>JAWNOS010000089.1:0-600000 GCA_035045845.1 Drosophila buzzatii | reverse complement strand
TTAAATTAACAATACTAAATTCTATGAAATTTATACCTTTAAAATGTTGTCTTAAAATTTAGCCAAACATAGCATTATGGCTAAAATTAAGTGCAGTTATAGTACATATCTATATATCGAGTTGCATCTGAAGACAAGTTAAAGCTCAATTGCAGATGCCTTCTACTACGCTGTGGAGTTACATAGACTCAGACCCAATTCAAGTGCTTTCTGACATGCAGCAAGCGAAGCTTGTTTGAATATTCATGCCTTCATTATACTGTGCTCCATAAATCTTATATTTTGGCCACAAATCTAGCATTTCGACAAACGAATCTCAAAATATTAAATATTAAAATTTTGAAAGACTTCCATCCTTGCCATACAAAAAGACTTATCTGCAGTCCTTAGAATTGTAACTTACATATATTGTAAAACATTATTTTTAATTTTTTCATCAATTCACAATTCATTTCATTATTCACTTGTACATATATTCAATTATATATTTATGTACATATGCATTTATTCATTTATACATTCTAAAATTTCGTACTACTTTTATTGCCATAAATGTTCCATGCATATTATTTACATATATAAAGTAAGGTATGATTTTTTTCTTAATTCAATAATGACGATTCTCTTAGCACACGCTGCACTGCAAAACATGAAGTAAATAAAAGCAGTTAACATTGTTAAAAGTCTTAATTCAGATTTATCTTTTTAAATACTGCTTTATGTAGAATTATATATATCTATATAAAATGGTCGCCAACTGGGTTAGTCCGTTATTTGTCTAATTGTAAAGTTCTCAAAATCATCCTGTGGTATGAGTCGCAATCTCATATCATTGGCCAAATGCAGCACCGCGTATAGAGCCACCGAGGGCGACAGAGAATCAGACATTTTGGTGGTAAGCATGGCGGGCAGCTGTTCGTAGATCTCCTTAAAGGTGGCCATACCTTTGGCATAGTGCTCCCTTTTTCCTTTCGGATGGGCGGGCATCTCTTCCTCCTCCATTGCACTAGTGCTCAGCATTTGTTTTTGTATCAGCGAATTGCAACTGCGCTTGAGATTCTTCATGTCAATCACCTTGGCACGTTTCGCAAACGGCACAATCACCTTGGTGACCTATTTAAAATGCAAGTACAAGAGATTAGCAATAATGCATGATGTATACGTTAAGACGTCATTGTAACTTTTCACGACTTACCTGCGAGGGCGCTCCCTGAAACTCCGTGGATATCTCAAGCACCGTATCATTCGCTTGAGTCCCATTATCACATGCGTTCGGATCATCAGAGAGCCGGAACGAAGCTAATGCAGGATCAGCATTTGGGAAGCTGCTCACATTCATGTCATTGGGCAAACGATCCGAGCTCCGTTGAAACTCATCATTATCAAAGAGGTCAACATCGTCGCCAGCATCGTCGCCGACCGTATTCATATTGCCATCCATGTCATCATTATCATTGTCAACATCATCATCCGGAACGCCGAATCGACGACTCACCTTAATGCTGGGCGCATAATCATATTTATAGAAGTAATTCGCATCAAAGTCATATTTGGTCGGCAGACGCAATTTGCGTGGATCCCAGCGCTTCTGATAGTTCGCCTTGCGCAACTTCGTATTCTCATCCAGCTTTATGAACAGACTCTCCGTACAGTGGCCGAAGTTGATTTGTTTGCTGCGTCGCTTTGCTGCCTGGGCGGCGGCACGTTTCAGTCGTGCAGCAGCTGCGTTAACACTCTTGCCTGCTACAGTATCCTGTGAGTTGACCTGGCCAAAGGTATTGGTGGTGCGTGTCCTTTTGAATTTCCAATGCGATGGGCCAGCCCAGAACTGAGAGATCTGATCCATGGGCCGATACGAATACTCCAGCTTCGAGCTGCCATCAACCGGTCGCAAATCCTCAATCAACACGGGCTGCTTGCGCAGGACACGACAATGCTGCAACGTTGTCCGCTCCTCCGTCGTCAACTCTTCGATCTCGTAGTCCATCTCCAATACAGTGGCCGCTGTCAACGCATTGAGATCTGGCATCGGCTCGCACTCAGCATTGATATCGAAGGCCATTGAGAGCTCGCGCGGATTCTCATAGAAGTCATCTGCATTATCCATAGCATCGTCGTCATCGTTTCCCTGCATGGGTTCATTAGCATTACTCGGATTGGGCACATCGCTTATAATATAGCCAGTGTGCAGCGGCCGCAGAACCAGATGCTGCTGATAGTAGCGTCGCATCTTATTAACCCACTCGGCGGGAATTATCGTTTGCGTGCTCTTATCATCGTTATTCACAAGCGTATAATCCTCTATCTGCTCTGCCGTATTTGGGTTGTGCCAGAAGCGATAATTGGTACGCAACCGCAGTTCAGAGTCCTTCGTTGGCAATATGTTGTTCATGAGTCGATTGGAGGCATTTATAGAGCCCACTGTGGAGTTCAGTTTGCCAAATACTGGATCCTGCAAAGGCGCAGTATCCAAGCGTGCATTCAATGTGTCCTTATTTTTGGTTATTGTGGAACCTGCTTTGCGTTGACGTTTCTTGGCCTTTGGCGCCGGTGCTGCTGTTGTCTCACCAGCCTCAACACCACCACCACCGTCGACCTGGCTGTGATCGTCGTTATCATCGGCAGCTGCTGCATTCAGTTGCTGCTGTGTGAGCGTGCGAGCATTGAGGCCAGCTGACATACGCATCGCATCCAAATATATCGAGTCTACACGCAATCCATACACCTTTGAGGAGGCCTCCAATGATGACCCAGCTATCTGCAAGACCAATAACAATCATCAATCCGAATTCCGCGCAATATGAGCTGTTGCTCTTACCTTAAAGTTGCTGAGTGTTTTGTGATGATGATCCAGCAAGTTGGACAGCGTATCGATCAACGACAAACTCCAGGCATTCTCGCGACTCAGCTTGTTGCCATTGTATATCTCCAGGCACTTCTTTATCGTCTCATTCTCCTCGATGGACTCCAGAATGGTGCTCTCACGGGGTCGCGTTTGCTGCAACAGCAGCGTGCGGCGACGTGCCTCCCGTCGTTCCGCCTCATCGTCGTTTACCATAGTCGTCCGATCCTGCAGCATACTCTCGCGATGACTGCCAACTGCAGAACGACGCAATGGCGTCTCGGAGCGCGGTAACGTCATGATTTGTGTCAGCCCGAACGGAAAACTAGTTTTGTTTACAATCGAGACACTCACCGCTATACAATGCGGAAAAAAACAATAAGACTAATCTTCACGCTCACAATATGTCACTATTTGACAAATTTCAGTTAATTATTGCTTGTTTCTTAGTTATTCAGATTTCTTTTATGCCTCTCGTTTCGGCATTACGCTTGTATTGGTAATAGTTTACAGTTGCTTTCAAAAGACGCCGCAATCTAGGGCTACTCCAATTTATCGATACTTTAGTGTTGAAAAACGATGCAACATAAACAAAATTCAGTATTTTTAATATCGGTCGCATACCGCATTAGGGAAATTAAAACTTTAAAAAATATTGCGGCAAAAATCAATATTGTATGCTGTATGGAAATTATTTTATTTATTTCTTTAACTTGAATTGTTGAGCTGTGTAATTAATGTTCATGTAGTCTTTTACGAATTTTCTATGTCTGCCCGCGGAGTTCAACATTAATTTGTATTTTATTCAATATATGAAGTTTTAATTTGCCGAAAATACATTTGTTTTCGGATTAACGATACAAGTTCACGATAAGTTTGGCTACGTCTGCGAGACAGTAATCGATTAACATTATTTCGATTTTTGTATTTTTTTATGTTGGCGCATTTAGTTTTTTTTTTTTTAAGAACTGAAAAAATACAGCCTAATAGATTTTATATTATTTACACTTAAATATTGATATATTGAAATATACATAATATTTATTTTTATAAAATGATTATTTTTGTTAATCACACCATTTATAAATAACATCTTTGTTGTGAGCGAATTACCGTATAACTTCCATAACTCAATGCTGATAAGAAATTTATATAAAATATTTCGTAAACAAATAACTAAACTCTATATATATATAGTTGTTTACTTCAAGTTAAAGTCCAACTCTTGTGGGGACTGTAACTCATTGGCACATTCGTCATCAAAATAAAATATATAAGATATTACTTATCACGTACAGAACAGAAAAAGAAACAAAATGAAAACAAAGAAAGTGAAACCAATGAAAGAGAATCAAGGTTGGCCTCGACACAAACGAAATCAGTCAAGTTCATATCTTTTTATTTATTTTAAATTAGATTACAAAGAGATTTTTACATTTTTACAAATTAATATTCACATTTTTTATTGTATTTTGGCGGGGATTTCAATACAAAGAATATCCAGATTGTTTTGATCCTTCAACTCCCATTTGACAAGCACTGAGACCTTTGGATAGCTGCTTAACACAGAGAGTGTGGCCGTATAGCGGTAGGATTCATTTTTATCTAACGGACATGTGAGGCCACTGTTCACACAGGCATTGGGATTTCTGAGTGGAAATGGGATTTCAACGCCCAACACTTTGCCATGGACAACAGTTATAACGGATGTGGCTTTTTCGGCCAATGTGAAATCAATTGAGATTGAAACATTGGTATTTCGATGGAGAATGCACTCTGGCTTTGTCGTATCACAGCCTTCGATGGTTACTTGAGTGAATTTGCCCGTCTTTGAGCCGCAATCTTGATATTCTAGGGCTGTGCCCAGCTGCAGCGCCAAGAGCAACGACGAGATAAGCACGCACAACTTAAGCATGACGTATATTTTTATTAATTAAATTAACAGCTCAGGCGATAAGATGCTTTGAAAGTATTCTCGCGACAATGTCTCAGCTACAACTGGCAAAAGTTTCAAGTGTCTCCAACAAAAGCCCAAATCAGCTGCGCGCCTCAAGCGAACAGAGCTTTGCTATCGATAAACATATGTGTACATAGTGGTACCAATTGGAAAAGGCGCGCCACTGTTAGCTAAACATAATTCTAATTTAAACTATTATATGCTAATTAGAATTGGTTGATGCTTTGGAAATGTAGCTAAAGATAAAAGCAATTTCTCAAAAGTTTGATCAACTTAAATTCATAAAATTTTTGTTATTAACAGTTAAGAATGTTAATGTGCCTTCGCGATGGTTGTTTTGCTGCACATCACTAGCGGAAAGCTTCTGCTAATGATTCCAGTTGGCCGAATTCGGTTAGATTCACTTTAGCCGCGGTAGGCGCAGCATTTGGGCCGCATTTACGTTAATTTTATTTAAAGACCATTTAGTAACATTTAAAATCATGTCGCAGATTTGTAAACGAAGCCTGTTGACTGCAAACCGCATCGCCATCAATGCACCAGCAGTTCTACGTTGCAAGTAAGTCTCAATCTATGTTGTGTTCGACTGTTGTAGGCAGTTTTTTTTTCAAGCTGCACTATGTAACATGTCGCACTGCACTGCAGTGTCATTTGTCAAGGTCATTGCAAATGCCGGTCTATTTGCGCTCCATGCATACGTGTGAATAAGCTTGTGTTTTGTATGTGTGTTTAGCTGTGTGAAGAGAAGGTGTTTGACAGTATGTGTGTGTGTGTGTGTGTATTCGCTTCGCTGGATAATTTACTGTTTGTTGTGCTTGAGATTTTGTATTATGTGAGCACATGTATTATGCATGATATTTGTATATAAATATATACTTACATATATATTTATATCCAGTTTGTTGATTAGAACAACAAAAGATTCCACAGCTTATATGTATGCATATGTTTGTACATACATACGTGTGTTGATATACATATATTTATAAATAACAGTTGTATGTACATATGTACATATGTTTGTATGACATTTTTGTTATATTTGTGTGCCCTACATGAGCAATTTCTTTATTTCATATATTATTACTCAAATTACGTGCATATGTAAACTATAGCAGGTACATTTATTTATCACTAGGCAGAAAGTAAGCTACAGCTGCCACATGTTCAAATGTACCCTTTGCTTGTGTACCTAAGTGGTACGTTTGTTTCTCTGTTGAAGGAAATTTGGTACATTTGCTTATTCCCCTTTGTACCTAAATTGGTACTCTTATTTAGGTACATATTTGTCTGCTGACGTTTACCGTCATATTTATAGCACAATATTCTCTGAAGCTGCTAATTAGTTACTTCCGATCGCATACTGCTGTTAGATTTGTTATTTGCGTAAAAATGATATTTTTGACATAACAATTGCATAAAAGCTTAAACATATCTATTGCAGTAGCCATAAATATTTAAATAACATCAATAATTGAGCCACATTAGCTAAAGTAAATAATGTATTTAGTTAAAATATGATTTATATTTTAGCCTATTCTCCAATCTACTAAGCCCAAAGTTCATATCTGTAATTCAGATTTAATTCTCAGAAACATTCGATTCCACCTGCAATTTAATTAAAATTTAAAATAGATCAAATTAATATGCAGCTTTTAATATATTTATCTAAGAGAAAGAAGCAGAAAAAGTGATGGAAATTTTGTCTAAGAGACATGCTCAGTCAATCGCTTATCTCTAGCCCTGATTAATCTAGATGGGTTGTACGTCATAAAGCTTGTTTACAGCTCTGTGCGATAAGCGTGTGAGTGAACCTGATGCGAGGACATATAATATATGTATGTATAAAAATCCAGTAGGCAACCAAGGTTCGAAAGGTCACAAATATTAAGCGATATTTGACTTTGAAACGTAACCACTTCAAAATTATCATTCAGCTCCTTCCTTTCCAGCTAATCAAGGCGATTTTTTTTTTGCAATGGACTAAGATAACTATTCTTTGATAAGTAAACATCCGTCCCTCCAATGAAAGTGAAGAGTACAAATAAATTACCCTGAGGGCAATGGACAATCGACCAAAATAAAGTATATAATCAGAAATAGAATTATCTTCATGCGGGTTATATTTTATTGACTCGAGCTAGACAAATGGCAGACGAAATTGGAATTATTAAAAAATTGTGAAGACGTGAACTTGAATGGCACTCATATTTTTGAAGTCTTTTTCAAAATTTGTTAGGATATTGAATAGTTTTCATGTCTTTTAAAATATTAAAAAATTCTGTGCCGAAAACTTTCAGATCGACATGGTTTGCCGAGGTACAAATGGGTCCACCCGATGCCATATTGGGCGTTACGGAGGCCTTCAAAAAGGACACGAATCCAAAGAAGATTAACCTCGGTGCCGGAGCCTATCGTGACGACAATACAAAGCCCTTTGTGCTGCCCAGTGTGCGTGAGGTAAGTAAAGCCACATTGCTCCCAGATCAATTGATCCACTCACTCTCTCTCTCTCTCTCTCTCTCACTGACAGGCCGAGAAGCGTCTAATCAACCGTTCCTTGGACAAGGAATATGCCACAATCATTGGCCTGCCCGAGTTCTACAACAAGGCTATTGAGTTGGCTCTCGGCGAGCAGTCGAGCCGGCTAAAGGCCAAGCACAATGCCACGACTCAGGCGATCAGCGGCACTGGAGCGTTGCGTGTGGGCGGCGCCTTTTTGAGCAAGTTCTGGAAGGGAAACCGTGAGATTTACTTGCCCACACCATCGTGGGGCAATCACGTGCCCATTTTCGAGCATTCCGGTCTGCCGGTCAAGCGTTATCGCTACTACAATCCACAGAATTGCAATCTGGACTTTGCCGGCATGATTGAGGATCTGAAGGTAAGTATTTTAAAGCAATTACATTATTCCATTACTAACAATTCTCTTTCTATTGGCAGAAAATTCCAGAAAAGTCAATTGTGCTGCTGCACGCCTGTGCGCATAATCCAACGGGAGTCGATCCCAACACAGAGCAGTGGCGTGAGCTGTCACAGTTGTTCAAGCAGCGCAAGCTTTATCCATTCTTCGACATGGCCTATCAGGGCTTTGCCACCGGCAATGTCGATGGCGATGCCCAGGCCGTGCGCATCTTCGAGGCCGATGGCCATGATTTCTGCCTGGCCCAGAGCTTTGCCAAGAACATGGGCCTGTACGGAGAGCGAGCTGGTGCCTTTACGGTGATTACTGCCGACGAGGAGGAGGCGGCTCGCTGTCTGTCACAGATCAAGATTCTGATTCGCGCTCTCTACTCCAATCCTCCCATTCATGGTGCACGCATTGCCGCCGAGATTCTCAACAATGGCGACTTGCGCAGCCAGTGGCTGAAGGATGTCAAGACCATGGCTGATCGCATCATCAATGTGCGCGCCCAGCTGAAATCCAACCTGGAGAAGCTCGGCTCTTCGCGCAACTGGCAGCACATTGTCGACCAGATTGGTATGTTCTGCTTCAGCGGGCTGACGCCTGAGCAAGTGGACAGCCTGATGAAGGACTACAGCGTATACCTGACCAGAGATGGTCGCATTTCCATGGCTGGTGTGACCAGCAAGAATGTTGAGTACCTGGCCGACAGCATCCACAGGGTGACCAAATAGATTATATCACTGGCTGGCTGGAGACTCACTCTTATCTGCGCCTGTACGCATTTATTGAAATTGTATGCAGCTAAGAATAATGTTAACAAACAATTGCCTTTCACCAATCCGACCCTGTACATAAGCTAAATCGTCTGCCGTTCAAATAAAGCATTCTAGATTTTTTTTTTATAGTTAACACAACAGCTGTTATTAATTATATATATTGTGTGATATGCATACACGTGTCTAATTTCATAGATAAGCTGTGTAGCAACTGAGAATTCAAATCTGAGCCTAGCAGGTGGCTTCACCTATAAAGATAATGCTATATATAGCTACTAATACTAATTCTAAAAATAATATAAAAGGTCTCAAAATTTTAGCTCTTCTGAGATACTTTATATATAGCCTTATATAAAAGATATTTGAGTAGCTGGAAGATAATTGGATAAATGTTATTTGATAGAGTTTTCATGCTGGATTTACAATTTGTGATTTGCTGAGTCTTTTTAAATTCTATTTGTTTAAAAACGATAATTATATATATATATATATATGAATTTTTCCCTGTAATAGCTAAGCTGCCATATGCTCTCCCTTAATGAAATATTCCTCCACTAATTACATCGATTCAGAGCAAATTGACTGTGACGAAACCGCTTCACTTCATTATCGAAATATATGAATAATTATATATTCTATAAGTCTACAATATACTACCACAAATAATCCATAACTATTTACACAGCAATACAGGCAGAGTTAGGCTTATTCAAACACAGTTCGCCATTCTGTTAGTTTAATGAGCGTAACAATTAGTTTGTTTATATTGAATCGCTAGGGGTAATTACAAAAAAAGAGCTAGTCGTATTTATCCAATTGTTTAAATGTACATACAAAACTTACATTAGTTTGCAAATAATACTATACATTTTGATTCAAACCGTTTTAGATTTAATTTAACTAATATTATACATACATTGTTCACTTACCACCCAAATAGCTAGATCGAATTCTATATTAGTTTCGTTGCACATTTCTGACATTTGGTTTCAATGTTGTTTCCATTAGCAGCTTCTCTCGGACCAATTTGATTACAGTGTTTTGTTTATCTATTTATTTTTAGTTTCGTTTTTGTATATATATATATATATATGTATGTATATATATTAAACTAGAATCACGGTTTGTTATAACGATATCTTAACTTATCGCTTGGCTCACAGTACTCCTTGATAATTAGCTTACATAGGAATATATGAAATACTACGATTATTGCACAGACTGAGACCCAGAAGAGTGCCGGCAGCCCACCCAATTGATGTCCATGTTTATGCAGCGCTATGAGATGCTGTTCATGTGCCGGCGCTAAAGATAAGAGTTTTAATTAGAACAAAACATATATGGATATTGAGAGAGTCAGATAAGCCTACCCTCCACGACTTCTTTAACGTGTATTGCATGATGAATTTCCTCCATGTGTTGCTTATCTTCGGTTATGTATAATATTGCAGTTAATGGTTCAGTCAATTTGACAGGAAATTCTCGACGATTTTGTCTGTTCAAGAAAAATCAATATCACTTATGTTTAAATGATTACGATATTCTCTACTTACGTTAGTAGGATTGGCTCATCCAGACAACCGCCATCACATGCATAGTAACTGCGATCGGAACGATCCAGTGCCACATTGATAACGGCCTTGTTATCCTCCTTGACGATGATTGTCACATTGACATGCGTTTTATTGCCATAGTTGAGGCGTCTGAAGTGAAAGTCACGATGCAAGAATTTTGGATGCATATTGCACTCCAAATGCTGATTGCTAAAGCGAAAGCTGCCAAAGCTCAGGGTCATGGCCTGAATAACGCCCGATGCCCCGGCACGTATTAAATTGTGGCAGCCCTGCTTCTCTAGCGTAAGCATCCAGGAGGACACCAGTGAATTGAGTTGAGTCAGCGAAGACATATCACGCCAAAGATTGTCCGCCTGCAGCGTATGATAACTGTCGTAGCAGCCCTCGGCATATGTCAGCGCTTTGGCAATTTCCTCTCGTTTTCCTGCAGAAGGTGAGCTCCCGAACAAACCAGAGGTCGTATCTTCAAACTCAAAACTGCGCACCTGTGAGAGAACAGCATACATAGTGGCATTAATGCGGTCGCCATTTAAGCTATTCTCAGCCTTCGAGGTGCTTATCGTGAAGCCCGTAGCCCACAGATCTGTCCAGACATTAATATGTTCCTGGCGATACGTATTGATGCTGTTAACCGAACCGGAACCAGATGCCTTAGCGCTTAGCCTCTGTAGCAGCTTTGTCATGGCCTGAATTGAATGTAGTTCGATGCTGTCGATGGTCGCTTTTAATTGAGTGTCTGTCACCGGTTTCGAGTACTCAATGATCATGGGATAGATTATTTGTACAGTGCCACGTTTGCGCAGCTGTAATTTTGTTTCCATTTGTGGCTTTGTAATGCTAATGACAATCAATTTACTCGGATCATCTTGCGAAGGTTGCACAGTGCCAGAAATAACTTCCAAAGCACTATAAGTGAGCATTCCTATTTGTGCTGGATCGCTGCAATAGGCAGAATATTGTTAAAGACATATACATATATATGTAATGAAGATAAGTTGCTCACACTTACCTCAGTGGAATGCTGCGCGTAGATGACTTCGGCAAACGATTGCGAGGCATTATTAGATCAATGCTCTCAACTGTGTTACGTGTATTGGTAATTTGCAGCTCTTGCATAAGAACGTTGGGCTGTGTGCGATGCGCGTACAATGTGTAGGAGGCAAAGTAGCCAGAGAAGCATTGAAATCTATGCACCATTCCAGTCAAATACTCAACAACGGTTGCTTCTTTCTCACCCGCATTTCCACCATTCGATGTGACAGATAATATTGGATGGAAGCGTATGGGTAGCTGCATGGCGCGTCCATGTTTTATATTCAGTGATGCACCATGCGCCACCTCCATGCCAATATAGCCGTTACCCACATAGGGCGTGTAGTCGCGCTCGCCCGGCATCAGTGGAGCCACGTGACGTATATTTGCATCGTATTCGTAGTTTTGCAAGATGTAGGGCGTTAGGCGGTCGTCCATGCACATGCTGTGTGGATCTAAGACACGTACAATAAACAAAGACACATTAATTGATGATGGTACGAAGCGCGATAAATACGTTACCCTTTTGCTCTGTTGGGCTTAAAAATAGATAACGAAATATTGGTGGCAGCATATAGAAAACTATGCACACGCACAATAAAAGCAAAAACAAACGCCGGTATGACGATAGAGTGCCTTCGACTAGACGCTTCAGTCTCCGCACAATATCCACGGTCTCGAATTTGTTTTTGGCTGATCGTATAAACATATTGATTACGTTATAAACATTTATTTCGCATTGGAAAACAATTTTCAAAATGCTACTGATTGGCCACAAGTTGTGGCCAAACTCACAAATTTATCTTTGTTCTAATGTTACATCGATACATCGATATATCAAACATCGTAAATGTGTTAGAAGTAGTGTCATTCCAAATGCCTCACGACTTTCAAATAAGTGTTTGCATACAGATTTATTAGATGATGTCTTTTTGAAAAAAAGACGTTATTTTTGTCTTCTGAATATTAGTATATTTAATTTTTCTTAACATCGTAATTGTTCAACTAGGACTTTTATAATAATTAAATCCCCATCAATGAATACACAATGACGTCCACAAATTCCAATTAGATTATTTGGTATAACAGGATTTGATCATGAACTTATAATATTTATAAAATAAAATATCTGGAATATGTAAATAATCTACTACAAACAGAACATTTTATCCTTCATTTGAACAAAGTCAAATGCATTAAATTTAAATAAATCCATTTTAATGATTTGAAAAATTCAGATTCATCGATCGTGCAGGAACTAAATACAAAATATCGATATTTGAATGCCCATCTTTATATAGTTATTTGTTGTGCAAAACAATGTCTAAGAAGCTAGGCTTATCCAACTCTTGTTTCAAAACAAATTTTAAGAAAAAACACCTTTTAATTCCTTTGGCAATTTTGATATTGTTTATATTTATAAAATATACCATTGAAAATAGAAATTTTCTGAACGATCAGTCTCCAACAGAATGTTTGTTTTGTGAAATAGCTCACGGAAGAAGAATGCCACCAAAACTAGAATTTGAAAATGACGAATATGTTATTTTCAAGGATATACGACCAGTTGCCACGTATCATTATTTGGCAATACCCAAACAACACTTTAATAGTCTTAATGTGCTCAATAAATCCCATGTGGGCTTAGGTAAGTTTAGGTAAACTAATTAACATAATTTCAGTGTTTGTATTTTAATTTTACGCTTGTTTATTATTACTATTACATAGTTGAGCGGATGCGAGATGGTATGATCCAGTTTCTTGAATCAAAAAATGGGAGTATAGATAATGCAGTGATTGGATTTCATATTCCGCCATTTATATCGCAAAGGCATTTGCATCTACATGGAATTTCTCCCTCCTCTGAAATGAACTTATCCAATCGATTAAGCTTCTTTATGCCATCATTTTGGTTCAAATCTGTGAGTTGATATTCAAGCATAATTATTTATTGAGTAAACAAATGACTTTGTATTTAGGCCAACGATGCAATAGAATCTTTAAAACGCACGGACCTCTAGTCATGAGAATCAGAAGCACAGTATGTACTTAATTCCATAAAACATTTGGAGCTCTAGTTATGACAAAGAAACTAAATATTTGCTCAAACACCTTACTGTATTCAAATAGATGTAACTTTTTAACATTAAGTATCTTTTATATGTATATACAAATTAATAAATAGAAAAAACCATGCTACTTTAAATAAAACAGAAATGGATCTAATGGAGGTGCTAACCTCATTTAAATTGATGCAACGAGTATATGTATGTTCTAAGCCAGTTTCTGCATTTTCATTAAACATGTATGAAAATCAAAACGTAAACTTAAAATCTAATGTCGTGGCAATCAAAAAGGGGCAAACGTAAATATTTTTGGCAATGGTGTGCCATGGCAACGGGAATCGATAGTTGGCGCATCTGTTTAACGATAGGTTACACATTATATCGATAGGGGAATCGATTGCTTTGCAACACTAAAAATCAGCACCAGCAAACGCTGAATTTTAGTTTGTTTTAGTTACAAGATTCGCGAAAACCATTTGGGAAAATTGCTAAATTAAGTTGCAAATTAACGGATTGGAGCACTTCAAACGTAGTGCGTTCTAAACAATGCGCAGCATGTGGCCGCAAACGCTGGAAATGTCCCGCGACGAATGTCGGGGCATGCTGCGTCGACTTGGTAGGTGATATTCTGCTGCTGCTGCCGCCACCGCCAGGAGAAGCACTTTATGTTATACAGCACCCACGGCAGCAGCAGCCCAGTTCTGTGGATCACGATTTTTGTTTGCTAATTGGAGTCCGTTTTCTTTGTATCGTTAATGCAGAGTTAGAATCGTATTCACATGTAATAAGCGTTTTTCGCGCCCAAGGCTCGCTAAGCGAACCGAAAGCCAAGCTGCTCGAGGAGTTACGCCAACTGTTTCACATAACCCAGGAACGTCATCGGGCGGAGGTGCGACGCGCTGCCAACGATGAACAATTATGCACAATTGCCGAGAAGTAAGCAATTGTAAAAATATTATTAAATAAGCGTGCAAATTTTACGTGGATATATAATTAACTGTATCATTTAAAAAAAATATATATTTTTAGCGTCTGCGGTCCAAACACATGGCAGGAATGGTCACGTGAAGGTCGTCGTCCGTATCCTCTGCTGCCACGAATTAGTCCACAAACCGCCCTGAGCATTGTGGCCAACGATTTGGCCGCCAAGGCCTATGCGGAAAACAGCAAACTGCCTCCACCAAATGAAACTGGGGCAAATCTAAGCGAAGCGCTTCGCGAACAGGTAGCCTATTCGACCCTCAAGCATGGCATAACAAAACATCAGGAGCCAATCGTGATCATGGATGAGCCGGTGAGTGCGCCAGCATTATATAACTTGATCAGGGCAGGGGGCTATATGCATAAGTATTTACTTGTGCTGCTGCTACTGCCTCGTACGTATGTATGTGCGAATATGTATGAGCAGAGAAAGTACAGTCTGCGCCTGGGTCTCACTTGGTTACCTGTGGCGGGTTGCTGGGCAAGGCAAGGCTAAGACAACTCCAAGTCTAGCGAAGAGTGACAAATTGTAGTTGGAAAGATCTAGCTATCCAGGTTTTAATTTACTTTAAACTTATTTACATTTGTAACCCAAAAGTTCCAATTTGAATGTAGCTACTTTCCAAGGTTAATACATAATTGATTCGCTCCGCCAATCCTAACTGTAAAAGTGCATCAGTTTATTTGACTCTTCCAATCGTTGCCAATTGTTAGTGTCATATATTGCCTGTCGCACGGTTGTGTATTTAATTTTTATTTAATTCAACTCTGCATCGCCAGTTAACAGTTGCTGCCAGTTAACAGCGTTAATAAACTGTTAACTTACATTTTAACATGCAGCTGATTGCTATAGGCTAAATGTTACAATCGATAAGAAATCAATATTGATCGATTTGTTTTATTTAAAAAAAAAAAAAACTTGAATTAAAAACGAAAATTAAATTAAAACAAAAAAAAAAAAATAAGTTAAAATAATAATTAAATGAATCAATATATGCATATTTTTTTAGGCATACAAATTATGATTTCAGCGTTTACTTTAGTTTTCAATTTTTAAAGAAATATATTTTAATTTTAATATTTTTAAAGCCATTAATATTTTGTGTCGTAGTTTTTGTGTAAAGAAATTATCAATTACACAATGTAAACCTTTCAAGACTTGACCTGACTCTCAGATTCAACTGATATCTCAACTACAGTAACTATTTCTCTAATATATAAGTAAAGGATATGCAAAAATATCAACATTTAAAATATGTTTACAACCTAGCTTATATAGACCTCTACTCGGTATGCGCTGCTTATCTCCATTATTGTCAGTTTTCGATATCTGATCTTCAACTCTAAATTTCCTCATCTTAGTTTAAGGTGCCCGACTTGCCCAACGAAATAAAGAAGGCCACACTGAAGCGCAAGGAGAACGAGAGCGGCGAAGGGAAACCCAATAAGAAACGTAATACACAACAGGATAGGCAGATGGTACAGCTTCAGCCATCTCATCTGAGTGGTGGCAAGGATGAGGATGGGCAGATGGTGCCGCTGGAGCAACGTCCTAATGCTCGCACGTTGCAGCAGCGATACTTCTATCAGCAGCAGCAGAAATACAAACAACGATTGACAAGCAAAAAGGGCAGCGGGAACACATTGGCCAACAATAGCAACGTTTCCGGTGCCGGTATCAATACGAAGCCGGCTAAGAGCGGCCGGCGTCGAGCACAAAAACAACTGCAGCAACAAATGCAACAGCAGAAGCAACTGCAGCAGCAGCAGCAGCAGGAACTACTACAGGAACAAGAACAGCAGCAGCAGCAGCATCAGCAGCAGCAGCATCAGCATCAGCAGCAACAACAGCAACAGCAGAACGAAAAAGTATTATTATCCACGTCTGTTACAACGACAGAGCTGCCAGCGCATCCAAATGCTAATCACTTGGTGCAGCCGCACGTGGAATACATTTTGGACGAGGCGCTCAAATCGGTTGCGGCCACCAAATTGAAAACGATACCTGCCGCTCGCGTTGTCTATGGAACGCCCGAGATGCTCTCGCCGACGACGCCGCGCACTTTTGTGAATTCGCCCATTGTTTTCAAAGAGAAACTATCGCCGACGGCACAGACGATTCAGCAGCCGCAATTGAGCACACCTGTTAAGAAATATATTGTAGAGGAACGCCAGCCAACCGCTGGCGGCACGCAGCCAGCGTCCGCAAATATCTCAACGGCTAACTTGCCGCTCGCGCCACAAATCATAAGCGTTCAGCAAATAGCAGCCCCACCGAAAGTACGGACAACGCCAGGCGGCACCATTTTGCCAGCTGGCACAAAGCTGACGCCGAAGAAGATCAATCTGATCGACAAACAGCAGTTGTCTTCAGTGCCCAATACAGCCGTACGTCTCTTGCCCTATGACCAGCAATCGGCTGCCAGTCCAGCGACATCCGTTAATAATCTCGGCAGCAGCAAGACTCCTGCCACAGCCGCAGTGCAGAAGTACATTGTCGAGGAGCGAGTGCCCAGCCAGAGTGGGGCTAGTGCAGCCACCACTCCGCTTAGCAGTGCCTCTGCTGTAAATATTATAAAGAATATACCAGCTAGCAGCTTGAACAACACGCTCATCACGCCCTTGAGCAGCTCCACGTCCGTGGCGCCGCTGTTCCGCAAAGCGTCGGCGACAACAACAAGCCCAACAGCAGCAGTGGGACCTGGAGCAGCAACTGGCAGCAGTGGCACAGTCGCATCGACGTCACAGATATTGGGCAACATAAAGTTGACCAGTGCCAGCGGCATCAAACACGTGCCGAGCAGCGCCTTGCGCAACATCAAGATCTGCTCGCCCAATGGCAAATTGTTCCTGCAACAGGGCAAACTGCATACGGGCAGCATTATACACAAGTTGAATCCATCAAATGTAAGCACTGGCCCTGCGGGAGTTTCTGTCAGCAGCGCATCTGTTTCGCCCACTGGCATCGGCACGCCCTCCTCGCCGCAGTCATCGCAGCAGCGAATAACGATACAGAAAATGCAACTGTTGACGCCCACTCAAGTGATCTCGAGTGCCGCGGGCGGCACGAGCAGCGTTAGTGTCGTCTCCACGTCCAGCATTGCCAGCAGCGGTACCAAGGTTAAGCCCACAACATTGACGCTCGGTCCGGCAGGAGTTGGCAAGAACAATTTGGTGTTTCTGCCAACGAGCGGAATGCGTGCCGTCACACTGGCCTCCAGCAAACCCAAGCCTAGTGGCGAGCTACTGGCAGCGAAGCCCAATGTGCTTGTCATAGGTCCATCAACTTCCGTCAATGCGGCTAACAATGCACAGGCAACGGGAACGGGAACAGGTTCAGGAACGGGAACGGGAACGAGCACGGCAGCGGTTGCGACGTCATCTGCATTGGCGAAATCGAAAGCGAATCAGTTGATTACGGAAGATACGCCTATAGATATCATCAATATGCCCATCATTGTGGCAGATAATGGGACGGCAGAGGCAAAGACATCTGCCAAGTCGACGCCGATGGTAGTGCTCAATGCCACCGATTGGGAGATGGAACTGGATCAGGCCAAAGCGGCAGCTAGCACAAACGCAACAGGCGCAGCATCCACAACAACAGTTGCGAACGACACAAAGAGCAACAAGCAGCAAATGGATGATGTCATAGTAGAGGATGGAGGGGATGATACGGGAGAGGCAAGCACACAGCTCAAAGATCGCAGTAAGTAATGTGTGCATTCAGCTCGGGTCACTTTTATCATTCAACACCTGTATTTAGTCATAGAAATGAACGACGATGTCGACAGTGCCATTGAGTATGTGGACATGGAACTAGAACAGCCCATTGAGATTGAGTGCACCAGTAACATATCGCCAGAGACAATGACGACGACCACCACCACGACCACATCTCTGAAAGCAACTATAATGCCCCCTGTGGCGGAGGAGCAGAAAAAGCTAGACCAGCAGCAGGCAGCCACAGGAGAGCAGGGAACAGGGCCAGCAGCTGTAACGACTACAACGATCCTGGCCAAGACATCGACGCTGCCATAGGCAATCCGAGGTGTCCTAACTGTTTATTTTGTTATATAGTTGCTTCCTATAATACGCACAAACAGACATATATACAAACACTCACACACACACACACAAACAGCCCGGTTTAATTAGGATTCAGTTATATTAGTTTAGTAGTACCAAGTTCTTTAAGCAAAGTGCAACATTATAATTATTTGTAAATGTATTTGAAAAATATTTGTAAAAAAAAAGGAAAGGAAAGGAAGAAACAAAAAAATAACAGGAAAAAGCTTGAATAACGATTATATAATTTGAAACAATGTCGATTTTTCGAATCTTGTTTTGAATTATTTAAACTTCTCCAAGCTGCCACCATCGAAATATCATAAAAATATTTGTATACATTGTAAATAGCATATTTCTCTCATTTAGTTGGTAGTCCCTCGCTAAGTTCAACGCATACTTAAAGAAAAACAATCGCAACAAAAAGAAAGGAAGAACAGAGACATCAAATTTAATAAGTAAAATTTGTGTTTCAATGAGATTATAGATTTAGTTCAAATATGGCCGATAGAATTGCAAAATGTAAATACTTAAGTCAAAACAAAAGAAAACAAACAAAATTGAAGAATTTTTCAAAATGCTACAAGCCATATAAATTCATGTATATGTATCGTGTAAAGAGCCGATTAGAGTTAAGCTAAAAGGACAAACGTTTAAGAAAGAAGGAATAAAGAAGAAAAAATAAAATCCTACACACACTCATACACACGCAAAAAGCATATATATACATAGACATTTATAATTACGTACGAACAGTTTAGTTCTTAAGTATTTTATGCATCGATTTTGTAAATCTAAAAAAAAAAAGAAAAAAAAATCGTAGATAAAGCAAAAAGAGAAAAACAAAAACAAACGCAATCGAAGCGAAACCACCACAAAACGGTAAAACAAAATGTAATTATACAAATATTGTTGAACAATGCGTGCAGCTGTAAAATTTTTAACATAGAAATTTTAAATGAAATAAATCTAAATGTAAGCATATAAAGCTAATCTTTCATTTCAACTACAATCGACGAGGGGTATGATGGGGTCAGTTCCGAATGCAATCTATTATTCAAAAGAATGGAAATTTTCTTTAGCTAGTCATATAGTATAGAATAGTACTATTAAGTAGTACTGCTAGCTGTAGAGTTCAGATCTGTATAAAGTATTCGAATCATATATTATCAAAGTTCTTTTTGGAGTAGGTGGATAATTCATTCCTTTAATAATGCTAGCATCCATTTATTTACAATAACAAATTAAGATATAAGTCTCTATATGTGGTCAGTGTATTTACCTGATCAAGAAAAAGTGTTTTTGTTGTATAAATGATTCAAAACTTGGGGTCTATCAAAAATAAATGGCTCCAAAAGTAATATACAATTTTACCCTGTGGTTAACTAAGAAAATTTCTGTTATCTTCACTATGAACAAAATGAGATAATTCAAAAATATATTGATAATTTTGTTATCTTTCGTGTATATTTTGTATACCATACCGCCGCTTAACATGACGCTGTACAATCAATTAAAAGATGCTAAACTCAAGATTAAGTATAGAATGAGTTTCGACAGGGCTGATCGAGCTGGTTGTTGTTAATTTGTGTTTGCTTGTTCAGTGTAACCATTTGTATAGATAGATCGAAAATACGTTAACTAAACTTATGAATAAAGGTTTCAATTGCGTCCCAAGGCCGTGCCATGACCCCAGGCTGAGTTGGCCGCCTGACGTGGAGGTGGAGCTCTACTTTCCGGTGGAACACCAAAGCCACTAATACCGCCAGATACGTCCGGAGCGATGCGTTTCCTGCAATGCAAGAAGGAAAATTTATATAAGCATCAATAATAATAATAATAAATTAAAAATAAAATAATCAAAAATATTGTCCAATTCAATTTGGTATTTGCACTACAGTTTTAGGCTCTTATCTAAGCTGTGTGAACTGTGGAATGAGTTCCAATCAGATCACGTCTTGTTTAGTCAGTCTGATTGCATTCTAGTTTACATAAAAGTAACACACCCACACAGACACATCAATGCTCATTCATGTACGAGTTCCTCTACGTGTGTGTGTGTGATATATGCTGATGCCGAAAAATAAATAGGAGCTTGAACATTTGTAAGAGAGTGACTAAGCCTTAAATGATTTTACTCTCTCTCTCTCTAAGTACTGCCATTCTTAAGAGAGCAATGAGTCGGCAAAAAAAAATCGACTCTTGTGGAATGTAATAAGGGCATCGGATCTCTCGCCCGATCACACAATACGTTATACAGCCGATAGCTGCTTTAGCTCTCTCGTGCGAGCCGAGCAAATCCGAAGTTGCTCTCACAATTCCATTATGGTTTTTTTTTTACAGTTGACCGATTCCATATGCTCTGTTTAAACATAAGATTAATTTATGTATATAAATACTTACAAAAATTCGGGTGTCTCAAGAAATGCATTGCCGCCCAGCTCCTGTGGGTATTGAAATTTGAGGAAGTAATAAACGTGTCCATTGAAGATGCCCACCAGCGAAGCCAAGGAGCCGTGGAAAATGAGCTCAATGCCGGCCAGCACCCAGGGCAGGTACATGGCCTTGAAGCGACTGCCAAACCAGAAGCTAACAATGACCTCCTTGTTCAGCTGACACCAAATGTAGGTGATTGCAACGACCAGCATGTCCATTAGAAAGTATACGTTGAATACCATGCCGCCGATATTGGCGAGCACTGCAGTGATTATCAATAGATATAGGTAGTCGGAGGGGCTTCTCGCATATTGATCCTTTTCCAGATTCTTGCTGTACTGGGTGATGAAGTAGCAGTTGATAAGAAAGTGGAATCCTGTCGCTCCGCTCAGTGGAAACACAAACAGGGAAGTGATGCAGCGCCACAGCTGTAACCGGGACAGAACCAGCTCACGAGATAGGTACATATGTTCCATTGGCAGCAAACCGAATCTACAGAGCAAGCTCATGCCAACGGTGGCTGTTAGCCAGTACCGTGTGAAGCGGGGCAACGATCTGTACCATGTCCCAGCGTCCATCTTCCTTAATATAAATATACGATGTCTTTGATTTTGCAAAACAGTCTTTCTCTTCCAATTGTTGATTTACGTGTCTTTACTTAACAGTGTGGCTGCATAAGATAACTATAAAAATACCAGAAATGTATGTAGATGTATATACTAATTACCAAATTATTGTGATATGTATGTGTCAGTAAATGTACATATAGATAACATAACACCGGGATATTCAAAACAAAAATTTGTGATCTTAAATATACCTTGTAATGTCTTTTATGTTTTTGTAAGAAATGGTCCAGTATGCTTAAATAATAAATGGCATACAACTTCCAGTGCTAAATTACGGTTCAGTGTAATTGTGCGTCTATCAATTATCGATAAGTTTACAAACGGTGCGCGGAAATTTAATTACTTTTTAAATATTTACTAAATTTATATATTTGCGTTGTTGGTTTTGCTTTTGAGATTGCTTTTTTTATATAAATGTTTGGTTTGTGACTACATTTGTCAAATCTGAAGGGACTTCGACATATACTCCATATATACTCAAAATATTTCCGAGCATATTCTGAACAAAGCCCAGGCACTGAAGCGAAAATAATGCGGATTGGCGATTTTTTAAGTGGAAATGTGGTGAGCACAAGGAAAATGAATAAATTGATAGCTGTCAAATAGCTGTCATTTCTAACTGTAAGTGGATAATTCTTAGTACAATTTTTCGAAAATCTATTCAAGTAGCTTAACCACGTGGAAATCAAATAAAACATACATAGTTGGCGCAACCAACTGCAAAATACTTGTTTAAATTTAATCGAATCATCGATTTCTTATATTTATATATAGAGTAATTTTATCTGTAGATAATTGAGATAAAGCCGTTAAATTTAGCCAATGTACCACGCGCCCTAAGAATCATATAAATTTAAAAATCTGTATATTAAATTATAAATAAATTTTACAAATTTTTTCGAGTAGTCTATATAATATTTATTTTTAATTCATAACTTCGAAATTAAAGTTAAATAAAATGTTGTGCAAATTTTTATCTTTATGCGTATGAAATTATTAATTGCATAGATACGCATAGATATAATTAATAATGTAGCTTAAACATAATTATCTGGAATTTCACTAAGGAAAATATAATTGAAGTATTTTTAACACCTCAACAAATGTCTAATTTTAGTTTTTTTACTAATCTAATTTCTTAAATCCTCTAACACAATTTATTAAATTGAAAGTAAAAGTTTTTTTGCGTGCAAAGTGTGTAAAAGCAATTAAAAAGATACATTTCTATGCAAAAGACAAAATGTATCTACACTTAACACCAGCAAGACGCAAACACACACACACAAAAATACATACATATTTACCCACACACATGTGTGTGATTTTTTGTTGCCTGTTGAATTTTAATACTTTGTGCATAATATGGCCACAGACACACAGAAGCGTGAGTGAGAGCGAGACAGATAGTGACATAGGATACGAGTGCGAATGTTGAAATGAAAAGAACGAGCTAATCAAGTGTTTTTTTTTTTTTGGAACGGTTCAATGTGTGGCTGGCATACCTGTTTGTCTGTATGTGTGAGCGACTGCTTGCTGCTGTTATCTTTGAGAGTGTGTGTGTATGTGTGTGTGCGTGTGAGCGAGACCACACCCACCATTTAAATGCAAAATGGATGCTACAACTACTGACGCATGCGCTGCCAGCGACAACACGCCCACATGCGCCAATGCTCATTATGAAGTTATTTGCTGTTTTAGTAGCTGTTGACAAAGTGCACACACATACACGCATATACATGTATATAAATATGTATGTATATATATGTGCGGGGTTTTATTTATTTACGCGTTGAGCTTTTGCAGCGCCTTCCACTCACCTGGCCCGCTGTCATTTTGTTGTCGGCGTTGCCGTTTTGCTCGCTCATTTCGTTGTAATGTGCACACATATATGTACATGAGACCGTACTTACATACATATATAAATATGTATAATACAAAAATATGAAAATAATATGAAATTTCTCAAGTAAATACATATGTATGTATGTATGCATACATATATGAAGAGCTGAACATTTTTTATTTTTAACTGGAACAGATTCTATATAATATTTAATATGTAAATATTGAAGAGATGAGTAGAGTTTATATTATTTATGTATATAATTTACAGAAATGACTTCTCTTTATACATATTTACGTACATACAAAATGTACATACTCAAAAATGTATTAGTTCCATGGGAATTTTTGACTGCGTATCAGACATTTGCCATCCATCCTAATTACAGTAATTACTTGATTACAAAATCTCCCAGGGTGAACAGCGATTCATATCCCTTTCATATACATACGTACATACATACGTAATCATGTATGTATGTATATTTTTATGTATGGATGCCAGTTTGCATGTAAAGGCCAACTCTGACATACTCTCTACCATATATATATACATATATGCGTATATACATACACACATTATGCTTTCTTTTTTTTTTACAGTTTTTCACATTCCTTCAGAGTCAACTATTTCCATCTCACTCACACTCTCACTCTCTCGATAATAGCGCAGCGGGGCCTGGTAGGTTAACCTAACAGGGGGCACCCAAAAAAAAAAAAAAAAAAAATAGAGACAGAAAAAGAAAAAACTCAAACATAAATGAGAACGCAAAAAGAGGCAAATCATAAGAGGAACGTGCGCCGCCAAATTGCAGTACAAATATGTACTCGTCTAGGGTGTGGGCCGACGTAGGGGCACACACAGCTTAGAAAAAGGACAGTCCGCAGATACTGCAGCTGTCAAACATGCACAAACATACATATGTACATACATACACATTCAGACAAAACTACAGCTATGGCGTTAACATTACACTCGCACACACACACACACATATGGGAGACATATTGCTGCGAGTCGCTCAGCTCAGCTCAACTCAACTCAGCTCAGAAACAGCCCTCAAACTTGTGTGTGTGTGACAAGGGAACGCGGTTGGCGTTGTCCAATTGGTGCTGGCGAGAGCGAAAGAGAGGCGTCGTGTAATGATGTTGATTAATAATGATAATGACGTTTGTCTGCGCTCGCTGCTATCGTGTATTTGTTTCATTTATTGCGATTTCGCCTCTGCCAGCCATAACGGTAGTTGTTCGTCACGTAAGAGCGAGAAAGCATGAACGCACGCATGCCATTCATTTGAGATTGAAATCGACGACGATTGAAGCCCGTCGGCAAATTGAAATATAATAAGGCTGCCAATGCCAATGCGAATGCGAATGCGTAGGTGAAGCAATGCCAGCAAAGCAGCGATAAACGGACATTGCCATTTAGAGCTCAGCCAACCAACCACCATGCTGTTTGCCTTAACTTACTTTGGCTCATAAATAAAATATTTACATTACGAAATTGACGTCTTCGACGCTCGGTCGCGTTTGCATGGTTCCTTTTTCTGCGGGCTCCATCTTCAGTGCACATTTTAAACGGACGACAAGCTTACACCTACCTAGCTGTAGGCACGCGCGCGTAACTGTATGTGTGTGCGTGTGTGTGTGTGTGTGTGTTTCTCTCTCACTCGCTCGCTCTCAGTGTTTTTTGTGCATTTTGTAGAGATTCGCATAAGAAGAAACAAAATGACCTCCAGCAGTGAGTGGATTGATTAGTCTAGGACCAAATACATTTTAGGGGGCGACCCAGAAAAACGCTTTGAAGTCATTTCGGTTATTAAATTTTGAATACTTACTTAAGCAACACCGCAAAGACATCAAAATAAAAACGGATTTTAATTAACGGAACAAACATCATACAAGAACATCTCAACATCTTGGCTGCGTGAGTTCATCATCATCTTCTTCTTCTTCTTGGTTATCTAAATGTTAATGGATTTTTGTGTTAAGCAAATAAACATAAGTAAATCTATAAGCTCAAATAACCTTTACAATTATTGTATATTTAAGCTAAATTAATGTTGTTTTTATTTTTATATTTGCATATTACTGTGAGGTCTTTGCTTACTTTGAAGCAATTTGTTTTCCATAAGGCAAATAAATATACTTTTTCCTTTGGCCTACAGCCGATTGCATTAATTTGTGAAATTTCTTTAGTTTGTGCTTCTGGCTTGCCTTATTTACAAATAGCTTGGAAGTAGGCTCTATTAATTTTAGGCATCCCTTAGCAAAGCAGACCATATTAAAGCAGTATGTTCACAAGATTGCTGAAGCTGCTATGGAATACAAATTAGATTTTAGTTCTGTTGATATACTAATAATATTATTTACATACATATGTATATATGCAAGCCTTGGTTTAGTCTTTGAATCATCTGCAAGTTGGCTTAAAAGCTGCGTTGACAGTTCTTCTGCGCATACTTGGAGCTGTTACAGCTAATAAGCCTTGCTTGTTGGCTAATTGATCTAAAATATCTAACAATATGTAAATCCATCGTTAGGCATTGTTGCTTGCAATTTGTAGAGCTTTGAGTGCAAAACAATGTAAAATACATTTGCACTCAAATTTATGATGCGGATGATGTTTATAACATTCAGCAACATTGCAATCTCACTTGACCTATTTTATGCTGGAATGCAGCTTGCATTCTGATGACTGAACATTGAGTCTCTTTCATGCATGAAAAATGCAAATTTTTGAAACTGTTTCACTTTGACCTATTTCATTTCGATTATTGAATTCTATCTTTAAATTGTCGCATATTATATGAATTCAAAATTTTGGTCTAACAGATCTTATACTCTACTCATTCAGATAGATATGTCTTCTCTTTCAGAGTCTAGTTTATTTACTTACCAAATATAGTTTATTCGGCACAAAGAACTTTTATGGTTGCGCTAACAAAATATATTTCTTAGCAAATGCCTCAGAGGCTAACTGCAGGGCATGCTTGAAGAAGTAGCTTCTAGGTGTTCAGGTGTGTTCAGATGTGTTCAGGTGTGTGCTCAGCTGTGTGTGTTAAGTGAAAGGGAAAGTGTCTTAGTCGTTAGCTGGCTCTATCAGGAGGCCGTCGTGCATCAATTGTTAATGTCACAGACAGACGCCGCATGCAGGATGCATGGAAGCAAAAGTCGCTGACACGTCCAAGTCCGACTGCTCAGCATGGCGGCCGCAACTTGAAGTCAATTCGCGCGCTTTTCAATTTTTAATTGGGATTTCTGATGTGCTGTTGCTGCTGCTGCCCCACGCATCACCCGCCTCGACTGCGCCTTTGTTGACTCATTCGAATGATGGCATGTCTTAAGTCTCGTCCTTGTCACGTGGTTGCGAAATGCGCTTTTCAGCAAACACAAAACATCGAAAACCCCGAAAGAAGTCTTTGACTGAACGCGTTCTTTTCCCTTTGGGGTTTCGAAATGTTTACACGATTTTTCGTGGTTTTCTGACACGGGTTCGACGACGACAACGACGGCAGCGAATTCATTGTGACATTTTAATTGTTTATTTGCTCAGCCACAAGAGTCCGGAGAGTCAGAGTCACAACGAGAATCCTGCCACAATCTACGCCAGCTCCAGCTCCAGCTCTAGTTCCATTTCCATTTCCATTTCCATTTTCAGTTGCTGTTTCTGTTGATTTAAGTGCTTGTTGCCTGTTAGGTAATTGTTCTACAACTGCCACTATATATGCATACATACATACTATACATATTTATTTGGACAAAGGATTTGCGGGTGAGGAGTTTTACCTTTTTTTCCGTTTTCCGTTTTTTTATGCATGCTTCCACTTTTTCATTTTTACAAATCTAAAGTACTCTGCCTCACTCTCTTCTTCCCTCTCTTGTTTAGAGTAAATATTTATTTTTATTGCCATTTGAAGTGCGTCCTCAGCATAGTTCATTATTAATATTATACACACATGCCAAAGCAAGGAGCTTAAAATACATTTTTATTTATGAATTTATATTTTGTTAAATTAAAAAAAAAAATACTGAAAATATTTAATACACAAAATTAAGTTAACATTTCATAAGTCATTTGGCTTAAACATATCACATATCAGCCATAATTTAGTTATTCTAACACACTTATCAAATAATCTTTCATAAACGACCCATTTAATCCACCTTCGATGCCTGCTCGGGGTTCATAAAAAGTACATGAAAAAAACCTACTACAACATTTTGTTACATTTTGAAACACAATGGAAACAACCACCAGCAGTGAGGCAGTTAGCCAGCTTTTAGCCCGAACACCCGAACACCCTCATCTGCGCTAAGTACCCAATCAAACATTAATGCCTAATAACCGACGGCTGACAGCTAGAGAAACGACGCATATGGAACTTTATTAGATACAACAGCCTTGGATTAACTTTACAGCTGTGCCGCAGTTGAAAAGTTGCCACTAGTCTCCTGTTCTCTCATTTGCTGATCGGCTTTTTTCATGTCTCTTGCAATAATTGACTGCTTTCTCTAGCGCAGCTACTCTCTTTTGTGCGCTTCCCTTCTCCTAGGATGGCTGCTGTCGACTGTTCATATGCAAATTTATTACCTACTTAAGTCTCCACTATTATCAGCTCTGCTCTTTTCTGCTTTTCACTTTAGTTGTGTGCTCTTGCTTAAGTGGTAAGCAGAGCGAGATGTCAATAGTCAGCATGCTCATCAGAAATGGCAACTAGCAACTGTCTTTATTAGACACATGCATTATGTGCTGCCTAGCTCTCCACTCTCTTTGCTGACACAAGCTAGGCAATTAAATGTGGCCCAATTCTCCACAATTGGCTGACTACTCTCTCATTTCCACTTCACATCTCTCGCCGACTGTATATGTTCATTAGAAGCAGGTACTAAATTCAGCTTAACGCTCCGCAACTCAGCTCTATTCTACACTTCTCTAGCTGGCTGCTCTTTAATTAACGTCGATGAAAGCCAGCAGGCATACATATGTATGTATAGACAAGCTAACTAGCAACTCTCCACAATTGGCTTGGCTGCTCTCCTCTCCACTTTGCTTGCTATAATCAGCTCGGCTCTAGTCACCCATCCCTTTTGCTCTAATGCCGAATAAGGCTAGCAGTTAATTTGCTTATTAAGACACAAACCTGCCAGCAACGCTCTACAATTGTCATAGCTGCTCTCCTCTCCACTGTGCTCCTATACTGACAGCCGCTACATGAGTAACTTTATTAGGTGCAGGCAATTGAATGCTGCTCAACTCTCCACTCTTATCAGCATGTCTCTTTGCTGATATTCCCCCTCTTCCTGCCCATCACGCCCTTTAGCTGCTCTTGTATTAGCGGCAGAAAAAGTGAGACGTCAACCATTTTTGGATAGTTGCTCTTGCTTTTTTCAGATTTTGATTTTTTTGTTTGGGTGCGTCAAAGGGGTTGATGCGGCCAGACGCGTCGCTCTGGAGAGCCCTAGACGATTTGTAGCAATTTTTCAATATACAATATACAAAGTGTACTATATACGAGCATATATCGCTGTGTGTAGCCATTTTTGGAAGCAACTGTGCTCGGCTGGTGATCTCTTTGAACCGTTAGTTACCCTCGGGGCCCAGTTGGCAGGCGATTCAAGTGTCCAAAAGGTTTCGAACTGTTCTGTTAGTGGGAACTTGCAACGGGGTTCGTTCGTTTGAAAAACCCGCAATTAAGTATGCGTTTTTTGTTGTTGTTGTTGTTGTTGTACTCTCCCTATTTAGTGTGCCTGCTGCACGTTGTTGTCGATCCGTGTAACTTTTGTTTATTTCGGATAATTGCAGTTACTCTCACTCCATTTTTGTTTGCCTTTTGTGCGCTCCTCTTGCAGCTGCTTTCATTTCAACTAAAAATAAAAAAGGCTCTTTCTGCTCTTTTCCATTGATATGCCACACGGCGAATGCTTAATATAGTTTTTTGCTCCACTCTTACAATCGTACTCCGCCCATTCAATTGAGTTTTATTACAATTTCTTAAGAGATGCGAGCATAAAGAATTTGTTTGAAAACACTTAAGAATAAATAATATATATTATATAAATAATATATTTTATATAGAGAAATCTTATTTGAGAAGATTTAAGTATACAATAAAAAATATGAAATATATATATTGATATATTATATATACAGGTAAGTATTTTGTATAAGATTCCAGTCCAGAAACTCTTGAAATCTACGACTATTTTGGTAGTTAATGCTTTAAATTTATATAAAAATATCAAAATTAATATAAAACATTTCAATATAAATCGATTTTTAGGAAAGTAAAGCTAAAAAGTAATTTACATTGAAGCAGACTGAAAAAAGATAGAAATATAGAAAGAAGAAAGCTTGTGAGATATACAAATATCATCACATATATAATGTACTTTTCACGATAATTATGTATGTCATATTATATCTAGTTATAACAATGTTTATATATACTTTTATTCAAATGTCTGCATAAGTAATTAATTTTTTGCTGAGAAAGTATTTATTTCGAGAACATTTACCAAACGAGCCAAGTCTGGCTAAACAAACAAAGCGTTCAGCCTATAAATTAAAGTCTACCAAGTGAAGAGAGGCAGATGGAGCGATTGTAGAGATGAGAGTGGAGAGTGGGGCGGGTCGGGTCGAATCGGACTGCGAATGACTGTGTTGGAAAATTGCGGCTAAGTAAATGCGAGCAAAACAAAACAGGTTGCAAATTGTAAATTACTGGTCTGCTCTTCTTCCTCTGCTTCTGCTGTTGCTGCTTTGGCTTCTACTTGTTATTCATCCAACTATGTAGTGCTTCTTCATGCAGTGTTGCACATTTGAAGGCAAACAAAATGGCGTCTCAGCGGCTCATTTGATTTGTGTGGCGTGGCGTGGCGTGTTGGGATATGCGCAATTCGCGTGCGCCGCTGATCATTTGGCGAGCGACAACAAATTGCTACCGTTAGGTTTATCGGCCAGTAATTGCACATTGTATAAAAGCATGTGTGTGAGTGTATGAGTGTAGTACGTGTGCAAGCATGTAATATGTATGTGACTGTGAGAGAGAGAGAGAGAGAGAGAGAGAGAGCACAGCAACCCTGCGTTATGGAGCGCATCTTTTGTCAATATTTGTGCCGGCTTGTAAACAATTTAATAGGCTGTTAGTTTGGTTGTGTATTTAACAGATATGGAAAAAACCGCCGCTCGGCGACCACTTGACAGCTGTTGCAATTTACGCTTGATCTGAGCGAGGTTTGTCCGTGGTCCTCCGGGGGTTTGTGTGCTGAGATTCTGTATTCGGCAAAGATACTTAATTCATGTTATTTGCGTTGAGCAAATAGTTTGCTTAGCGTTTTCTAAGCAGCAGCAGGAGCCGCAGCAGCGGGCATCTATTACTCATACCTTTTACTCCTGCTTGGGGTTTTCTCATTTCCAATTAACATCTTGAACGATGCAAATTGGTTGAGTATTTGTTTAATTTAATGAGCTTTACACTTTTGTGTTGCATGCATTATAAATATTTTATATGTAAATGATGGGGCTGCCTCATAAAGTTGTAATTATTAATTTGTATTGAAAATGCAGGTAAATGCTCACCTGAGCACAGGTAGGGTTTAAGCTGGTTGAGGTCAAGAGGTAATTCTTCAATGCTTCAACGTTGCTTTACAACTTTTATTAAAAGATTCACTGATGCACCAGAGAACATATGTTAATGTTAACAGATCACTGAACAAGTTCTCTAGTTCATCTTAAGCAGCTGTCCAAATGAACTTACATTCTAGTTCATAGACAACTGTAAAAACTTAGAATTTAGTCATATTGAAAAGAATTTAAATATAAAGAAATATATATGTATATATTTTATAATATTGAGATATTTATCAACATTAATAATTGTCCATAAAATTCACAAATTCAACAGCCTGAAAAATGCTCAAAAAATATCAAAAATCATCATTTTTTCTCTATTTTACTTAAATTTTATTCGAATTACAAATTAGTACTATGTGTAGATGATAAAGTTTTTGAAAAATATTATAAAAACCAACAAATACAACCCTTGCGGGATTCGAACCCGCGACCTTTGGATTAGAAGTCCAACGCGCTGTCCCCTGCGCTAAAGGGTCGATGTATTTTAATGGCTCTCTGCACCCATGCATATGCTACATCAAGAACATAATTATACTACACATAATAGTCGAAACAGCACAACTAGCGCACATTAAACAAACAAATAGAGCGAGTATAAGAGAAGCCTTAGAAAGAACTTGTCTTGACTCAATTTCGTTGTTTTAGTAAATAAAACATATGGAAAACAAACACTTTTCAACGCGGCCGAGAAAACAGCTATTTAAATATTCTTATTTTATTAATAGAACCGAAAATTCAAATGTGCTCTACAGATAAAAATACTATATACATATGTATACTCAGGTATGTCTGTGTGTATGAGTCGAAAGCATAAATTTCTGTTGCATTTGCATTATCCAAATCGATAAAAACTTTTTGTGATTTGTTTGCGAATGATGTCACCAGAGGATTACTAAATACACTGAGAGCAAGCTCTGGACGAGTCGTAAAAGTTATGTGCTTGTTATTTGAGATTCCGATAAGTCTTGAATCTACAATTAATTATAAAATTGTAAATAAATTTCATGAGTTGAGATTCAGAAATTATACACTTAAGCATTTATTTAATTATTCATTTACTTTCACTTTCATTTAAATCTTCAAATGAGTCTCATGTTGTTAAAAAAATCTAAAATTATATATTTTATAATATATTTCTAGTATTCTTGAATAAATCTCAGGTCATTTTGGGCTAAATCTGATTTTTCATGGTTTAGTAAAGCTTAAAGTATGTAAAACTGCTATTAAAAAAATATTAAAAAAATATATTAATTAAAGTTTTTTATATATTTTAATTTCTTACGTAATTTTAGTTAGTGAATTTTAGTTATGAATTTTTTAGAGGAAAATTAAATTCTAAAATTATTTGTAATATTTCAATTCAGATTTTTTCTCAGTGCATTCAGTATATGATATTATATCATATTATGATATTATTTAAATAATTATTTTAAATTTATTATAAACAGAATATTTTATGGGACATTTTTTCGTGCAGTGTATGTACAACAACCGTTTTGAATCAAATATAAACATTTTTGTTTGTCTTTCAATTCAATAAATATATTTGATTTAGTTACTTATAGTTGGAGGTTTTCTCTCAGTGTGCGTATCACACCCCTGACATTACGGAATGCGGCCCCGTATCCGACGGGGCATTCAAGTGCTCAATTTGCCCGATTCTCATTTTCATTAACATTTGCATTTTGCGCTTGCCCTTATCAGGAGCCGAGATCTTCATGCGCTTTTTGGCACTCGAATGGGTAGCCAGAGCTAGTCGGAATCAGGGTTGCTCAACGAGATATATACATATATTTTAGAGAGTTAAATGTGTTCCGTGACTTGCGGCAATTACTCAACGCGTGTTCTTGTGTTGTGGCTGTTGCTACTTTCAGTTTGTTAACGAATTAATCAAATCGGAGCTCAACTCAACTCGACTCGAAACTGTAAACTCCAAACTTTTGGTCAAGTTCTTGTCTAATAGAGTTTTCGTCGAGAGGCGAAAATGCCCGCAGGTAAAGTTCTTATCGTTATCTGATTCCGCTGGCTTTTTAGAGTAGTGTCGCTCCCCCCATTACCCATTTTCTGGCTTTGGGGAGTTTTCTCACTTGGGCGACGCGTGATTTATCTATTCCTTCCGACGTTTTTTTTTATTGCTGGAAGTCCTTGCCGTATCTATACCTACGCCAACAGCCAGTGTCCGGGCTGATTATGCAAACATTTCTATTCGCATTTTTTTGTATTCTGCTGTTCCTTAGGCAAATCGCACACTCGAAACGGATATTAAATTTTATTGCTTCTGTTGCCATGACTTTGACTTGGCAGTTTGAGTTCATTTTTGAGCTTCGCCAGTTCCATTGTTGCCTGTGCTCATTGAGCACTGAAGTAGTCGCCCGGTCAATTAGCCTCATCTGTCCCTCTCTCTCTCTCCTCTCCCTTTCACTAGTTTTTTTCTCTCCTTGTCTAGTTGGAATGCTAAGTATGTGCATTTGGCATCTGCTAATGGCCGTTCCTGCATCTGGGGAGTGAGGGCAGACGAAGAGCAATATTTGGAGTATATATTAAAAAGTATATTTGTAATGCATCAAGTGGCAAAGCATATCCATATAGATCAATTTTGCAGATTTTGTATAAAAAGAAAATTAAATAAATAATTAATTAAATAAATAAATAAATAAAAAATAATTGAATAATTCAATTATTTTTAAATTTCAATTATTAAAAGTAAATATAATGAAAAATCAAAATATTAGACAACAAAATTAAAGATAAATATTTAATATTAAAGATTAAAAAAGAAATATGCATTGCAACAAATTTAAATTCCATTCAAAGGAATAAATTTAAAATTTAAAATTTGTTTTTACTATTATAATTAATAATTCATTCATTAATTATTAGTCTTTAATGTTTCGATTATGATTGTCAGATAATAATTTAGTTAGTTTAGATTATGAAAATTTACTAATAAAAGTATAACAAATTAATATTGAATTAAATCTATACGAAACAATTAATATAATTATATAATATATTATTAATTGCTATAATTATCAATTAATAATATTTTTAAAGATAATTAGAAGCAGTACATAATTTGCAATTCTAATACAGAATTACTTAGCTATGTATTTACGTAGTATTATATGCTAATAATTAAATAATTTAAAATATTAATAATAAAATCCAAACAAACCTTTTTGCTTGTGGTTGATCTCGCTAGTTTCTACGGGAGCACAATAAGTTAAACACAGCTGATCGTCTCTGGTGTCAGTTGTAAATGTTCCAATTTCAAAGTATTCCATAATGGCAAAGCTTGATGAGAGTGGAGAGTTGGATACTTGCTCTTATCCTCTTTCTCATTCTCGCTCACTTACAAAACAAATACAAAAGTAATATGCATGAGAGCATTAACAGTAAATGAAGGCGAGTAGCAATAATTTATAAAATGAGAGATTTGTAAAGATCGGCTTACAAAAAATGGAATACACATTTTAATTTTCTCTTAATATTTATTAAATAAATATATTAAATATTAAAGAGCTGTGCTTGTCGTTAGTAAAGAAATCTAGAAAGCAAATAGGAGAAGATATAAATAAGACCAAGAGACAAAACTATGAAAGAGTGGAGAGCTTATCTCGATTCAGCCAATAATTCAAAATATTTATTATTTGTACATATATAATATTTTTATATATTTATAGAAAATATCAACTCAGATGTAGCAAACGAAATTCAGTTCGATATAGAATATTCTTAGTCACTTATAAAGTTGAATATACCGCCAAGTACAGTTGCACTCTGAGTTATTTCAGTTAACTGTTCTTCTCATTTACACCCCATCCACAACTACTCTTGTGGCAAATGGCAAAATTCATTCAGTTGCAGCTGCTTTGCTCTAGATTCCACTCCAATCAGTTGATGATCGGAAATGCCTTATGGAAATGTTATGCAGCAGTCGTAACGCCTCTTCAAGCAACTCCCTCAGCGTCTCGATCTTGGCACGCGCTCGAGCCGCATTCTTTTTGCACATGTTCCAGCATCAGGCAATTTAATTGCTACATATGCGACACTCATCGCAGCTCACCTCACGAACGCCTCCAAGAGAAAAGGAGGCAAGACAAGGACACGTTACCCTCGTGCCTTGTAGACTTTGCTTACGCTGCGACTGCTGCTGTCGGTGCTGTTGTTGCTGCTGCTGCTGCCGCTGCTGCTGTTGATCCTTCCGGTGGCGGATCACACAATACGGCCGGCTGAGCACTAAGACAGGAAGCAATGTGCGCGAAGGAACAATTGTTGGCTGAGATTTGTGATTTTGGCAGAGGCAGAGGCGCAGCTGCTCGCGCTGGGGCAGCTCCTTGAGTGGGCAAGCAGAATGATCAAATGTTGTACTTGTTTACAGTGCTTGCTCAATGATCATGATGATGATGATGATCAAACCGGTTGGCTCTTTTGGGCGTTAGCCTTGTGTTCGCTGCCTGACATTTGATTTCACTCTGCGCCGCTTTTTAATTTCGCTTTCGGCAGCGGAAATGCTTTTTTCGATGCTCGGCAAAGGCCAAGGCTCGCATAGTTCCACGGTTGTTGACACGCGATCCTTGGGCAGAGATACTCGGATCGGTCTCTGGATTCATTTGGCGGTTTCTGGTACGTCTGGCGCGTGTTTCGGCTTCCGGTTAATTATGTTCCACAAGCGAGCAGCTAAACACAATTAATCGCTCCTTCCTTCATGTAATTGAAAGCGAAATTTTATGCTTTCGTTTGTTTCGCCTCGCTCCATATCAAATGCAATGCATATGCTTTAGCTAGCTCAGCCTTTGTGCTCGCATCTCAATGTCCTGCCATTGGCTTCACTTCACTGTGCTTCACTCTTTTGTGCCTCAGCTGTCAGTTGCTCTTTGTCTCTGCTCCCTCGCTCACAATTGTAAAGAGAGCGAAGAAGACTAAGCAACTGCTCATTAATTGTTTGTCAATCCAGTTTCTCCCGCTTCGCATTACACCTTTGACTCGTGCCAGCTTTTGCCTAGCCTTGCTTCAGCTTTAGTTTCGCTATAATTCCAAGAACTGAAAACTTATGTGCGTATATAGAATGGGATTTGAGAGTTGAGCTGTACTTATTGACTTTTAGTATGTAAGTGGTAAAGGCGTAATAAGAGAGAAAGTGAGAGAGAGCAGGAGAGCGCATAAGCTTCGATGAGTTTGTAAGCCCATGAATCAGCAGAAGTCTTGTGTAGTGAAAGTTTTCATTTATCTCTGTGCATCGAAGTATGAAGTCATAGGAAGTCAGACCAATTATTATATTATTATAGAAGATCATAGCGTTTAAATGCCATTGAAATTGTCATTATAAAATATACCAATATTTTATATATTTATTTATTTTTATTATTTTCTTATTTCTCATTTACATTTCCTTTCTCGACATGTGTATATAGTATTTTAATTTCTAACCAAATGCAGTCAGAATCCTTAGTTTAAAGGACTAAGCTGAGCTCAATTTGATATATTTGCAATTAGAGCGCGGCTTAAGTTTAAACGTAGAAAATTGTTTATTAATATTTGAGTCAGTTTAAAATTTTTTATATAATATAAATATTATATATATAATATTATAATATAAAATTTTTATATTAACAAACATTTGTTGTGGCTAATTTGTATTCATTTTCCATATTCGAGGTTTTTTTTTAGAATTCCATTGATGTTATGTCTCTCTCTCCCTCTCACTCTCTCTCTCTCTCTCTCTCTCTCGCTCTCTCTCTCTCTCTCTCTCTCTCTCACTCTCACTTCTGCAGATGTCAGCCATTTTAGATGTTCTGTTAACTCCTAACATCTAATTCACTTCGATATGTTTCTGCTTTCCTCTCTATGTTTTCACTGAGCTGGTCACCCTGCTCTATGTTTTCACTGAGCTGGTCACCCTGAAACCCTTTTTGGTGCCCAAGAACTGAAGAGGCCCATTAGAGGCGGCCTACGACGCGACGTAGGCTATGATTGAGGTGAAAAATGTGGCAGCAAAGGAGAAGCTCATCAAGAGCACAGTCATTTATACATAGAAGTTCTTTGAGGATGGTGGAAATTGCGTTAAATAAGTAAAATAAATCACGAATAAATAAATAATATTTAAAAGTACACAAAATGCTTGTTGCATCTTCAACAGAAAGCAAGTTTAAATGCACATTTAAATTACTAAAAATTAGTATATAAATTTGTTAGTTCATTATAGGTTATAAATATTTGTAGATTTCTTATCTCTTCCTTCGCTCACACTTAACTCACTTTAATAACATGTTCCGTATTAATATAAACAAATTAAGTGTTCACACGCTTGTTTAAGCTTTAACTGCCTGCCTCAGCTCTGGCCTGTTTATCAGGGTCAATGCATTTTTCTCCCACATTTCAGTAACACTTTCAGACTGCTTAGCATAGGGCTAATAAAGAGAGGCAGGCTGGCAGGCAGGCAGGCAGGCAGGCTGGCAGTACGTCGTGCCCGCCCAGTGCATGTCAGAAACACTCAGCTCGTTGTGTTGGTGGAAAATTGTTGCCGCTTGTCGCTCTATTTCCGGTTATAAAACGCAACAGCAGCTCTATCAACACTTCCGGGTGACAAATGGCTCACGCAAGGGTTGAGAGCGCTTAACAACCTGCAAACAGGACAAGTCAAACGGTCTATGCCTAAATATAGAAAAAAAAGCGCGTGTCGGGAGCCCAAGCCCGAGGACAACAATTTGATCCCATTTAGTGCTCAGTTCGCAGACCAAACTGACGCCAGCACAGACCACCCAGCCCTGCCCAGTGCAGTCGCAGTCCGGCTCAACCCTCGTCAGGGAACTGCGGTTAAGCGTATTACGCAACATTATGACATTCGCCTACCCAATAAATATGCGACACGCGACCCAAACGCCAACCAGACAGCCAATACAATTATAATTGCAACAAATTGAACGACGCTCCCGGCACGCGTCCTATTAGCTCATCTTCCGGTAGTCAGCCCAAGCCCAAGCCCAAGCCCAAGCCAAGCCAACCAGCCTCTAAAAAAAACTGGGTTGGTTATTGTCTATAGCTTCCGAGTTCAATATATTTGTATTTTGTTTGTTTTAGTATTGCTTCAAAGTGTTTCCTTTAGATTGCTACTCAATATTGTGCTAAGAGAATATCCTGTACAGCGTATGTGAATGGCGTATACGGAAGTTGCATGAAAAGTTGTTTAGCATTTATCACATTATGATGCTGATTGGAATGAAATGATAATTCTTAAGAGATGCATAAGATATCTATAATTATTAATTTTATTTATGTCTTAGCTGAGCTGATAATTTGTCTGACTACCTTATGAATAAGGTATAATAGAAAAAGAGAAAAATAAAGGCAATTTAATCGATCATTTCAATGTAATCCATTAAAATCCCTCAGAAATAGCAGCTTGAGCAATTGATTTGCATAAATATTATATATAGATAGCTAGATTTTGTATATGTAGATTTATGCATATGTCAATCTCAATTCTAATTTCATTTAATTTCAATTCCATTGCATTCCATGCCAATAGTTTCTCGTCTCGGCATTCCAGGGTAACTGCTAGTCGTGCACACACACACACGAGCACTCCCGTGCTACTCTCTTCTTGTAGCATTCAAGTATTTGGCGTATCTATGCTGTGGCTGATTTATTGGCTTTTACTTATTTCCGGTCATGTCTCCTCGAGCATTGTTGGCCGGAAGAAAAATTGCTGGGGCAATGATGTTTAAGTAGTTATTATTGGCCTGTTGCTGACACGTTTTGGTGGCACTTGGACATTGACTTGAGTTGAAGTTAACAGTGGTTAAACACAGAGATATTACAATGTAAACAAAATGAATGTGACAATTGGCTGCTGTGGTCCATTTGAGAGACGATTTGCTGGGCATCTGGGTTGCTCTATGAGTCGAATCTAAGGCGCGATTCGACTAGAAGAGGATAGCTGTTTGACTAGGCTAGGAGAGCTGTTTGGTAGCTTACTAACTTTTTTTTAAGTTTTGTTTTTTTGTCAGTGGTAAAAGAGAGAGTTCCCATATCTGCAGTCCAAGTTTTGGCAGAGATAAGATATGAGATGTGATAATAGAAGAGAAGAGAGAGGGAGAGCGGATCTAGAAAAAAAAATATATATAAAATAAATATTAATAAAAAACGAAAAACTAAAAACTTAACACTCAAAAATATTAATAAAAAAATTAAAATAAAAAACTATTAACTCTAAAATATAAAATAAATATTTAAAAATAAATATTTATATAAATATTTATATAAAATAAATATTAATAAAAAACGAAAAACTAAAAACTTAACACTGAAAAATATTAATAAAAAAATTAAAATAAAAAACTATTAACACTAAAAAATATTAATAAGAAAATTAAAATAATAAAAAACTGAAATTAATTATAATAAGTATATTATAGAGGCTGAATATGATTTATTTTAAATTATAATATTTTTTAGTTATTACAAATATTCGTTGTAATATAGAAGAAGTAATTGATACTGGCAACAGATATAAAAGCATTATAGACAAAAGCATTGCAGACAGACAGACGTGACTCAGATCTGTTGGATAGAGAGTTTTTGTTTCTGCATCCGTATGCACGGAAGTTATATAGTTAAATTGAAAAATAAAATAAAAATAAAAAATTCACAACAATGGTTTATTTGTGACTAACTTAGAGATGATACTTATCACATAGATATGGTAAATGCTGTAATCGATACATATCGCATTGCTACAGATGATATTTTCAACAAGATCATCATCCTGATCTATTAGAAAAATACTTTATGGGATTGTTCAAGCCTTTTCCTGCTGCTAAAAGTAAACTGAGAAAAAGTTCATAACATTCACAAAGAAATGCTTTAATGACATTAATTACTATGTAAAAAGTTGCCTAAATATTTTTGCAGAGCTCAAATTGAAACAAACTTCGCTTATTCAATGCAATCCAAGTCCAAGAAATTCCAGCTGAAAGAAAACAAATATTTGTAATTTTATAAATTTCCACAACATTCACACAACATCTGATTCTAATACTTATCTTTAATTACTCTGGTAATTACCAGAGTTCGCCCTGGTTGCAGCATAATGAGATATTCAGCCATTGTTCGACTTGTTCAGGCATAAACCGCAGCTGCTGGTCAGCCGCAGAGATAACACAGCGAATCGCCATTGTCAGATGTTGCACAATGTAAAAAGAGAATCGAGATTTGCAAATTGCAGCAGCCGAGGCAGCAATCAAGATCAGCTGAAATAGTTGCCAAAGATGCTGCTGCAGTCGCTCATTATTTACTTACCGTGCTGAGACCTGTCAAAATACGCTGTCAGCACATTTGCTGAGTCCGCACTTGTGTCCAATTGTTGAAATGTTTTTGATCCGCACCGACTGCAGTTGCAGTTGTGCTACCTAAATGGGAGAGAACACAGTGGGATCAGTCTGAGATGCTCTTAGGCTACTCAGTTGCCTATTGTGATTGCCTGGCAGGTTAATGAGCGGATTGGGCATATTCCGACAAAAGGCTTATATCTAGAGGTTGCCCTGATTAGTTGCTTAATTGAGCCAAAATGCATGCACAGCTTATTAAATATTTGCTTCAAATATTTTGGTTAAATTATGAAAGGGTAAACACTTGCTGGGCCAAGGTCTCAAATGACTCGAAAATAAAAGATGAACAGGAAAAGGGTTCAATAGTGGGCATATCATTTCAAGGCATGATAACCGCAGCTCTGGGGATTAGTGAAAAAGGGAAGATCAAGAAATTTCTGATCTAAAGATTTCTGTTTATAATCTGAGCTGAAAGCGAGTATATATGTTTGCAAGCTGCAGTGTTTATATGAAAATTGAATTCTCCGACAGAGAATATATGCATAGTCATATATATGCATGCTCAGTATATGCATTTCTCTGTTTATATTTTCATCTACATGTATATAAATAATCATACCTATATCTAAATATATATCTACTCAAATAATCTCAGCTTACCAGCATTTTGCCATTTAGCTTAGCTTTGTTTCACTTTCCCACTGCACAATTTGTTGTCACTTGCTGCTGATTTCATTATTTTTATTGTGCTTAATTTAATTTAATTTTTATACGCGTTCATGAAGTGAACAATGCCATTGTGCAAGGTTCGTCTGGTCTGCCTCTTTCACATGAACTGAATACATTTCTGCTGCTGCTGAAGCTGGCGATTTTTTTTTTATTTCTAATATAATCTCATGGGCGTATATTATATGTATATTTTGAAAATATGACTTTAGAGACTTTTGACTGTAATAGTTTTCCTCAGGCAGAGAAAGGCTTCAACATGATAACTGAAGACGTAAAAACACGACATTCCTACTATGCTTAGTTTGGAAAATAAAAGGTTCTTTTAAATAAATTTTTAAGAGTTTACTCACATTGACTATCATGCCAGATAAACTTGAAGCTAATATAGTTATATCCCTATGAGGTATTTATCTATTCAGCCTGAAGGCCTCTGTCGCTCTGGCTTAAATAAAATTGTTATTTAGAATTAATTCTAAGTAACAATAAAATAAATAAATAAAATAAATAAAATTTATCTATTTCAAAATAAATAAATAAAATAAATAAAATTTATCTATTTCAAAATAAATAAGTAAAATAAATAAAATTTATCTATTTCAAAATAAATAAATAAAATAAATAAAATAAATAAAATAAATAAAATAAATAAAATAAATAAATAAAATAAATAAAATTTATCTATTTCAATTCTCCACTTTTAGCCGCACCTTTTAAGAAAGTAAAATATTAATAACTTAAACATTTTTGTGATCTACTTTAAATTATACATTTAAATGTACAATAGGCGTGGCAAAAAAAGAAAAGAAGAAGAAGAATAACCTTCTACAGTCTTATATAGATTGCTTCAAATTCTATGTGGAGTTGGGGATGCAATCAATGGAGCTGAAATGAATATATGAATCTCTCAAGGGAATTTATATATACATACATCAACCAATACCTCACAATATAAATATTTATTTAGCTAAATGAGAATTTGACAAGCTACAACTGAATGAGTTGCAGATACAAACAGCTTTTGATATTAATTGAAATACTAATAATTTACTTAGCTCGAGCATAATTGATGTATGGATTTATTGTCGTACCCTCTAAGAATCTCCTTAATAGATCTGCAACTGGCTGCTTCATGCATAAATCCTATTAGGAATTCGCAGGAATTACTGCTTCCTGCACTTCTTCATTCCACTCAATTTGAGTTTCGCCAATAAATTGTTTGTAAAAATATTTCCATTGAGCGATGTCAAGCGATTAATTTGGCTCGCTAAGCCACAATTTCCGGCAACGCCTACCAGAAGGCGAACACGCACGCCCCCTGTGTGTGACCGCAGGATGTTGAGAGTTGGCACATCAAATCAAGAGTTGCTGTCATGAATGAATGCACCATGAAAATATGACAGGAATGGGCGCGAGAGTGGGAGATGGGCGAATAAATGCCAAAATACGCTGGAAAGCCAATTAGGAAAAAATAAATCACGCGTCATGTGTGCGATTTCTTAATAGCAACGCCTCTGCCCAAAAGGACGCAGTGTCAAACAAAGCATAGCTAGAGCCAGCCTCTCTCTCTCCCTCTCTCTAACCCCCCTCATGCCTGCTTTTTGTGTGTATGCCAACCCCTCAGCCGGCAGCAGATGGAAGAAGGCAGAAGAATCTGAACAAGTGCCAAAAGCTGATTTCACTGTAATTACAATTCACACTCGCAGCATATTCGACACTGAGGGAAGTGAATATACCCCAGTAAATGTGTTCTTTTTGTTTGGCAGCACTTAAGCAACGCCCCCACCGCCCAGTCCCAGACTCAGGGCAGAAAAATAAAGAGCGAACAGAGCAAAGTTTTTCTCTGCGTGTGCCAGTTTGATGATGGCGATGGCGATGAGCAGTGGAAACCCACAAACAGACACACCTACTAACCGAGAACTCTTTCGACTGTTCGCCTGGGTGGATGAGCTTTGTTGGCAAAACCTTTCGACTGGGTGGTGGGGTGGTTGGGTGGTGCGCCGAACGCGTGTCAAGTCTACCACTAAGTAAACAAAGACCCCAGCGCTGGGTTAGCAATAGAAATGTCACAAACAAACCGATTAAACAAGTACTTTTCAAACAAAACACTACAAAAAAACACATACCCTCCCACTCTCTAGCTCCCACTCTCTCTCTCCCTCTCTCTCTCTCTCTTTCTCTCTTTCTGCTTCATTCTAAGGAACTGCCCAAGGGTTGACAAATCGTTATCAGCCAGCAACCCTTTAAGCTCGAGTTTAATCAATTTCTCTACCTTTCAACTGAGCATTTCCATAAGTTTCTGGTCACGCGACTTCATTGTCCCAATTTTCGCTCTCCCACAAAATTATGTTAATGCGCCTTAAGCCTATTACTGTCAATTAAATAGTATTTCGATGGCTTCCCATTTTTTAGCACTCGCACTCACCAGAAGCAGAAGCAGAAGCTGCGCGCTGTAAATGTCAAATGCACAAGTTTTGCATCAGTTAATGCGATTAGTGCGGTCAACAGGTTGCCAAATGCAACTTTTGATTGACTGATAACAGATTTTATAAGTTTTCACACACTCTACTTATGCGAGATATAGAAACTTTTTAGATGAGCTGCCTGAGCATGTAGTCTAGAATTGTATTCGTTATTTATATATGAGGAGGATTCCAAATCTTTTTTCTTGGGCTAACTAAAGCCAAACGAGTTCTTAAAATGTAATTAAAATATATATTTATATGCGTATATCATTTAGCATAAGTTAAACAGTGAAATTTCATATATCTAAGAAGAGATATATTTAGGAATATTAAGTATATTTCTAAAATTAAATTGAGAACCAGAGAGTGCATTAAGTACCTAAGCAACATTGACTTTTCATTTGGATATGTAAAGCGGAGTTCATGCCTGAGAAATACATAGAAATTATACTTTGAAGTTTCATTAAAAAAAAAAAAAAAAAAAACTGAAAAACTGATTAAAAATAATAAAAATAAAATAAAAAATTAAAAACTGAAAATAAAAACAAATATTGACGATCTTTAAGTATTTTTTTGATTTTTTAAGGTAAAAAGGAAATTCTAAAAAATGTCATAAAAAATTGATATTAAAAGAAAATTCAAATCAGGGAAATAAAGTAAATAAAAAAAAAAAAATTAAAAAAAATAAAATTTATAAATAAATATAAATTAGAAAAAATATAAATATAAATTTTGAAGTATGTAGAAAAATATATATTAAGATACAAATGGATATAAATTTAAAAAAATAAATAAATAAATAAAAATATAAAATTTGAAGTAATAACATATAAATGAATATAAATTTTTAAAAATAATTAAAAATATAAACTTTGAAGTAATAACATATAAATTAATATAATTAAAAAAAAAATAATAAAAATATAAAACTTGAAGTATTTAATAAAATATATTTTATATTATAAATTTTAAACGTTTTTTTTATTTTATATATTTTTTATATTGTTGTAGCCTTTTCACATCTATAATATAAGAATATATATTGCTTATTTAACAGATTCTTAATTAGATCAATACCTAAAGTAGGCTAGTACAAGATCTAATTTGCTGCTGGTCTACTAAGCCCGTAAAACGATTTGCAGCTCGCACCTTAGCCATGATCCTAGGTCTGCCAGAAATTAACCTCAAAATTGAAGATTTACACCTTGAAGCGCAGATTGTCATATAAGCATATAGAGATTGAGATCTCTATATGGCGTGCATGTGCAATTCCAATGAAAATTACACGAAATCAAAGGAGATGCGCAGACAATGAAATATTCTGTATTGCCCAAGTTACTTGCATAATCTGCAGTAAGCCAGGGCGATTACACGGCATTGTGTAAGAGCGGGCAACATGAATGGAAGCATGAAGAACGGAAGCTACTGACCCACAGGATCCATTGGCCCGGCGACCATACTCGAGGGAAACTCAACAGCTGCTGCTCGAGCTGCTCGGACTACCGGACTATCGGACTGCTCGCACTGCCGGACGGCTGGTTCACAAGTGGCGTGGGCGTCTCTGTGTCCGGGCAACAAATATTCCTCCGTATTTGCAAAATGGAAACAATTGTGGTGTTTGACCAATTTCACAATTGATGTAATCCTGCAAATCGCTATATTAGCAACAGGCAACAGAAACGAGGAGTGGTAATGGGCAACGGGCAATGGCAATGGGAATGGGAACACGGGGCATTACGACGATTGAAATGTTTTGAGTTCATTCAAGAGTAAAGCGAAACACGTAGGTTTATAATAATATTTTGCTAACCTTCTTTTCGGTTGTAAAAGTTCAAAAAGATTTCGCCCGCTCTTTGTAGGCGATTTGGCGATTACCGACACAGATTAAGGGATGATTGTGCTGCCGCTGCTGCTGCTACGAACAATCGGCTTTTGCGCATGCGCGGCAGGTTCGCATCGTCCTTCGGCCTTCTCATACGAGCGCAATTAGACGAGTTTCGGCTGCTTTTGTTTTGCTGCTCGCTGCCTGTAGACTGTAGACTAGAACTTGGCTATTTGGGTCTGTGATCCGCTCTATCCCTAAATCTGTGCACTCGAACGACGCATCCTCATGGTTCTTTAGTCCGATTCTTCCATTGTGTCGCGTGTATTTGGCGCGTTTAAATAGATTAACCGCCTTGCAATTTGCTTGTCCCGTATCTGAGATCACAGCCACGACGCTCGTCCATTTGACTCAGCCAGCTTGCGTGCACACTCTCATCTGTCTGCCTGGAAACTAGTGTTTCGGTTCGTTTCGTTTCGTTTCCTTTCTCTATTTCCTTACTCCTGCTTCTGCTCCTGCTGCTGCACCTACTCCTGCTCATCGTCTCACAATTAGCTGTGGTCGCCTTTTGTTTGCTGTCTTAATCTTTAGTAAATTAGTTCATTAAGAGGTTAATTCCTCACAACACCCACAAATTATATGCGAACTGAATAGAAGTGCATGTGCGCAGAAGTTTTTCCATTTGCCAATACATGAATATAAATATATATGTGTATATATGTAGAGTAAGAGCTAGGTAGAGTTGCTTACCTCGAGATAATTAGTGATAAACATAAAAGACTCGAATCGTTTAGCTGCTTTTGTTGATAGTCTTAACCAGTTTCAAATACTCTTTGAATTTACTGAATCTCAGGCGCAATTGCCCGGAACATTTCTATCGGTATTTAACTACTTTGCAAAGGCTGAACTGATAATTTGAGTTTAAAGAATTTAAATGAATTTTACGTGAACTAAAAATATATGCTGCATATTTTAATAGGATTATTTAGTGCTCATTGAAGTTGAAATAAAAAATGTTTTATATATTTTGTTACTCTGCTTAAACGAGACTTTCTAGATGTGTTTGTAATATTCTCATATTTAATATAACTATGCAGCTGCCTATGCAATTTATATGCAGTCTCTTATGCTAACTCTGCTTTAAGTTAATTGGGTCTGTCAGTTAGCCTAGATCTAGCTTAATATATATATCTATATGTAAATACTAATTAGTCTACGCTCAGTGTCTGCCTCTTAGTTCTCTTAGCATATATTGAGATTGTTTAATATTTCTGCATTTATTCGGGAATTTACATATTTAGTACTTGAAGCTCTTTTTACTCTCATATTTGTATTTTTTGCAAAAATGCAGTTATATAAAACCTGATTATTGATTTTTGGTCATTGAGTTAGCTCAGTGAGGCTGCCGAAGATATTTACTAAAGAGCTGTTCTACATGCTTCTCTACTCCCTTACCTCAATCTCTACCTCAACCTCAACCTCAACCTCATTTCTCATTCCTAAAATGCCTCACTTTTGGCAAGTGGTTTTTAGCAAAGACTAGTTCGATTTTTCATTCATCAAATTTTGCTGGCCTGAGCTATCAATCAATACAGAGCACTTGATTCATTGCAGCTGCTGTTGATAGCAGAGAGATTTTGCTAAACATTTTTCTCATATTTTGCACTATGAAATTTAAAACCATTTTTATATATTTTTCATATATAGATTTTTAATTATTAGCAAAAATAAATTACTGTATATATTATTAAATCGTTCAATTTCAATATAAATACATTACTTTAGGCATTATGAATTTCATAATTGAATTTTAAATAATCGAAAGATTTTTCTAAAAGGTATTAATCAATTCAGTTCATCATCAATAGCACTCAAATTTATTGGTAAAAATTCTATTATCAAATATTATTTAAACAATAATCAAAATAAACTTTATCAACTTTAGTGAAATCAATGCTAAATATTTAAATTATTCTCTCTAGCATAAAATTTAGGGAAAGTTTTATGTGAGAAAGAATATTTATTCCGAATTACAGATTCCCATTTCTCGCATGACAGACGTACATGATTAAATTATTAATGCTCAGCTGAATTTGACCTAATCCTGCATACCCTTTACATACATTCGTCTATACAGAGGTTACAGGGTAATAAAAAAAAAAAAGTTGCACATTTAATGCTGCACTAAAAAATGACGAGTCGAATTTCAACATACAACAAAAAAAAAAACAAACAAACTGAATATTCACATGCGACAGCAACAAAATGCCACATGGAAGACTAGCTGATGGGGCTTATTGCCTGCTGCTGCTGCTGCTGCTGCTGCTCCTCCAGCTGGGGCACAGCCATTGCTCTAAGTCTGCAGCTCGACTATCGCAGCAATGGCCTGCGTCTGGTCACAAAGGCCGTGCAAACATGGCGCAAACAAACACACAGAGAGAGAGAGAGAGAGAGAGAGAGAGAGAGTGAGAGGAAAATAACGAAATGGGCGTGTAGAGTCAGATAATGCTAACTTTGAATGCGAAACCTAACAGCACCGAGTGCAGCAGGACATCAAGGATGAGCTACAGCTGCGTGTAGAGGGGAGAGCGTTGAGGGGCGAGGGTTGGCAGAGCACTAAGTAAATTGCAAACACAAATGCAGAGTTTGTAAAAAATCAAGCTAGTCTTTGGTAGTTGACTAAAATATACTCAGCAATACGTATGTGTGATACCTAAGAGTACTAGATATGGAAAATTAGTCAACTTTTGGCTTTTGTAATTTCAATACATTTCAATTAGAAAAGAAATTTGATTAAATGTATGGAAATTTTAAAATTAATTGGAAATAAATACTTTTGATATTGATTTACAATTAAATGTGATTTAACTTGATTAAGTGAATTTTAAATTGCAGTAATCAGTTGGGCATAGTATAAGATTCACGTATTCCCACTTACTTTTCTACTACTACTACTATTCCTAGTACTACTACTACTATTCCTAGTACTACTACTACTATTCCTAGTACTACTACTACTATTCCTAGTACTACTACTACTATTCCTATTTCTCTACTACTACTACTATTACTACTACTACTACTATTACTACTAGTAGTAGATATAGTAATATGTAATGTTCCAACGGCTTTGGCTGCCATAATATCTCATGGGCTTACATAAAACGGTTCTTAATCAATATAGCAAAATAATTTAATGTTAATATAGATATTATTCTAGCATACCTTCCACTGCCTCCTCTGCTTCACTGCTTTTTAATCATATATGGGAAACACATCCATTGCGCACCTACTAGACCTATCTACCTTTTCTACTTTGCCATCAAAATCGATGTCTGCTTTTTGAGTTCAATTATAGCCAGCTCATCAGGCAGTTCCTGCGACTATCTGCATCTATTTGCCGTCGTTTAAGATGATAAAGCAACAGAGTGTGTTCGGATTCATTGTCGTTATGCTCTCTCTCTCTCTCTCGCTTTCCTTCTCTCTCTCTGTGTGTGTGTGTGTGTTTGGCCTTTACGGTATCCCTGAAGAGTTGTGCTTTTGGATGTACAAGTTGCTCAACTGCAGCGGCAAGTAGAAATAGCGAGAGTCTCAGTAGCCGCAGTCCTGCTACTTCGCTGCCAGCGAGAAGAAAACTCTAAGAGCAAACAGAATCAAAGAATGTCGCGTCGTGCTGTGAGATATCATCAAAATGAATATAAGATTATATTTACCAAGTCGGCGAGCAAGTGAGGCGATGCTGTGGCCCTCACTCAGTCCGACTCCCATTTTGAATGCAGGAGAAGCAGGCGGAGGAGCAGGAGGAGGAGCAGGAGCATCAGCACTGCTGCCATTATACAGCGTCAGAGTAAAGGTGAAAGATGTGCAAACAAAGACGCTGATAAAACGAAATGCCAAACGGCAATTGAAATGCATAACAAAGGCATGCACACTGGAGGATCGCAGATAGAGCGAGAGAGAGAGAGAGAGAGAGAGAGAGCGAACGAGATGGAGCTGGTTGGACAAGTGAAAGAGGGCAACGTCAACTCTTTCGAGTGGGCGACCAGAGGCGCTGCCATTTCGTCGTCTGGCTGCGCTTCTTGCAGATGCTTGCAGAAACTGCCCTAAGGGAGCAGGGCTTAGGGCTCGGTGCAGGGTAAGGGGAGCCTAAATCAAGTGTGAACAGAATACGGCCAAGTTTTGGCTGCCACTTTGCGTGGCCAGCTCAAGAGAGCAAGAGCAGCAGTGAGAGCGACAGGGAGAGCGACAGTGTGAGAGAGACAGAGAGCGGTGTAGGCGAGGTGCAAGAGTTGGAGTGGATGTAACCTAAGGCAACACTCGACGTTAAGAAGACAGCTTCGCTCTCGCTCACTCTCGCTCTCACACACACCATCTCGCTCGCACTCGTGCGGGCCGTGTGTCTGTATATATGAAATATTTTTAGGGGCGGTCTCTGCGCTTGCTCTCGGTAAATTATTCCAATTCGACATTTTGTGTGAAATTCATAAAGCGGTTGACGTCGCTGCCGCTGCCGCTGCTGGCGTCGACGCGAACAGCGCAACAGTAACGTCAATGCTGCTTCGGCTGCTGCTCTTGTTGTTGTTGTCCCATCCAATCTGAACGTCATTATGATGTTGGCGAACGTCCTTTTGGCTGTCCTATCGTCATACTACCTCCTTCCATCCTCCTGGCCAGCCGTAGGCAGGCAGCCCTATCGCGCCATCTCGCTCGCACAGCGCACACATCAGCCAAAGACAGTGCACCGAATTTAAGGGTAGTTTTTTCCGCACCCCTCGCTGGCAGTGCGTTTGCTCAGTTAACAGGCTCGGGCCCAGAGTCACAGTGAGTCACAGAGCCCTTGTCGTCCTGCCAGTCCTTTTCATTATTCTTAAGGCCACACGACGCTCTGTTTGCTTTCATTCCGCTTCGGTCGCTGAGTCTGTGCGGAACAGCATCGCGTTAGTGCCAACAAAAAAAAAAAAAAACAAGCAAAATAAAAGTAAATAAATAAGAGCAAAAACTAGCAAACGCAACGAATATATTAACTAATTGACAAGTGCACAGAACTGTAGATAATAACTGAAACATTTGATAATTGTGCGCGTGATACAAATTGATTGATTCATCTTGTGGCATTTCGAGGCAGCGCACACAAATTGGATACGATTGGGCAGCGCCTAAATATGGTTTACTTTGTACGTATCTTGACAATATGCAAATTTAATTTATGTTAATTAGTCAATAATGAGGCAAGTGCAAGTGAAGTAGTTTGTGGTTTATGCGCTGCAAATTCTGTAAATTCTGCAATAATATTCGATGGGCAAAATTTAATTCTTTTCAAGAAATTGATATTAATATTTTAAATTTAAATAATTAATATTTAAATGAAGAAATTTAATTTGAAGATAATTTCTGCAAAAAATATACATATGTGCAAAATATTAATTTATATACAATTATGAATAAATATTTGGCATACATCTGATCTATTTAAAATGAAAAATAAATAATATCTATAACATATTGTGATGAATTCAAAATTAATATAAAAAATGTTTTAAAAATATTTTATAAATATTTGAACAACATTAAATACTATTTAATATTAATATTTTTAATATTTGATATTTGCATCGACATATGTACATAGCTACAAACATATTTGGAAGTTTTATATAGTTTTATTGAAAACTTAAATTGATTTCAAGAATTTTCTCTAAATTATTTGAGCAATAATTTAAATAAATTAATAAAAAAAAAAAAAAAAGTAAATTAAATTCATATAAACAATTGCGTATTTATAAAATAATTTAGATATATTACAAGATTTTTTAACATTTAACTATTGCATTTTTAACTTTATTATTATTATTCAATTTATAAAACATATATTTTCAATATTAAATAGGACTTGATGAAATATGCAATTAATATCGGATTTGCTTTCTACAAAATATTTTTTGCAACGTTTATAAAACTTTTTTAAATATATTTGTGAAGATGCAAATATAATTTGGAAGAAAGGATTTATTTTAAATTTAATTTTATTAATAGTTTATGCAGCAAATTAAAAAAATATTAAGAGTTTTATAGAATTTTGGGACTATGATTATATATATATATTTTTTAATATTTCTATTTTTAATTTCAAAAAGGCTAAAAATTTTTTAAAAATTATTAAAAGTTTATGAAGTAAATTTAAAAAATATTCAGAAATTGTTAGAAATGTAAAAAAGAAATATTTTAGAGATATTTAAAAATTTTTAAAAATATTGAAGACATTTTTAGAAATGTAAAAATAGAAATATTTTAGAAATATTAAAAATTTTAAAAATATTTAGAAATTTTTAGAAAGTTAAAAATAGAAATATTTTAGAGATATTTCTATTTTTAATTGCAATTCGATAAAGAAATGCTAATCATAAATATAAATAATAATCATAAATATAAATATATAATTTGTTGATATTAGTAGACAAAATGTCAATAATTACAGATGATAAAAGCCAGCACATTTTGCGTAAAATATGAATAATTCAAACTCTACAAAACTATATGCAATATTTATTTATTAAATATCACATATACTATCTAGCTAGATCTTCAACAACCTTCTCGCAACCAACCCGTATATATTTGGGAAATATCTGTGCTCAAATACCAATTAGTGCTTAGACTACTTGAGTTGTTGGAATATTTCCACAAATTTTCGCACTACAGCTATACAGATTAAGCAAGTGTCAAGCGGCAATTGAGGGTTAAAGTTCGTACGCCCTCATATGGTCCGGCCTAATAGAATTAATAGCACTTGATATAAGCACACTATATGCCCAGCTTCAAGAGAGGGCCAGGCTCGTATATGAGCTACTTACTGAAGCGTCAAATAAAGTTAATTAAAAATGTAGTCCATGCATCGACGCCTGGCAAGGAGCGGGCACAAAACCCAAAGACGACAGAGAAGGAGAGTGCGAGAGAGAGAGGAGAGAGGAGAGCTTGAGCTGAGAGCAGAGGCGAGACCCGTTTCCATAACGGATGTCGCGCATTATGAACACTTGAGAAAGCAGCCGTGGAGACGGCGATTGGTAGACTTTACACTTGCAGCCAAGTGTAAACAATTTAATGAGGTGCAAATAAAAGCAGCGCAAGACCCGCGCCAAAAAATACGCCGCGAATCGTGTGTGTTGTGATTGATATATACATATATATAAATTTGAGCTGCATTGACTTTTGGCAATATGCTGGGCCGAGAAAGAGCGGGAGCGGGAGAGTGAGAGACGCATTGCAAGGCGATTGTTCGTGGCTAGTCGAGCGTGGCTAAAGGCTGCACGGGTTAAGGATCGAGCCCACAATCAATAACCCGCTCGCCGCTGCTATAGAATATGTTTTGCATAATTTTTGGTATATTGCTGTGGTTTTGTTTTAATTGCGACCCGCTGACTAAGCAGCCACAATGACTCCCTGCGTGAGTGTGTGAGCTTTTTGGAGAGACTGACTCAACTCCAAATACTAAGAGAGAGTTAAATTAGAGTCGAGTCGTGTGATGGGGTTAGGGCGACGCCTCTGCGTCTCCGCTGCGTTTGTTTGTATTGCCACAAATAATTTCCACTTGAGCGCACAGCAATGGGGCCTATGCTTGATATTATAATTGATAACCCGTTGCTTATTTGCATACACGCCGCTAACTAAAGCCTTTTGTCTTCCTGATTTCTATTCTTGCAGAGTCCGCGTGGCATGCAACCGTGTAGTCCATCGGGTGTTGTCGCTATGATGCCGCCATCGAAAAGTCCCATCATGGAAACTGCCGCCAGCGATGGCAATCAGACAGCTGCCAGCGATGCCAAGCGCGCCTGTCCACTCAAGTTCTCCATTGCCAAAATCATGGAGCCAGACCACAAGCAAACAACTCAACAGCAGCAACAGCAGCAACAATTGCAGCAGCAGCAACAGCAACAGCTGGAGGAGCAATCACTGCCTGCGGAGGAGGAACAACGTGATTCGTATGCCGATTCAGAGCGCTCCTGCAGCCCCATCGAGGTCACTGGCGATGATGAAGAGCCACCAGCCATGGGAGCCATCAACTACGACTCGGCCTTCAAGAAATACGTGCCCGGCTCGAGCCTCTGCTCTGCCACAGCTTCGGGCTCAGCCTCAGCCTCGGCTTCGGCCTCGGCCAGCGCCGTTCAACAGTTTGTGAGCACGCGCCACCAAGAGCTGCTCTCCCAGTATCCCCTGCTCTACTATGCGCCCAATCAGCTGATGTGCGCCGCTGCCGCCGCTCAATATGCCGCTCTGACCGCTCAGCAGCAGACGCTGGCCAGCGCCGCTCACATCAGCAGCTTCACAGCCTCACTCAATGCCACGCTGCATCATTCGCAGACGCTGCGACGCAATCTGGGCCATCCACTGGCTGCTGCCGCTGCAGCGGCTGCAGTTGCTCAGTCCGCTCAGCAGCAGCAGCAGCAGCCGTTGGTGACGCAGCAGAGCTTGGAGAAGAGTCCAATGCGCACGCCGCACTCCACGCAGCATGCGAATCTCAAGCGCAAGCGCTCGCCGCCGGGTGAGATGACAACGCCGCCATTGACGTTGCCATTGGCGCTGCCATTGCCGCCGGCCGTGGCGGCTGGGCGCTCGCGTTCGCCGTCGCCGCATGGCTCGCTGGAGGACAGCAGCCCGGGCTCGGCCAATGGCGGCAAGCCAAAGACGTTCTCGTGCCTGGAGTGCGGCAAGGTCTTCAATGCGCACTACAATCTGACCAGGCACATGCCGGTGCACACGGGCGCTCGCCCCTTCGTCTGCAAGGTGTGCGGCAAGGGCTTCAGGCAAGCGTCCACCTTGTGCCGCCACAAGATCATCCACACCTCCGAGAAGCCGCACAAGTGCCAGACCTGCGGCAAGGCCTTCAATCGCAGCTCCACCCTGAACACCCACGCCCGCATCCATGCCGGCTACAAGCCGTTCGTGTGCGAGTACTGCGGCAAGGGATTCCACCAGAAGGGCAACTACAAGAACCACAAGCTGACCCACAGCGGCGAGAAGGCCTACAAGTGTAACATCTGCAACAAGGCCTTCCACCAGATCTACAATCTCACCTTCCACATGCACACACACAACGACAAAAAGCCGTATACGTGCCGCGTGTGCGCCAAGGGCTTCTGCCGCAACTTCGATCTCAAGAAGCACATGCGCAAGCTGCACGAGCTGGGCGGCGATTGCATGGATGACGATCTGCCGCCGGCCTATGAGCGCCGGCGGGAGTACACACGTCGCGAACCACTCTCGACCTATAGCCAGGCCAGCCAGCTGACGCCCGACTCCTCCTCGGGCAGCATGTCGCCGCCCATCAATGTCACCACGCCGCCCCTGTCCAGCGGCGAGGCCAGCAACTCGGCCTGGACACGAACGGCCTACCAGGAGACCTCCACGGCCAGTCACTTTCATCATTTGCAGGCGCCAGCTGTGGGCCTGCATGGCGACTATGCAAGCAGCTCGCCATTTCTGCAGCTCACACATCCCGCACAGCAGCAACAGCAACAGCAGCAGCAACAACAGCAGCAGCAGCAGCAGCAGAGAGGCTCACAGCAGCTGCGCTGGAGAATGTTCCATTCATAGCAAAGGTATTTTGACAGAGATACTATGCCGAAAATCTGGCCAGTTGCACGGCAACCACGATGACGAAAGGCAAGTCTGGCAACGATTTGCTCATTGATTGACTGCAGTTCGTGACGGCAGCAGCCACAGCTGGAGTCACAGCCACAGCTACAGGCACAGCTGAAGTCACTGATGAGACTGCCGCGCCGGAGAGCAGCGGCAGCTGGACCCTGGGCAATGCTGTGCGCGCTCTAAATGGTCTATTCTAAATGCTTAGCCTCCCACCAAATGGTTTCAACAATAACCTGTGCAATAATCTTTCCAATCCGAGAACCTTTTCTGCTACAGCACCTTAGGCTAACGAGAAAAAACAATAGTTATATATATCTCTATATATATGTCTCTATATATCTTTATATAGTATGTGTGATTTGAAGAGCAAATTAATGTCGATTTTATTTATACAACAAATTGTAAATAGTTAATTGAACACTCTGTCTCTCTCTCTCTCTCTTAAGTCTATGTGTACTAAATCTAGTTAGTTCGAAATGTAATCTAGACTATTGCAAAAAAATCTAAATGTCAATAAGAATTTCATCATCATTACTAAGTATATACATGTATATATATTTATGTATTTATGAATTGGTTGAAATGGAATCAAATTTTATCGAAATCATTGAAATTGTTTAGCAACTAAGCGAAATTATTGATAATGTTTAAGCAATAAATCAATTCTTCAATATAACTTCAAGAGTTTCAAGATTTTAATGGGCATAAATGGGCGTAAATTCAATGAGAATACTATATAGTTTAAAATATATCACTTTGGTCTCTGTTTTATTAAAAATATATATTTGAAATTCATAAATTTATAATAATATCTTAATGAATTCAGTTTTCACATAATAATTTTAAAAACAATTTTTTAAGTACTTTGAAAATTTTGGAAATTTTTTCAAATGATTAAAAAAAGTAATATTACCGATTTTTAACAATTTACATTTAAAAAATATCAAATAATTTTGAAAGCATTTCACATTGATTCAAAGTTTACTTACTTTTTTTACTTACTTTTTTTTAGTTTTCTTTTACTTTAATTTTTATTTAAAATTTTTAATTTTAAACCTGATTTACTTTAATTTTCGTTTACTTAAAATTTTTTTTTTTAATTTTTATTTTTTAACCTGATTATGAAAAAAAAAAAAAATCAACAACATTTTTTGTTATTGTTTTATGCAATTTTAATAAGCTAAAAATAAAAGTTTTTGACAAGTTTTATAAATTCAGACTTGGACTTAAATTTCGTATTAGTCTAATTTAATTCAGAATTTTTTTTAATCTGAATCAAATTATATTTATTCATTCATTTTTATGAAAATAAAAATAAAATTTAAATCAGAATTAAAAGGTAGTTGAACAAATAGTAGCTACCATGCAGATATCATTCTATATATAATTCTGACGAAACAGAATAATGAATAGCCTTGCATATAGCAGAAAAATCTATTTGAAAAATCCATGAACAATATATTTTTCTAAATATTTTGTAACTCTGTTCTAAGTAAGCTGTTACTTATGAATGCTTACAGTTCTCAGATTATACGAACCATTTAAGATTATACAAACCATCAGCTTTTCAATACAAGCTCAAGTTTGGACTTTTATTGCATTGGAGACAACAATCGAATACATATTGAATACTCTTCATTTTGCTAAAGATCTCTCCGCAGTCAAACCTAGTCGACATACGCGTGTGCATTTAGGAAATGCAAATGAAGTTCCTGGCCCTTTTCTTAATGAAAACAATTAATGCTGCATTTGCTGAAGAGGTCTGTCTTAATGGCTGCCGTCAAATCGACGCGGCACACGTCGAGTTGTTGTCGCACTTTAATTAAAGGTGCGCTGGTTGGCCACTCCAGCATGACGCTCCATCATATTTAGATTTGCATTTCACTTTGATCTCGAGCATGGAGGATTGTCTGGAACCTCAAGCCGTACTATGATACTAGCTCTTGACTTGGTTGCTCATAGAAATGAAATGCAACTGAGATGCCTATGTGGAGCAAACAACAAATGGCTCAAGTCATATTGGAGTTTCTAAAAATTTGGCCAAGAGTTTTTAAAGTTAGCTCTGCTTGTGGGCAGTCAGTGAAACAATTTTATAAAAATTAATAAACAGTTATAGACAGTAAAAAAAAAATAATATTAATAAAATGTTGAGAAATGATGATCACAAAATGTGTTTCAATTAAAAAAGCTTTAAATAAATGAGAAAAAAAGATAATAAAGAGTAACACGAATAAATAAATAATATAATAATTGTTGAGGATGTTTGATCACAAGAAGTGCGCTAAATACTGAATAAAGTGAATAAATCAATATGAATAATGTTATAAATGAATGAAGTTGAATGACATATAAATAATATTAAAAATAAATAATAGTTAATAAATAAACATAATAATATTATAAATGAATAAAGTGAATAAATACAATATAAATTACATATAAATAAAGTGAATAAGTTAATGTAAATAACATTATAAATACAAAAATATCAATGAAAATAATAGGAAACAGATTTTGAAATTTAAATTAAATGTATATTATAAATATTATAAATGAATAAAGTGAATAAATATAAATAATATTATAAATAAATAAAGTGCGTACATAAATATAAATAATATTATAAATAAAGAAATATCAATGAGTAACTAATAGGAAACAGATTTTTAAATTTAAATTAAATTTATATTTTATTAAATTGAATTTAATGCTTCATTTATATATTTTTTAGGCTGTTAGTGATAATAATATCTTTCATTGCAAATTAAAAAAATCTGTTGAAATTCCAGAAATTGTCAGATATTATTAATTAATTAATTATTAATATTTAAATATTAATTCTATTTATTCTATCACTTGGCAAGTAGAGAAGTAGTAGTTACCCATGCATAGCTTCTTGTGAAGAATAAACAGCTTTGATCAAATCAATATTAACTCCACTCAAGTCCCATTGTCAGCAATAAAAGATATCATAAGTGCTACAACAACAACAACAAACAGAGCAATTAATATTATATATATATATTTTTGTTTTATATGTTGATTATAATTTATTCATTTCAAAGATCTCCCGATCTCAGTGTATTGAAGAAGTTGCTGCATGCGCTGCTGCCACTTCAGTTGACATATCACAGTTGTCCTCATCACTGTCGTTGTTGTTGTTGTTACTGCAATGCTCTGTGGGTCGACCCTCCACAGTGCAATTGCTGACTCTATATGAATAATTTAAGCGAAATCAAATCAAATGGGAGCAAGAAAAAAAACATGATTTTATGCAAATGCAAAAACGACTGCGAATGCTCTCTATCAGCGACCATATGCCTAAGCAGACCGCCCACTGGCAAAAGTCCACTCAGTCTACGTTTTGCCTCTTTAGGTAACAGAAAAAACACCCACCCACACGCATCTCTCTCTCTCACTCATACACACACACACACTGTCTCTCTCTCTTCTCTGCTGTAAGCCTTGTGCCAGAAAAAAAAAAATTGAGTATGACTTTTGACACCGCCTCGCGGCATTCTTTTGAAAGCCAGTTGGCTGACGAGGACGATTTGTATCTGCGCCTCCGCCTTGTCGATGTCAAAGGCCAACCCCCAATGCTATGACATCGATGGCCCTTAACATTTTGTCATGTTGTCCGCGCGCTGATTTGATTCCTTTTGATGTTTGCTTTATGCACGCCCAAACGACCATTCGAGTGGCATTTCGCCACAGGTCCAACCATCCAGCCATCTAAGCGTCCTTTCCATCTGTTTCATCTAACCATTCGCTAGCCATCATCCAACCGTCCACACACACGCACACAGAGAGACAACCGCCTTATTTGGCTAATTGAAGTCCTTGGCTATTGCTACCCCAAAACCCACAGCTTTGCAGATCTTACTCAGATAATCTCTGAATCATGAATCCTTGACACTTCTGTGCCACGAGCTGTCGGCATCATTAATTAAGCTAATTAAACGATATCTGCTTAGCTAGTCAAATAAGTGATGCAACTGTGAAAATAATCTCGCTCGAGTTCCTGGCTTTGTTCACAGCTAAATCTAAAGCTATATTTCATTTGAGTGCTCTGAGACTAGTCAACTTATTGCTTATCATTATAAAATATTGGCTGTATTTTGTGATATTTTTACTTAACATCTTATGAAATATGTTTGATATAAAGTAATATGTAAGTAAGAAAAAATTAATATGTAATTAATATTTTAAAAATTATTTTAATATATTCATTTCAAGACTTATGCTGTTTAAGTTAATACGTTTTTAAGTTAGCTACATTTATTTTCTACTTTATTTTATTTTAATTTTTGTCAGCTTAAAATATTATTATTTTTTTTTATTATTTAATATCTATTTATATAAATTTATTTTGGGCACAATTACTTTAATATTTCAATTTCATCTCTAAATTTAAGTTATTTTTTAGTTAGATTATGCTTGAGTAAAAATATAATAATAAATTTGTTTTATATATAAAAACAAATGAGAAAGATTCCCAATGATATTCCTATTCATTGATTACACGGCAAAATTAACAGAAGAACTTTATTTTTTTAAGAGAGATAGAGAGAGTGAGAGAGATAGACAGGCAGAGAGAACTTGAGATCTTCATTAAAATGAATCTGAAAAGTATTAAGGCTGCTCAAATAAATTAAGTTGAATGTGTTGTTCGATTTATATATACAAAAAAAAAAAAAAAAAAAAAAAAAAAAAAAAAAAAAAAAAAAAAAAAAAAAAAAAAAAAAAAAAAAAAAAAAAATTTTAAAAAATTTTTTTTTTTTTAAACAAAAAAAAAAACTTGAAATTTTCATTAAAATGAATCTGAAAAATATTATGGCTGCTCAAATAAATTAAGCTGAATGTGTTCGATTTATGTATACATAAAAAAAAATGCATAAAATTAAAAAAAAAAAAAAATACTAATTTTTAGAATATTTATTTATTTATATATTGTTACTAAGAATTAATTCTAAATAACAATTTTCTTTTAAGCCAGAGCGACAGACGCCTTCAGGAAGACATTTTTTAGAATATAAATTCAATTAATGTGTGCCTAATACATAAGTCTTAGATTAGCTAAAATCAAATATGATTGCAGCTCCTATGAACAATATAAATTAAATTTGCCCTATAATAACAATATAAACAGCTTCTACAATTCTGTGCAAGGTTACCACAAAGCAGAGTCAATTGTTTGTAATAATAATTCGATGGCAGCTTCAGGTTAACTGGCGGCTGCTCGATAAGATACGTATCAGTGGATGTTAGCCAATAAAATATGATTATGATTTCTCCCATTGCAATTTCTGCATATTTATTGCGACTCGAATTATGTCTGGCAAATTGTTTACGGCACATAAACAATTTGGAAGGCGCCATTGTTGCTTCAATTGGCTCCAACTGTCTTGCATTATTATTGCATATATACATATACATATACATGTATATATATTAATAATATACTCATATCGGGCCAACAAATCTGTGACACGCCCCGCAAGGCTAAGAGAAATTGTGCACAAATTGTGTCAATACAACTCGAGCACGAAACAACGAGCCAAACAACGTGTCTCATTGAAGCGCGCTTAAGCACTTTGCCATCAACGGCAACAACAAGAAATTATAATCCAATTCCATTGTTTAAGAGAAAGACAGAAGAAGAGAGAGAGAGAGAGAGGAGGAGATGGAGTGGGAGAGATGAGAAATTCATCACCAAGAAGCTGCAGCGCGGGGGGCAACTGGCTGCTGGCTGCTGCCTGCTGGCTGCTGGCTGGGACAATGGGAGATGAGAATGAAATGCTCAAGTGTTCGGCGCATTCGGGCGTAAATTGCAGCATAATCTCTTCCGGATATGATTACGGTCTTAAGTGATCCAAGCGAGGCAGCTGGACGAGGCACACACACACAGAGCGTGAGAGAGGGAGCAGGCTTAGAGTGAGGTCACATTGTCACATCTTTGGCTAAATGCTGTGACCTATCAGCTTTGTATCTATTATCAGCGCGAGTGCAATATGTTGTGATTACAATTTTCATCATAAAAAGCTAAAGCTGCATTTTCTCATCTTGCCCTGGCACAAGGGCTGTTTTGTCTTGGGCCCAAGTGCTCGGTGCTTGGTGCTCGGTGCTCGGTGCTCTTAGCTCTTGTGTCTCGCGCTATGATGTGGGCGCATCTCCAGCCATAAGATACAACAACAACAACAACAGCAAAACACTTAGCGCTGCACGAGCGTGGAGCGTTGTCAACAACATGTTGGTATTGTTTTTAATTGTGCCGTTAATTGTCGAGGTGACGAGCCAACCCCCACGCCTCACCTCAGCTCACCTATGACACGACCCTTGCTTGAGCAAGGGATGAGTGTATTAATGCTTAGCAACTATTACCTATGGCCATGTAGCTGCATTGAGGATTAAGACGACTACTTATTCCAGTTGAAGCAGATGTGCATTATTATATATATATATATATATATATATATATATATATATATATATAAAGCATTCAGTCTATGTGTATTGGATTGTTTACTAAGTAATTTGCTTTAAATAAAAATTTAAGCTCGATTTTTTTTTTTTAAATAATGTTAAACATTTTTGAAACAGTGTATTTTTATATTTTGCAGCTAAAAATAAAAAAAAATTGCTTATCTTTGCTTTTATCTGATCTATATATCATAATTATAATACCGTATATTAATAATCAATATCATCATTATAATTATATCATTAAAATCAATATATATCCCCGACTGTCAAATAATCTGCTCATAATACAGATGCATATCTGATTTTTCTCTGAATTTGGACTTCTGTGTAAAGATCAGTGTAAAGAGTCTATAATGTTAACTAATCTGACAAGTGTATTAGTTATATTATATTTTGAAAATTATATTCTCATTTTTTTTTAAAATAAATATTGCTTACCCTGACCGATTTGCTGCTTGACTCTTCTCCTCTCCTCTCTTGAAGCCTTTAGCTTTAAGATGTAGCTTTGCTATATACGCTAACTGAACGCTAATCTCAGTGCATTCACATTTATTCCAATTCAATATCAATATCTCAAGGCAGACTCTTCCTCTTCTTTCTTTGCACATTATATTAACTTGGGCTTTATCCATATTTATTTATTTTTTTGCGTCGGTCCTCGTCTTTTCTATGCTATTCTCCTATCTTTTTTCCATCGGTCTACAATAAAAACATATTAAAAATAAAAAAAAAATCTATTAATAATAATAATTTCAATCTCAATAGTATTGGCATAAATCTCTCTTTAGATACATGTTGCAGTCAGAGTGAAATGCTCTAATGACAGCCACGCCCCACATATATCGCCCTTTTATAACTCAAAAACTGTACAATTTACAAAGTAGGCGTGGCTATATAAATCTCTGTTCGCCACCTGCCACAGCTCTCTGCTGAGTTTTTATTGCTGCTTTCGACTAATTAATATATATAATATGTATATCGCTGGCTTTACTACTTGACTACTAATTGGTGGGGGCAGCGGAGATGCTCATAGTGGATGTGGTTGTCAAGCAAAATCATAAAGCTAAATGCATAAAAGCCAGCCCTAGCCCGTACACATCATACTTATTCCATATATATTCATATAGCCATATATATGTATATGTATAGCATATTCATGGCCTGTCAGGCAGCACAAATGGGCAGCAAGGCGTTTTTGTGTCGTGGTGTGAAAAAGCGTGTAAGGAGTTGACATAAAGCCGACGACAACGACAACGACAACGACGACTACGGCGACTGGCGACTGGCGACAATGGGCAACAGGGCAGGATGGCATCCCGGATCGCTGTGAAATCTGCATTGGAAGCTGCTGAACCGAACTAATTGAGCCGCGTTACATCGAGTTGAATGCATTTGAATGTGCTGCCCGTCGAGCATCATCATCATCAACAACAACAACAAGAGATCATCGTTGTACATTGCCACAGCTTCTATCTATCTAGTCAGTTCAGTTCACTTCAGTGTGGGAAATGGAACAACTGCCTAGAGTCTTTCAGCCATTCAGCTACACTTGCCTAGTAGGTGAAGCATTTTCGTGCGAGCCCTCACCCACCCAGAGCACAAACTTAACTGGATAGTCCAGGTCTCTGATTGCAGACATTACTTTTTCCATACAACATATTTGAATGCAACTGAAACAAAACTTTGAATGCTTCGCGTTCAAGCTGCATTTGGAGAGTCCAAGTGGAGAGTTCGCGCTAGTTGAGCTGATTGAGTGTCATTTGCCCTGTCATTTGGGCAACTGAACAACGGAACAACGCTGAGGCTGTAAATCCCTCGCATGTCAGTCTAAAGCCAGCTAAGAGTACTCTGGTCGGCCCAGTATGGCTGTGAGACTGGATGTCTGCCTAAGCCTTAGAATTGTTTCCTTTTTTATATTCATAGCTAATTATAAACTAACTTGATTACTTCCTATTTTCGTTACTCTCCCTTCGTTCTTCTCCCTTCTTCCTCTTACATTCTGTTTAGATTCTTCTTTGTTGCTTTTCCATCAAATTCATTTTGCTTATTCCTTTTTCATTTTTCCTCCTGCATTCTTTCGTCTTCCTTCTAACTAATATAATTGTCCCTTTACTGTCCATCTCCTTCAGTGTTTCTTATTCTTTCTTCTTCTTTGATTCTTCCTTGTTGTATCTCCTTTCTTATCTATATCCATATCGTCATTTCTTCTTTATTTCATATTCCTTATTCCTCATTCCTTATCCCTCATCCCTTCCTCTTTATTCACACTTAATTTATCCATCATCTATATATCTTCTATCATATAATTTTCTATTCTTTTGATATGCGTATACCAGATTTCCTTCTTTTTACCTCTGCTGGACGAACCTTCCACCAATTATGCGTTCACGCCGTGGCTTAGTTCAATATTGATACAATTTAATTGAACCCCAATGGCTGGATATGTATCAATGGCACTTTCCTTGGCTTTGGGTCAACAGCCACGAAACGAGCCAGCCTCCAGCACGTGCAGTCCAGTCCAGTTCAGTTTAGACCTATTAAGTGACCGGGCCCGGCCACATATGGCGCCACAATCAGGGGGTATCAAGTTTTAAAGCCGATACGAAAATCAGCTCCAGTTCAGCTTCAGCACCGTGAAGGGTGCCCATTGCAACACCTGCTGTGACGGTCGACCCTTTCATAGCTTTAATGAAGCTCGATTGCTGCACACCCAATTTCGTCTATATTTATATAAATACGAGCAAAAGTTCTTGGACAAGCTTATAATAATATATTGTGTTGTTCAAGCCCAATAAAAAGAGGCCAATTACAATGTATTATCGTTTCGCTGTAAATGCATGTACAGACAGAGTCGACCTAGCCATATCTGTCTGTCCGTCCAGATATATGTATACTGCCGCTCAATCGAGATATTTGAATGATTCAAACTAAGATTTACCTGAATGATGATGCAGTTTCTGTAATTTTTCATTTTACATTTTCTTTAATCAAAATTAATAAATTATACAATTTTACTTGCACGATGCAAATTTTGATTATTTCTTGGATTGGCCAATAATTCGTAAAATTAGTATAAATAATCGTATAATATCACTGTAAATGCTGAGTGCAGCTATAATATAATCCTCTTCGCTAAATTGATTAGAAAAACGCCCAGTCATTAATTGTATATCATACACCAAATAAAGAGAAAATACCAAAAGCCCTAAACTTAGATAGATCCATGTCAGTGCTGAATTTTTAACAAAACTAGCCACAATTCCAAGAGCACTTATTACTAATCCGGTTACACATAAATATGTGCCAAATCCAGTAAAATCACATGGAAAGTACAATGCAAAGAAAGTAAGGCAAATACAAATCAGTACAGTCGATCCCACAGCGGCCAATACCTGAAGACGGATAGATGGTGAGAAGAGATAGACTATGGATACAACAAGATATACAAGATGCAATATACGCATATAAACATACAAATATATACTATATAATTGAAACTTCAAGTATTATTATAGCTCACCACATTCATATGGTATAAAACAGTAGCGCTGCTAACCATTAAAGAAGTAAATATAGTAAACACGAATAGCAAAATATAATTTAAAGGCACTTTTCGTGCGATTCGTCTACAACAGTAGATTAGCGTACTACAAATGAACATTCCGCCACAACCAACATAAGCAAAAGCTCTTTCTTTGAAAAATAATTTTTTGGCAGGCTGCCAGAAGAGGACTCCTACTGTAAATCCTGTTGTAAACGCCATTTGGAACTGAGAAGATAATAATTCTTTTCACATTCTTATTTAGTTTTTTTTTGCGAAAATGCTCTTACGCTAATGATTATGAGGACTTTACTGATAAAACGACGTCGTGTCCGCTGATCATCCCAATCTGTACCTCGCGTGAAATCATCATCGTCTCGATATTGCGTGCGCCGGAGACCTTCCATTTGGATTGTGTTTGCGAATTACTATGGAATCGCTATGGATTCGTGTGTTATGTATAGTGTTTTATAACAATGTAAATATAAATATATGCAAGTTTTTTATAAAGCTAACTAGATTATAAAGTGCTTATATGTATATGCATAAATCTATATTTATAGATTAATCCGCGCTTAGTTAAATCCCTGCTGATGACCAACTTTATTTGGAATTACCCAAATAGATCTTGATCAGCTTTCTGCAAGCCATCTCCGTTATTCAAATCGATATTCACACTTTGCAAAGTTTCGAGTTAGTTCACTGCCATGTTAACACAGAACAAAAGAATTTCAACTATAATCTAGCTATATTGAGTTCAGCTCTTCAAAATTCTGCTTAGATATTTGCAGCAAAATTCAAAATAAATCGAAAAGTCCATAGTAAAATATTTGAAATTTATTTCATTATATAAAAATCAAATTTTGCAAAAGCCTGTTCAATTCTGTGTAGCTATCTAATGTTCGATTATAATTTTTGATATAAGGAATTTCTATAAATTTACTCAACAAAAAATTCCAAAGCTTTTCCTTTTGCCCGTTCTTAGTGATGCTGCTAGAAATCATATTATTTATTTCATTTCATAGTCTCACAATTTATGGATTCGCTTTTATTCTAAGTAAATTCATGTTTAGTGTGCATGTGCATGTGTGTGGTTTAGTGATTAATTAGATTTGGAGTAAGCCCTGCCCAAAGACGTAAAATACATTTTCTATGTAATATGTGCATACATATATACCAAATGTGATATTTATTGCCTGAGTCGAGACGAAGTTTTAGAGTCAGTAGCGCCCCGAAGCGAGATAAGTGTAAAATTCAATTTACACACAGCCTGGAGCATGGATATTAATTTTAGTAATAACTAACACAAACAAAGATGAAAATACAATGTTAATATTTTAAAAATTATGCTTTTTTTGTATTACTTTCGATCAAATTACAAATCTATATTTTTTCTTGATTTTTTTGTTTGTTTTCGTTTTTCTTTTAAGAGCGAATAGCATTAATGGACATAAATAATGTTTTTTTTAGGGTTTTTGTTCTATAATAGGTTAAGTTAATTTTAATACATTTTAGTTTAGTTGTAAATTATTGTAATGTTAAAGTGTAGAATATATATATTAAGAGTTTTAGTTTCAATGCTTAGGTTTAACTGTTTCAAGTACAATCAAATAATTCAACTTTAATGTACACAGAACAGAGTTCATAGATAATAATAATAATAATAATAATAATAATAGAATAATATTTGTGTTGACAAATTATACAAAGTTTCAAGTTTCATCAACAATTATTTTGACGTTGAATTACATGTGTGTTGGCTTGTTTATAAGGTAAAGAATCGCAAAACAATCATTAGCCATCAAATATTTTGCAGTTTTGTTTAGCTAATTTGATTAATTAATTGTAATGGTTCTATGGCCAATATGAGTTTTGACATGGAAGAGAAAAACAATTGAATCACGCCTGGTTCTCCGCTGCAGGCGGACGTAACTTAAATAACACTTAACAAATATAAATTGCTTGCAGACCTTAAAGCGCTACGGATTCAATTCACACTTTACAAAAGTGAGTGAATCTAGACCAAGCAAAAAAATGCACGCTCACAAATACGCAGAAATACTTAAGAGCTACAAAAACTGACTAAAAAAGAAAATATTAACATTTAAAAAAAAAACGGAATCTTTACAATAACTATTAATGCGTATAAGTATGTATATATATATATATGTATATAGATATATCAATTACAAATAAGTTGGTATTTTAGTTTGTCGTTTGCCATTTGCCAGTTTTAGTGTGGTTGTTGTTGAAGTGTGTTTAAATTTAATAAATATTAGTTCTGTTTTAATCCGTTTAGTTTGTTTGCTTTTGTCATTTGTTGTTATTAACCTAATATAAACGCTACACACTAGGAGTTATTCTCACAGTCGTCGGGTTTGTGCTTAGTGCGTAAATTGCTCAATAGATCGGCACAGTTGTTGACCATCATAAGATAATCGCCATTCTCCAGATTGCCAGTTCCTGATATCTGTTCACGATTGTTAACATCTCCAATATCTCCTCCACCCGCCCCACTACTCATATTATAGCCTTGACCTGAGGGCGATTTCTCATTTTGTCTGCAATTTATAAAATATATACGTAAATGAAAAAGTCTTGGTTAAAGTTTGCTTTTGGCTTTACCGATTGTGAGTTATACTGCCAAGCATATTCCGGGACATAATCACAGCGTTTTCCAATTCCTTCAGTAGCAAAGAGTTCTTCAGATTCGCATGTAGCTGCATTGCCGACTGCGTTGTCGTATACAGCTTGTTGATCACATTGTGCACCAGGGCCTCAGCTGCAGGTAAAGAAAGTTTGAATTGTAATTAGAAATTTCTATTCCATTCATTGATGTTATGAAGTCAGTCGTAGAATAGGAGATTCGCGAGTTCCATATATTCAATTATCAAATTATTTATTAAGTTCGGTTCATCTGTTCGTCTCATAAACTTATGAGAACAAGTAATTTACATCTATAACATTTCAGGGAAAGCACAGACTTGAATGCTTATTATTATTATGATGATAATATGCCGATATTATGAATAGCTTATAAAAAAATAAAATATTTGAATAGAACTCTTTGTCTATCTCCGACTGACCGAGCTGCACAATTTGTGAGTACTTTCGTAATTGGAAAATCTCAATTTAGAGGTTTTCTTGTCAACTACATCAATACGTATTTGCTTAATTTCTAATCGATATTCTACAATCCAATACTTTTCTATGCTCTTCTACTTTTGCACTCACATTCAGCAGTTTCGAAATCATCGTGTCCGCCCACTCGCTGCTTGGCCACGCTCGCATTGGGCGCGCCACTGTTCACTTTGCTCTTGTGATCGAAGCCCAAGTTGCGAGGCCTGGGCGGCACCACAGGCTTATTGCCTGCAGCTATGTTGGGTGTCTCCTCCGAGCTGGAGTCGTCTTGCATATTTGTGCCTGCAAGCATAAAATATAAATTGATTAATAATAGTTTGATATTGATATAAAAAAATGGTCTGTTAATTTACCACTGTTGAAACTTGGAGCTTTGCGTCGATTGCTGTTGGCATTGGGATTTTTGTTGTTGTACTGCCGTGAGGTAGCTGCAAGAAACAAGAGAATTGCTTAAATTCTATATAAATTCTCTTAGTTCATAGAACGAAGGTGAATAAAGTGGATGTGCTAGGAATCTAGATTATTGTAAATTACATAGATGCTTTCCATTGGGATTTTTGTGAGTAGAAAATTCCCTAAATTGATTGTATTTGAATATACATAAATTTGGATTTAACTATCTTAGTATTCTATGCAGTTGAGCATTGATTTCGAAATTTTAAGTAATTTCTCAATTATATAACTAAATATAGAGCAGATCCTCGAACACTCTTCTAAATGAGTCATAAATGAATCATCAAAATGACGAGCAGTCGATATTCGACTAAGCTAAGCCTTGATCCTTGATTATGTAATGCATTTCTCAAGCATATTTTCTACTTCACTAAGTGCAGAGCATCTCGTAGTCATCCCTTCCTCTACTTATGCTAAACCCACCAATGGCTCCACTGCTGCGACCTTGTCCACTGCCTGCACCGCGCAATCGATTGAGGTCTTCTGGCTCCGAATCGCTCTAAATTTAGTAAACAATATTAGTTAAGCGACAAAACTCATGCATAATATAGAAAATACTTACGACATGATTGAGTACATTCATGGAGTTGCTGGACGCGCCGAGGGCTGATTTGCCCTGCAGACTGTTTCGCTTGCTGGCCGAACGAGTCACGTTGCCGTTGCGATGCTGAGCCACTGGCTTCTGAGGCGTGCCATTGGACTTGCTGCTGGCTGCAGAAGAGATGAAAGAAGAGAAGAGAGACAATTAGTTCCAGATGAAGTGAGTGGGCGGGGAGCTTGTCGTGGCGCTTACGCTTGCCAAAGTTTCCCATATGCAGATCACTCAGCGAGCAGGCGCGACGAATGGACGACTCCTCAATGGGTATGGGATTGAGCATTTTGGGATTACCTGTAAGTAAGGCGTACACGGTTATTAGTTAAGCGGGGTTCACATGCCGGGGCAGGTGCTGAACGAATCGAGTCTGTGCCAAAAAGCAAATAAATATGCGTGTGTGAAGAGTATAAACTTATATAAAGTGTGTAAGAGAGAAAACAACAGAGGGAGAGAGAGAGAGAGAGAGAGAAGAAACAAAAAACTGTTTGTGGTGTTTACAACATCGAGGCTCAAGCGCTCAAACCTTGTAGACGATCAATGATCAGCCCCTGATGAGAATCGTTTTTAGCATTCACTTGCTCGCCATCCGCATCGCGATGAATGAACTCATTGGCATCATTATCATCATTAGCATCATCGTCGGCAATCACCTCCTTGGCCAGCTCCACGTCATTGCCATTGCCATTGCCATTGCTGTGCGTGCGATGGTAACCAAAGTCTGAGCTCTCCAACACATCCGGCAAACTGCAATTCCGGCGTATGTGACGTGCATACGCACAGAGATCCGCATCGCTGGAGAGCATCTGGTCGGCTAGTTGCGACTGCTGATCCTGGGCACGCGCCAGCATATCGAAGTTCATGGTCAAACTCTTCACGTAGCCCTTTTCCTTTGAGTTGCAGGCAAAGGGACGCAAGCGTGTCTCGGTGGCCTTGCGGATCTGCTCTATCTTGCGCTCCTCCATGCTTATCAGTTTCTCTATAATATCGATTTTCTTGGCTATATCCTGACACTGATTGCTGGTGGAGTTGGCTCCACCATTCGATCGCTCTACATTATCCATATTCTTTTTGTGCTTCACCCGCTCCTGCTGTATATCATCGACAACAGCCTGCAGCTCGGGCTTCTTATATAGCTTCAGGCTCTGCATATTTTCCATGTTCTCGGGCGCATTCCCATTCTCGGCAAAGAACATCTCAAAGCTACGCTCCCCACCATAGTCGCTGGGCAGACTGCCCACCAAAGGCGCCTCCGCATCTGCGTCCAGCTCCGTCTCCGACTCAACTGCATTGCTATTGACGTCATTCAGCTTGGCTTGCACCCGCTTCGCACTGGGCGTGTACTTGATCTGTGAAACGGTATTGAAGCGCACGCTAATCTTGGGTCGCGATTTCTGGCGCACGCTCGTGGCCCGACGACTGCTCTCGCTGGTGTCAAAGCGCGACACCTTCTTCAGGCAGCTGTGCGTAGCCAAGGCGCCGCTGCTCACCGAATAGCGCATGGCCGATGCTGTGGGTCGCTGCTGCTGAGTGCGTTGCTGACTTCGCTGCTTTTCCCGCTCGAACTTGAGTAAATTGTGCTCGAACTGACGCACCACCGTGGCCGTGCGAGAGGTGCCCACGCCGTGCTGATTCTTCTCCACGTTGCACGTCAACGTAGAGACCAGATTGTGCGGCTTCGCTGGTATGGGTGGCTTCGACTTGAGCTGCTTGCGCACAAACATCAGCTGATTGTTCGTTTGAGCTTGAGCTGGAGGCGCATAGGAATGCGACGCGTGAGACTGCGACAGAGGATTAGAGTTGCGCTGCTGCCGCTGCTGGGCAAAGTCCGTGCTGAGACTCTTGTTCACGCCCGAAGTGTACTGCTTGTTCTTGGAGCGCATCGAGGGTATGTGCTCCACAGTGGCTGAAGCAGCTGCTGCAGCTGCGCCGCCTCCTGCTGCCACTGAGGATAGACGTGGATAGGTTTTCGAGCTTGGAAGCGGAGTTAGCGGCTTCAGATTGTAGCCAGTGACATCGAAGCTGTCGTAGGTGGCTGCCGAGGCAGCAGCCGCCGCCTCCTGCCGCATGTAGTAGTCGAAGCTGCCGTAGGCATTGGGACTGCTGCCATACGACTTGGACACGGGTCCGTGCAAAATGAAGTTCCGTATGCCCGCATGACACTGCATCGCCTGCAGCGGGCGCTGCGGGTCGAGCGAGGGCGGATCTAGCGGTGCGCTCTTGCAATCGCTCTCATCGGAGAGCACGCTCTCGAGACTGTTGCAGTAGCTGCCGCCATCGGAGAGCAGCGACTCCTGGCTGAGCTCGTGCGGCAGCTGACCCGAGCTGCTCAGGAAGAAGCTGGCGCTCGAGTGTCGCTGCGTCTCCAAGAAGCGCGCCTCCTCGAGCCGCTGCTGTGTGTCAGCGAACTGCTCCGGCTTCAGTATGTCCGAGAGCGAAACTTTACGCTCGCACTGATAGATCTCTCGGTAGACATAGTACTGAGTGCGTGGCGGAGTTCCCCTTGGCGTCGACCTGTCGCTAGTGCTGTCCAGGGCACGCAGATTGGCCGGCATGGAGCAGGAAGCGGGCAGTGCTGGGTATCTAGAGGGCTCATCAAGATCGCCGTATTTGCGTGTGATTTCATCGATCATCTTTTCAGTGTCCGCATGAATCATGTCCAGAATGGTGCGCGCATCATCGGCATAGACCGAGTGTCGCTTGGGCTCGACTGGCGCTGCTCGCTCCGCTTCCATCGACCATTCCACCTCCTCGTGCACAGGCGAGACGGGACACGATTTATAGTGCTTGAGAATGCTCGGGGTGCGACGATTGTTGCCCGCCGGATTACGTTTCGCCGCACTCGGTCGAGGCGTTGTCTGTGCCGTGGCCTGCCGCGACGTTACGTACGAGCCAGGACCATGGCTGAAGGGCACGCCTGGCGGCGGATGTATCTGATGCACGCCCACATGATGCGGATAGGGTGGATAATGCTGCTGCACTTGGCGCATGGTCTGAAAGTTTTGCTGCAGCTTCGACTTGGATGCGGCGCTATTAAAGAACTGCTGCACAGGGCAGCCATACGGCTGAGCATATTGCTGTTTCGGGATTGGTGGTGGTTGCTGCTGAGGCTGTGGCTGCTGCTGCTGCTGCTGATGCGCTGCAGTTGCCGCATTTGATCTAATGTACTGTGAATTATCGTGGGAATCAACTGGTGGGGTTATTCAACAAGTTCAAATAGCAAAAAAACAAAACAAAGGCAACAAACAGAAAACATGTGTTCAAAATTCGTTTCCAAATGATTTCGTTTTACCAACACATTTCGGGCCACAGTGAGCGCAATGGGGGTTAAAGAGACAAAGAAATGGAAAAAGAGAGAGAGAGAGAGAGAGAGTGGGCGAGGCAGAATATTGTAAGAGTTGACGGATTAGCCTACGTTTCATTTAATTTATCAGGAATATATATATATATATATCTAAGCTATCTACAAAGTTGAGAGTCCGTTGCTTACCTGGCTTCGTATAGCGCGAGGGTCCCGTGCTGCGCGAACCATCAAAGTTTGCCGCTAGACTTAGATCCGATATGCTATGGCTGCCACGCAGTGGTCTATGGCCGACCTGTTAATAGAGAGAGAGAAAGAGTTATTAATTTGTTATATTTATTTAAAAAAATTGTTGTTTATTAAGTGCTCAACGGGCATTATGTAACCTTTCTGTTGTTAAACAGCGATTTACTTAGTAGTTTTATAGCATTTTGTGGGGTTAAGATGTTTGCTTGAGAACTGCATAACTATTGCGAATAAGCTAAGGTCAACTTTAATTGTCAGTCAAGCAGTTGACGCTTGTTAATTAATGTCAGCTGAATTATTTGATGGAAAATTTAATAAAGGCGCATGTATGCAATTAGACTTCTTAGTTCATCTTCGAGTTCATAATATAATAAATATCTTTGTGATTAATTTAAGTTATAGTCGGGATAACCTAATGGAACTAAAGCTTCTTTAGTTTTCTATACATAATTCCTAATTGGAAAAGACGAGCTTGGAATTCGAATTACCAAAATAGGAAACTAATATTCTAATAAATATTTAAATTATCTATCTAGAAAACTTGGGAATTTTTTCTTGAAATTTAATATAAATATAATTCTGTCAATCATATATACTCAATTTCATTTATTTATATTTTTTGTATAGTTTAAAACCTGCTTTATTAATATCAATGCTGCATACGGATATATATTCCCTCAGTATTCAATTCAATTATTAACCTGATCTAGGAAACTGACAACAATTCAGCAATATTTATAAAAATTATTTAATCTTCGAAATTAACTATCATTTCGATTAAATTATTAAGCTATTCATTAATAGAGAACAAAAAGTTTTAAATATATGAGTAAAATTCTATAATTGAGTTGAAATGCTTATAACAGCATAATTTCATATAATGCTGTCTTAACTTAAAGCAATTAAAATCAGATAAAAAAAAAAAAAAAAAAAAAAAACAATAAAAATCTATCAATAGAGCCTTATTTTCTCTCTAGGCTGTCATATGTTATATGATATATTCTTCTCTCTGATTTCATTTTCTATGCTTCTAACATATATACAAAGAGTAAAAAAAGAGAGAATTTTGTCAATTAAAAATTAAAAAATCATAAAATAAATTAACCATGCTGCTGAAGCAATGCAACATTTTAGTAATAATTACAATTATTTGAAATAATTAATTTTTTATAAATATTTTTCGTTAAATGAAATGTCAATTGAGTTTAGAATGTGAATGCAGTATAGACAAGGCAAGTATCGGTTGTAAAAGCAGCAACAAAAAGTAATTTAGTTTTTAACTGCGTTTCAGTTCTCACCTCGGCAATGGTATTTAACTTTTTAATGCCATTTTTGTGCGTACCCTAAACATTCGAGTTTTTTTTTGATTGTTTTTGGTTTTTTAAGTTGGGTTGACATTTGATTCATAAAAACACATAAGGAAAACAAAAACAAAATGGGAAATAAGACATAAAAACAAAACAAAAGACAACAAAAAAAAAGGGTAGGCGGCTTAGGCGCCTCCAAAATTCAATTACGCAGCCCCCCCACTCACATTCTCCAGCTGCTGTTTGACCTTGTTGATGACCTGCAGCAATTCCTCTTTCTTGGTGCTCGTATATGACTTCGTAATGGTGGGCGGCGCCGAGACCTTTCCATTCTCATTGTTATGCTTGGCGCTGATGCTGCGTCGACCTGTGACATTCAATTTAAATATAATTAGTATTAAATATTACACAAGTGCGTCAGGCTGCTTACTGCTTGTGCCGCGTTCTAGCAACGTTCCAGGACCCTCCGGCAGTGCCGCATGCAAAAAGCTGCTGCTGCTGCTTTGCGGTAAATTCTCTGAACTGCCGCCCAACGTCGAGGCCAAAGAGCGCTCCGCATTCTCTGCACTGGGCGTTGAGCCCTCATCCTCCGTATCCGATGTACCCGTGCCTGTGCCTGTGCTCGCCGTATGGTTGCTGCCATTGCCACTGGCCACCGCAGCCAATTGTAAGCCAGATTTCTCGAACTTCTGTCGTCGCACCGATTTGCGCAGCTCTTCCTCATTCATGGCAGTCACCTTGAAGTCACTGTGCATTAAATGAAATAGTTATTATTTTATTGTTACATTCTTATTTTAGATTAGGTAATTAAATGCTGGGGTTAAAGCTATTTGAAATTAAGCTAGGCCTAGGCAAAAGGGTTTCATTCATTAAACAAATATTTACAATCTGTAGCTCCAAAACTAAGTTGGTCAAGCCATATCTACTACTACTATTAAATATTTTTAAGACATTTTTGTACTTAGTTCAGAGTTTATGTGGCCTATGAAAATGTTTAAGTATATTCGACAAGGAATATATGTTTAATGAGAACGGAGCTGAGAGTGAGTCTCTGTTAAAATTATTGTCACGACTTCACTGTTTAATTTAACATTATTTCAAGTAAAGTCATCTCTTCATTTAATGCTTATGAGCAAAGATTTGATACATATCATTTCTGTGCTTAGATCTCATTTGATCTGAAATCTTAAATTTTCTCACATGGAATTTGTGATTCATACAAATTGTAATTGATTTACAAAATACCCTATCAATGGATATTTTAATCAAAATAAATGCTTCCAAAATTTCAATCTAATAATCTACTTATCACTCTCATTTCTCCATTAGTTATCGATAACAAGTATTTAAAGCTCTTACTAGAATTAAGTCTGTCGTATAAAAAAAGCTATATACATATACTCGCTTATAGCTAAATTAATAATTGCTATGATTAAGTCTATTCTAAAATTGTTATACGTGACAGAATTCAAGTTCACTGAAGACGGTCCACTCAGTCATCTCAGCCATTATACAAATAAACAGCATTTGCTCATTTAGAATCAACATGTGAATCTACAACTAATTTTGTACTCCCCTATCCCATCACACCCTCCCACACACTTACGTTGGCGTGCTGGGTGCCATATTGTTGTAGAACATGCCGTGATCTGAGCTGGTACGTTCGCCATCCGATATGTCCTCAATGTCGCCATCATGATCATGAGTATGCGTATCAAAGCGCATGCCGGGCTTGCGTTTGTCCAGTTGCAGCCGCTGCTGAGCAACGCTGCCAGCAGTCGGAGTATTTGTGTTGGAGGTAATAGTTGAGATGTTGGGAATTGTGCCATTGTTGTTGCTGCCAATGAATTTGAGCTCTCGCCGCGTCTCCATGCCCGAGTCAATGGATGAGTCCTCGCTTAAGTACGTCTGATTGTACATGATGTCCTTGGAGGAGGCGCTGTTGTAATCGGAGGTTGGTATATTGTGACCGCCGACGGAAGACACTGTGCCCAACGGACTCTCCGAATTGGAACGCATATCCTCTGTCTCCAGGGCTTGGCTGCTACGCTGCGCCCAACGTCCACGCGCACGAGGCGCCGCCACGCCCAGCTGTTGACTAGGCGATGAGCTCAGGTTGCCCATGGATGAGGCAGCGTGCATGGTCGCCGAAGACAAAGCACTATTGATGGGCGTGGGTATGGACAGAGCGCCGCTATCCGAGTCGGCTGCCTTGCGCATGGCCCACTGCGGCAGCTGACCCACGTCGGACAATCGATAGGCATGGCGATTGGCTGGCTGCTCCTCAGCAACGACAAACTTGGGCGCCTGCTGCTGATGCTCCAGTTCACTGCTTGGTGACTCCACTACAATGGCATCGGGCGGTGAGATGGGCGCCAATGGACGCTGCAAAGGCGCAATGCCCGAGCGCAAACGTTGCTGCGACATGCGCGCCTGCATCGTGACGATCATGTCGTGCGGCACCTGCCAGATGAATATGCAGCCATCGCCGCTGGCCGAAATCAGATGGCGACAATCGTTGGTGAACTTGAGACCCGTCACCAGCTCGCTGTGGCCGTACATGCGCGCCATGCACTCGCTAGAGTAGTAATCATAGACGGCGAGCGTCTTGTCCGTGCAGGAGGTGGCCACATAGATGCCGCTGGGATCGAGGCTTAGCTTGATCAAACTGCCCTCGTCCGAGTGGGAGCCCTTAAAGGTCTTTGTCTGCTTGGCATTCTGCGTGCCATAGACGCGCACATTGCGATCCTGGCAAGCGGTCAGAATATGTTTGGCATTTGAGTCGACCTCCATGTCATACAGCGTTGTCTTGCCGGAGGTGTTGGTGCCGCGCATGAAGATGTTGCCCTGCAAAGTGGTATCATTTAATATTATAATTTCAAATTGTTTCATTCACAAACTTACCTGAAAAGTTCTAAACATAATAGACTTGTCGGCGCCGCAGCTAATCATTTGGAAGTTGAGGCCAGCGCCTACAAATTTGATGGAAGTAATCGATGAGCTGTGATCGTCCAAGGTCTGCAGCAGCAAATAATCTTGCGCCACATCGAAGACGTGAATCAAACGATCGCGACTGGCACTGGCCAGCAGTTTGCGCTCGATCTTTTCATTGGAGTACTCCAGGCACAGCACCTCCGACTCGTGCGCCTCAATGGTGGTCAGCAGCTTCAGATTATGCAGACTGTAGACACGTATATTGCCACAGCGATCGCCGCTGGCCAAGTGCTGCAAATCTGGACTAATTTTAATGCAGCGCACGCCATTGCGACCATCGTAGCTCGAGTTGCCCGCCTTGTCGAAGAGCGAGGAGCCCTGGTCTTTGATATACTGCAGCTCCTCGTCGCTGTAGATGATCTTGAGTAGCTCTTTGGAATAGATGTTCTTGCGATATATCTCATTGTTGGCACAACTGTCTAGGCCCCACACGCGAATCGTGTCGTCCGACGAGCATGTCACGAAACAATCCTCTGGCAATGTTTGCGAAGGTTCACGCTCCACATTATATGGCACTGTCTCCACGCCCCAAATGCACGTGGAGTGGTAAAGGAATGAGTGGGATTTGCCCACTCGCGATATGTCGCGCAGATCCCAAATGTAGAGCGAGTGATCGTTGTAGACGCAGCTGACCTGTTAGTAAAACAAAAATAGAATTTAGTTTCAATTGCTAACTGGACATAAATTTAGCTCTAGTTCATGCCTTGGAGCGCTGCTCGTCAAAGACCATGGCAATACAATCTGGAAACTTGGCTTGCTGGGGCACAGACATAATATGATTGATCTGTATGCCCTGGGCAACGTCTACGCCCAGGTAATGTGTTCTGGGCAGCGTCGTCACATACTCCAGCGTGGACGCATTGAAGATGCGTATGATGGACTCGGCACAGCCAACGAGTATAAAGCGTTCGTTGACGCAAATGCAATTGGCATTGCTGGTGCGACATTGCACCCACTTGTCGAGCAGCCGTCGCGAGCTGAACTCCACCAGGTGGCCCTGCCGTGTGATGGCATAGGTGCTCTCCGCGCAGATGCCCTTGCCGCAGGCGACAGCACAGAAATCATTGTCCCGCAGATCACCCAAAATGGCGCTGCGACCCATCAGCGGAATTGGATCTTTGTACTGCAAAATAATTGGAATTAGTTTCAGATCTTTATGGAAATAGCTGTGTGTTACTTACCTTGCGTCCACCTTCTAAATACCAGTATTTGACATGACGATTGCCCACGGTGACAAAGTAGCTGCCATCTTCGGCAAAACACACGGCTGCCACCTTGGAGCTAATCTTGTTGGATGCCATTTTCAGATTGGCACGCCAGTCGAACACATTGACAATCATGTCGTGCTGCGAGCCCACCGACACCAGGTACTTGCCCGTGGGCGAGAATGCCTGCCAGAGAATGTAAAGTAGATATTAAAATACAACTAGAGCAAATCAAGCAATAAATAGTTTTCCACTTACCACACAGGTCACAGCATATTTGTGATCTACGAACTCGGCTATCACTGTGCCGCCACTGCAGTGCTCCAGATTGCCATTGGGCGTCTCTAGTTCCCAAACTTTGATGGCAGGATTGATGCCGCATTCGCCGGTGGCCACATAGCGGCCGCAGCGCGAGAAGGCAACTGATGTGAATGCTTTGCGGGAGGTATTGACCAGATAGGCCTGTGTGTGACGCTTGGCATTGAACAGGACCACAGTGCAGCTGTGCAGGGGTAGAAGATGATGATGAAGAAGAAGCAGAGGAAATATATATATGAATATACACATATATGTATATGTCGTTGTAATATGTTTGCACATTGAGTACTTGAAAACGACCCTGGCCTGGCACACTCGAGCACACAGCGGGTGCCATATGCAATTCAAGCGAATTGCTTCTCGATTTTCATTCAGTTTTGGCTGGCTTGTATGGCAAAACTCTTTTCAATAAAACTGTCACTAATTAATTAGTTGGCCATTAGTCATTGACAACCCACGAACAAAACTCATAACGAATCAAACAAAATTTCAATTTTAAATTTTAGTATTTATCCTTATAAGGGCAGCTTTTAGAGCTGTCATAAAATTAAGTTTCGTGAAGGCTAAATACATAAAATTAGCTCATTCTTCCGTTCAAATTCAACTTGAGCCATTGTTCATTGTGTTCCCTTCAGTTCAAGGACTTACCCTGCAGGATAGGCCAGCAGGCCACTGACTGGCGACACGTCGAGTGCCGCATTGCTGCAAACAGTTAGACCCAAGACTCTTTTGAGCTTTATCTGCAATGAAATAGATAAAATATACATATAAATATATGAAATAAAATCTATGTATAAATATACAAAATTTAAATATATATGTGAAATAAAATAAGTATATAAATTCTAAACAAGAATATATTCATAAACAATATAAAATAAAATAATAATAAATAAAAATATAAAAATAATAATAATAAATAAAAATATAAATATAAAAATAATAATAATAATAATTCAGTCAAAATATATTATAATGGAGTTTGAATGAATGATCAAACTTGATTGATATGTATATATTTTTATTACAAAAAATAACATTAACATATATACATATATATATAACATTTGAGATAAATTCAGTAGTTGTCATTAGTATAATAGTATATACAAATATTTATATCAAGCATTAGGCATTAAAAAAATAAATAAAAATAAATAAAATAAAATAAAAAAATTAAATTAAAACCACAACTATATTTCCTTGTTGTATAAAAATAAATATACATATATAATGGGAGCATATTAATTAAATTTCGTATTTTTTTGTTATTATAACATTTAATAATATGTATAATTTAATTTATAATTTAGAGAGCTGTGGAAATAATAGCACCGGAAATATATATATTTTTTTATAGAAGGAAAATGCGCTTTTGTGTTATAAAGAAAATACATATGCGAATAAATCGTCTCATGATATTTCTGCACAGATCCAAAGCTTCCAGATAAGCATTGAAAAATATCTGCTATTTTTTAACACCCCCTATATATCTCAATTAACATGGCTAAAAACAGCAAAAAGTATTTGAACAAATTGCGTTTTCAACTATTTCTACATAATAACTAAGTAAACAAATACTAAATTCCATTCAAGGTAAACTGTAATTCGCATGATGCTATGCATTTAATATATGTATATAAATATTAAGTATACGTCATGCTAAGCAAAAAGACAACAAGTGAAGCCTTGCTAAAAGCGCTAAAATTCAATTCAAGCCAACTTCAAATCTTTTCGCATGAACATAAAAGAACGATATTGACCCAAATCTCAGGCGGTCAGAAATACGTATAGAGAATCATCTAACATCTATCAATAACCAATGGGCGACTCGAGCTATAAGACTTCATGTATATCACTTCAGTTGATATAGAGTGTGTGATGTACATAATTGATACATATATATATGCGTCGCTTAAGGACAGGAAGTACGAGTCAAGTGTTTTAATGGCAATCGTGACGCAGTTGCACAAGTCTGGCGGCATGTCCATATATACATTCAATGTGGAGAGCGAGATATAGCTTACGATATATGTGGGCGAGCAGCTCGGAGCACTGCAAATCGCAATACCAATTAAATAGTTCAAACAGAATCGAACAAAAGCAAAAACTCAACTCATTAAACACTCGAGAGAGAGAGAGAGAGAGACATATCGATTGCCTAGCTGAGATCATCTGTTTAACAGAATTCAAGAGGAATGCGCGAGCCTTTAAGTTATTTGTTTTTCAAAGTCAGCGCTTAAAAGAAATACTCGTATATGTCTGTTGTTTAGCTGTGTATGTATTTCAATCGCTTGTTTTACATTTGAGCTGCCACCAACGCAGCTACGAAATATTTCTCAATGCAAAAGGTCGCCGTGAACCGGTTTATTCTAAAGCTATTTTCAGCTATTTGCATTCGTAATGATCATAATATGCCGTGAAATTGTAAACACTTTAAGCCCAGCTAGAAAATTGCCATGTTAAATAGAAAATGTGGGCAAAAGTCAAAAGAAAAGCGCGCCTCAGCTATGGCAGTGTATCTATGTCGGGCATTGACATCCGCGTTACATATCATGTTTGAGAAATTGTACTGAAAAACAATTTAATATTGATTTATTCAAGTAGCAAAACGAGTTATGAAACTGTTATCAAAGAAATGCTGTCACTGTTCACTGATAAAAATATTTATAATAATAGGAAACAGCCTGAAGTTTTAAAACAATTTTCTGTCAATTTTACTTAAATTATTTTTTAATAAATTTAAAATGATTATTTAAGATTAGAATATTTCTGCTGAGATTATTATTCAAGATTAATATTATAATATTCTACTTATTATTTTTTATTAATATTTTTATTTAAATATTTCTGCTGAGATTATTATTCAAGATTAATATTATAATATTCTACTTCAAGGAAGTAAAGCTGCGGCAGCTTCCTTTAGCAAACTTTAAGAATTCCTTTGAATATTCATAATGATATTGTTTTAAAGCTGACAGCAAAAGAATTCATTTGAATAGCAACAAAAATGCACAAGGTCGAAATATAAACTGTGTTAAAGAAACTTATTAAGGTCAAACTTAAAAGCTTCCCACCATCATAGAATATAATATTTAATATAGTGTCAATTCGTTACAGTTGTAGAATCATAAAGATAAAGAGTTGTTAATTTACATTTATTAGCTTTGATGACATCACTAGTCTTATTAAGTAAAATATCAATATTTATAAGAAAAGATTGTTACACAGTCAATATTTACTTTTGATATATTATTTATAGTAAGCACGACTTCAAGCTGCCTGCCCCTGCCTCACACAAAAAAAGATTCGCTCATATATAAAATCTCATCACTTTATTTTACTTCTCCCACCTTAAGCCGACAACAACAAAAAATCGTACTTTTTTAACCTTTTCGGCAAGCGGAAGATGTCTATTGTCTTCGTGTTGGCCATTTCTCACATGCAAGGCTCTTGCCTACCGACCATGGCTATGACAAATCGAAGCTGCTTACAGGCATTAATGTTGTTTTTGCTTGAATCGCTTAAGGAACGCTTGACAAGTTGAATGCACTAAAATTCCTTCAATCGAGACGGCGGCTAAGGCTAAAAGCAGATTTGGCGCTTGTTGAAATGTGCCAAAAATTCTGATGGCTTAGACGGAATGCGTCGTCATGTGGGCTGGTGACACATTTCTGAGTAGCTGCCCACATTCTCGCAGCCGCAACATAACATCAAAAGCTGCGTTTTCAATTCCGTGACAACGATCTCAAATATTTGCATGACAGGTGTCAGCAATTTCGACCAATTAATAAATGTGTGTGTGTGTGCGAGTGTAAAACATGTTAAGAGTTGTTGAGAAGTTTGCTTAGCATAAGCTAACATAAAATATTTCATGCTTTAATAAAAGCTAACAAGAATCAAAATAAGATATTAATTAGGCGGAATTATTATGGAAATTAAACTTTAATTCGTATGAATTAATGAAGCTGATCTTTGAATTATTAAATTTTTTGCATCATCATTAAATTCTGTTAGGAAATACATTAACAAAAAACTTTAATAAGCCACACTTATTTAATTAATTTTAGACATTCAAAATTTATACAAAATAAAACCATGAAATTGGATAGATCTGTTGGATATCTTAATATGAACAACTGACAGAAAATAGAGGCAATCGATAAGAGCAACTACAAATATTTATAAATAATAATCAGACTAGGTTTATAAAGTGATTTTTATGTATTATAAATGGATGAGTAACAAAAATAATACGTATATAAAAATGAAGTTTGCTCTCTAAATATATTTAAAGAATTTTGAATTGAATTAAATAAAATTAAATAAAAATAATACATAAATAAAAGCAAGATTAGCAATTCAATTCAATTCAATTTAAATATATTTAATGAGAAAACTAGAAATAAATATATTTATATAATATATTTCTAGTTTTCTCATTAAATATATTTAATATAAGATATTTAATATTGGGGCAAATATTTGTCTAGCTAAAAGTACGAAAGGTTGTTAATGAGAATAATTGTATACTAAAGAAAATTTGGTAGATTATATATAAATATATATATAAAGAGTTTAGCTTCATTGTAGTGTTGGTAAAGCCGACGTGGTTGTAAATTAATTAGAGACAATAATAATTTGCCAATCAATTAGTAAAAAGGGTCGAAAAATTTGTGCTACATAGAATATATAAATAAATATTTATATATATATCTTATATATATTTTCTTAAAACTAACTGAGTGCAATCACCTATGAAATGCGATACGAAGAAATTCTTGAACTCTTAAAGAATTTCTTCTTCACAAAGCAGAGAAAGACAGAAAGTGAGAGAGAGAGAGAAGATACTAGAATACAAGTCTCGTCTTTATGCAAATTGAGAGCAGGGTATGTCGTAGTGCGCCACTAATGGACTCGAGCAAACTTACTTAGCTCTAACTTTTTGCTTCTGCTTCTGTTCACTGTGTGCTCGGTGGACACGTTTTTTACATTTCTAATTTGCGCTTGTTGGCCGGTCGGGCATTGTTGGTGCTTGGACTAGCATGCACAAGCAAACGCATAAATCATCAGCAAACAGCGTATATATAGCGAATATAGACACATATATGCATACATATATACAATTGTGTCAATGGACGTGAGCGAAATGCCTTATGTCTATGGCCTATAGCTAGAATTTGGCAGCCTTTCGCTCGCGCTCCGTAAAGAGACTCCAAATGGTAGTCAGAGTTTCCTTGACATTGTCTACACATTCCGTTTCAGCTTAGAAGTTGCCGAGATGCAGCATTCAGTAAATTAGCTATCAGCAATGACTAACAACTAATTGCCCATAATTACTTGCGGCGGCAGCAGCAACAAAAATATTTGCAATTTTTCATTAGTTTATTTGAATGGCTTTTGGCTGGCCCACACACACACACACACACACACACACGCACACACATGGACTGATTCGATAGACAAACGGAACCAAACCACAAAAACTCATTACGAACTTTTATTTCTATCTTTTTTTTTTTTCTTTTGTTGCCGTTGACCACATGGACTAAAGTTTTCGAAATTTTTGCTATTGTCAAATTTTACCTCATAGGCAGCTATCTCCTCCTTGCCATAGGCGGCAACTGGCGACGAGTTTCGTGGTGCAAACATTTTGTCTGATAATGCATAACACTGAGTATCAAGTTGGGCGTATATTTAAGCTGTACTTAATTGCAATTGTTTATTTATATTTTTAAGTGGAACTGAGCGAGTGAGAGCGAGATGGAAGACGGAGACGCCCACAATTTCTCAGTTATATTCATAAATATATTTATAATATATATATCTACTTTATAAATTCGTTGTTTTTTCTTTTTTGTAATATTTTTTATATTCAATAAATAATACTTTTTCGGTTAATTTGCACTGTTTTCAACTGTGACTCAATGACTAGTCTTGATATTGTATTTTTGTTTTTTCTTGAGCTGCTTTTTTTCAAGGTCGTTGCTTGTATTTTGAAGGAGATTTTTTAGTTGTTTGGTAATTCGTTTCACTTGGACATTTTATAGCGAAGACTTTGGTTTAATTTGCTCCATTTTGTTCACACTTGAACATAAAATTTTCTATAAAATTTAAAATTCGTATTTTCGTTTCACTTTTCTTGATTTGGTGTCGCTGCAAAATTTGTTCTTTTGCCTTAATAAATAAATTCTAAATGCTTGCTCGATGACCCGTTCTATTCCATTCTTATTCTTTTGTGTTGTTGTTGTTTTGTAATTATCGTTGTTGTTGTTGTTGTTGTCGGCTGTTGTCGTTGCGAATCTATTAGATACGTTTCGTTATTAGCGCGACTCAAATGAAACTGCTGAGATTTCTAACCGCGTACAAAACGACTTCGTCATCGAGATAGAGATATGGACAGCGAGACACACAGAGAGCGCGAGAGATAGAGAAAGAAAGACAGAGAGCGAGAGAGAGACTTAAAGCTGTCATGCCACCTTCTCGGCCTATACGCCGATTGGATATTTGAGAGACGGCATTTGAAAGCTCTTTGCGTACGTGTATCTCATGAATACTTATATGAGTTGACTTTCAGTCACAGCCTTTAGAGCTACGAGTTCCGCTCTTTAATTTGCATGTTTCGAAAACAAGTTTTTGTTTGTGTTTGTGTTTTTTTTTTTTTCGGCGGGGCGTGGACTGCACTCAAAGCACGATAAACAAATCGAGGCGCGATCGCTTGACCGAGGGCGATTTTCTGATTTACTCTAGCTATATCTATATTGCCACACGTTTGGCATTCTAATATTACCTGTAAGGTATATCGATTCGCTTGACAATTGCAAATTGCAGATTCTGATTGTGACAGAGACGAGTCATGCATGCCAGAGGCAAAAATCAATTAAAAACTTTGCAAATGTTAAAACAATAAAACTTTTAAATTGATTCTTAGCTAATAGGGTAGCTTAGCATTCTATCAAGTATACTAGATGCTCTATCAATATATCGTATATATATATGACTTGGATTCTGTTTCGCTGTGCGACTCTGGCACTGCCCACTAAATACAATAAATTATTAGCAAATCAAAGCATATTGAATTGTAGGCGTACATGTTCTGCGCCAAAGTTGTAAACAAACGCAGAATTGGGCAAAACCCAACAACAACAAGAACACTCAAATATCGCCAACTGAGCCAACTGAGGAAGTCAACCAGAGCAGCAGCATCGGCGGCAAGCCAAACAAGTGGAACAGACCCGACACCATAACGAACAATAAATAGCATCCGATAGATAGCCAACTAGATATACACGAGCATATACAAATAGATAGTCAACGGTGGCAACTGCGTAGTAAAAAATGAATCCAAGTGTGGGTTAGATTTCGCAAAAAAAGAAAAAAGATGTTAAGAGAGAATAATGCCTCAATGACTATGCAGTCTAGTGAGAAGATATTCAAGTGGCCGGGACTATAACAAGGTCGTATCGAAAACATCGTTAGCTAAAGTAGTTCGTACGGAATTTAATTATACGACAATGCATATTCTACTTGATTGATTGAATTCAAGCTTGCTACACACATACGAGTTGATTGACAAATCAAATTGGAACTAAAAATGGGCTAGGAAATTAAAAGTTGTTTGTGAACTTTATCTAGAGAATGTTCAGGGGTGAGACAAACTGTTCTAACAAATAGTTAAATTTATTAATCTTAAATTGAAGTTCACATATTTGTATAATAATTATTATTAATTGATTGTCTAACGAAGCTAACACTTAAAAGGGGCTGTGATTAATTTTAGTAATTTTTTTTTTTTATGTAATCTTAATTACAATTAAAAAACATAAAATATTGCTAGAAGTCAGCGAGTATTTTATATTTAATTTTAATAAAAAAATATTTAAATAAAATATTTGTCAAGACAAAAGTACTAAAGTTATATTATAAAATTTACATTAAACATTGTCAGAGTATTATGATTTCATAGCTATGTTTTGCTTTGATTAATTGATTTTACAGTTTCACAATTTCATTGCCTTAACCCAATTTATTGCACAGCAAGCATAGATTTCAGGAAAAGTTTTTAATAGCAGACAACCAAAAAATTATATGATTTATTAAATTAAGAAATATGTTTTGTTTTTTTTATGCCCCAATCAAAATTGTTGCCCAACTTTATAAATGTTTAGTTTTTTATAGATCTATATGCACTTTGCCTTTTTTTTTTTTTTTGGTTGAAAAGAAAATTAATTTGCATAAAGAGCAAAAAATAAAACACACAATGCAACGTTGAATGGACAAACAAAATGCATTGTTAACATGCCCGTCGCCTAATGAAGAGAGACAGAGTGAGAGGCAGATATATTTAGAGAGAGCGAGGGAGATGGGGAGTAAGACAGAGAGGGTTACAACAACGATGGAGACAGCCACGCACTTGACTACGTTAGCAAGAGCAGATTGAGCCCGCGGCTGAGATCCGAGCTACGAGACTCAATAGTGCAAACAATTTTTTGTTGTGCTTAAGAGTGTGTGTGCTTGAGTGTGTGTGTGTGTGCGTGTAAGTATGTGTCTTTTTGTTGTTTATGGGGGAAAGTTACAAACGGGCAGCGGCTCTGACAGATGCTAGGCAGATAGATAGATAGAGAGATAGACAGATAGCTTGAACTGCATGCGGCGCATATTCAAATGAATGCAGCCTCGTTGTCGTTGTCGTTGTCGTTGTTGGGCTGCTTTTGTTTTGCCTTTTGCCTTTTGCCTTTCCTTTGATTTACACCGTGAAAAGTTGTGGGCCTGTTCCATAGCCATTTACGTGGCTAGCGAATTACGAGTTGCAGATTGTTTTATTTCTCCATCTGTAGCTGAGGCAATTAACTTGCATTGGATTTGCTTGTGCACAATGTTGAAATGTCTAATGACGCTTTTGTCAATAATATTATTATTAGCATAAAATATAATTGAATTATTGTCAAAGGTTTATGGCTTGTCAATATGACTGCTATGTAGGTATTTCAAATAAATAATGATTTATTGCTAAGGCCAGCCATATAAACTGGATGAGAGTGAAAGAGAGAGAGACCTGATTATATACCCTATAATTATTAAAAAATTCACGTGTGGGAGACTGCGATGTCAATGAGAAGGTAGATGATGCAAGAGATAATATGACATTGAGTTTAATTTGCTCGATTAATGTGAGTTATACAGAAGACGCATTGCTTTCAAGCTGTGTTACTCTTTATGTAAGTATTCTTATTGCATACACTGTAATTTTTGCAATGAAAAAGAATGTAGAAGAACCAACAAATTTTTAAAATTCTTATGAATTTTAGTTTGCTAGACTTATATATAATCAGATCAAAGTATTTATAGCTATCAATTTGTGATGCTATAAGAGAAAGATACATGATTGCATACCCTGTTAATACTACAGAATGTTGTTTAGTTGGGGCGTTATTAAGATGTTAGAAATGATTTTTCATTCATATTAATTTGCCTAAACAATATGTTCTAGAGTATTTATGTATATGAAACATCAGTGAAATGAAAGCAACATTTTATATTTTTAATTCATGCCTTTATACACTACAAAATGTATTTATATAATTTAAAAGCAACTCGATAGTTTCCCAATAGAACAAAAATTCAACACACAACTAGAAAAATATTTTGTTTTTATAAAATCTCTATAACAATTATTTCTAATGTTTCCGCTGCCATATAAGTATTGCTTGCTAGATATATGCGATTAAGCTTAACTTCCTCTAAAACAACTAGCATTTAGTAGTTATTTAAAATTAATCATTATTTCGCTGATTGAACAGGCAATTTTACAAATATTCAGTCAGATTGCAGTGGATTATAATTACAAGAGCTCAACTTCCAATTAAGATTTTTCGACCACATGTTGCGCTGCTTGAATATGCTTAATTATAGAGAGAAAGACTTATCAATGGGTTTTTTAAACATTTTTATGTGCCACTAAATACTGCAGAGGAGTTCGACTAATGTCCAGACGTTGTAAACACACACACACACACACAGTTCGAGCGGGGACCGCCCACGTTGACAGTCAGTGAAAAACTCGAATTAATTGAGCCAAAGTCGAGTCGAGTTGTTGAAGCTGCACAACACGCATAACAAAATGAATTTCTGTGCCAAAAAAAATATAACAGGTGTCTGAGCTGCCCACCATGCAAATCATTGCGTGACAGAGCAATTGAAAGGCAACAAGTATCAAGAATATATAATAATGATAAATGCAATATCTATATTAAATAGATTATATTTTGCAGTCAAAATTCTCTATTCATTCACTCTTCTCTCTTCTGCACTCGTCGCCGCATATATTATAAATTTAATATTTTTATAATAAATCATTAATTATCGTTATGAAACTATCAACATAACATTATAACAGATTATTATTTCAAAACCCACTTAATCTGCATATGGCACTGCGAAGGCCTATAAAAATATTTGTTTAATCCATTAAGTATACGATTTCGAAAGGTTTAGTCAAGACTTGTTAATGATAGGAAGAGTTGCCTTATGACTCTGCTTATTGTTAAGTAAATAAATAATATATTAACATGTTTTCAATAATTGAAACGTTTCTCAATTCCACTCTGACTAAATTCATTAAAGAAAATTCCCCCAATTATGATGAGTGCATTTCAAGATTAGTTTCTCAGATTTTGCATCAATTTCGAATTCGCCGTTGCGCAATTGCAAAATCTCACCAAATCAATGAGTAAACAGGAATCAAGACTTGCTGTTAAGCGCAAATAACGAAAAAAAAAGTAAAGCTGACATCATTTGCTGAGATCACGAGCTACTCTAAGAGCCGCCGGATATAAATACAATCAACTCGTCCCCACCTCATTAGAAATGCATTTTCAAAATTCCAGGCTCGATAAAAACAGAAGAACAGAAAACAAAACCTGAAATCTTTTCTAAGTTTGCGATTTTTGTCGTGCAACTAATTTATAAATCAATCACTGAATGAGCACGAAAGCACGAGCACAACACGAAATATAGGCGAATATTGTTAGCATGAAGCTAGCTGAATTACGAGTGTGCTTGACTAGAAGATGCTCTATAAGTATTCTGAGAAGGCTTTGAGAACGTAGAGTTCTAAATGAAATCGAATTTATATATTTAAATGTAAATATTTATATCCAAAATAGAAAATCATCGATGTGGCAGCTATCACAAAAGGTATGCATATTTTTTATTTTTTATTTTTTTATAATCTAATCTTATTTATTTTTTTTTATAATCTATCTAAAAGTGCTTAACATAAAGTATTTTTTTTTTTTTTTTTTTTTTTATTTAAAATCTAATTTTATTAAATTTTTTATAATCATAATATAATTGAATAATAATAATTTAATAAATATGAGGTACGTATAGTTCGACATTAAAAAAAGAAAAAAGAAAAAAAGAAAGTAATTTGTTTTTTTTTTTTTATTATTATAAAAAATAATGTTTATTATTATCTCAGAGTGTAGTCCAACAATAATTAGTATTAAATGATGGTCTTTGGCCGATTAATGACTCGACAAACACTTGGTAAATATATACATATGAGCTAAGGCCTGCCTCGGCATACAGTTTAAGTGCTTTCAATGTTGAGCAGATGTAACTTCGATTATATAAGAGCAATTTATTAATGAAACCTGTCAATATCTATACTTTGTCAAAATTGATTATTGTTTTCAAAATCAATTATCTCTGATTTTTTTTAGCCGTGAATGTTTTGTTTTTGTTTTTCATGCTTTTGATGGCTAAGATTTTGAACGGTAGCTAAATACTACTACACACATAGATATGCATCTACATAAGCACACACACACACTTAGAGAGCTAGAGACACGACATGAAACATTTAGGAGTGCCCATACATCAATCAAGTGCTAATCATATGGGTTGGTTTCAAAACCATATTTTTTTTTGCGAGCATACAAAACAATATTTCGGAACAACTTGATAAAAGAGCAGATGAAGCGACTATGAGATGCTCTGTAAAAAACAGCTGAGATGTAAAGATGTTGATAATAAATTTGAAATTCAATTTATGATGAATGATTTATACTACATTTGCGATACACGATGATATCTTATATCGACTCTCCATTCTTTTCATTTATAAAAAGTACAGGGTATATGCACACACAACAACTATCGCATAGGTGTCAAAAGCGAAGGCAATCTCTGTTGATGCTGCACAAATATGAATAAATTTACGAAATCTACAGCGAATGCAGAGAGATAATAAGTCTCTTACATTATGTTTGGATGCGATTGTAGATTTACGAATAAATGGCCATCGCACAAGTGACAATACTATATGACTTTAACAAATATACATTAAAGCATTCCCTTTTTCTTTTTTTGGCAACTTAAAAACAAATTTGGCAAACATACACAGTGCGTAGTTGAAAAGTGCTTTAACGTGTTGAAACGTAAAGAACATTTTTATTACGTTTGTTTGGCATTGCGCATGCTGAAGTCAAATTAAGAGTATAAATATAAATTATATATGTTTATATAATTATATATTTATTTGTACTATACAAATGCACAAAGCTTGGCAAATCAACATACGAAAGATTTTTTCTTATAATTAATAAGCTTAAAATAAATGTAGATTAAAAAAAAATTAAATGTTGAGTGAAGTTGAAGAGTAATTCAAAGGGAGATTAATTGTCAAATTGAGTCAAACTTCTCTCATCTAATATAATAAAAATAATAAATGATCACCGAACATGTATGTATATTATATACATAAATATATCAAAGCTTTTTCTGAAATGTAATTTAAATATATTAATTTATATATGTTTGTTTTATAATAAAATAAAATTTTTTAAAAATATCTAGACTTATTTTTTCTTTCATAAATATTTATAATTTAAATATAAAATATGTTCAATTATTTTCATAGATCAGAAATGTGAGATTGCAGTGAGAATCCAATAGAATTTCATTGGGTTCATGGCTAAGGAGATATTTACCTGAGCTTATACTCCTAATAATACTAATATTTCAATCTAAATTTTTAGCTACAAGGCATACGCCATAAAAAGAAATAGATTATACACTGAGAAGCAAAACTGTAACAGTGTATGTAGTTCATATATTCCTTCACTGTCATATCACATAAAATGGTATTCTCTTAGCAACCGATATAGCTGACTGATCCTCACATCCATTCAGCTACATTTACAGGCTATCTCTTGGCCCGTCAAATGCATTTCAACTAGTTTTGTTTTTGCTTTTTGGCACAGCAGTTCATTGACACTACGAGCTATGCCTGATTTTTGCTGTTTATAATTTGATGCATGTGTGTGAGCTCAGTTCGTCTGTCCCACTGTCAGTCAGTCCGTCTCGCTGTCTGCCTCTTGTCGCACTGTCATTTGTTGGTCTAACTGTTTTGCATTGTTTTATGACCAGGTAGGTTGTGTCGTGCTTAGCAGTACATGGGAAACAACGCCATGAAAAAAAAAAAAACGAACATCAACAACAACAACAACTGAACGTGGTGCAACAGTTTACATTTAATGGGGTCTGGGTTGCGTTAAGGTTTTGCGGCGAGCTTTGCGGGGGTCACCCACAGACTGAATTTTACCGTTCGCTCATTTTTAATGTCTCACGCACTAGGCTGATCGGCAAATGCTTACATATCTATATATCTATATGCATGTATATATGTGTTAAGTTGCTCAACTGCTTACTCTAATTAGCTTTTTTGGGCGATTACAAAAAGTGTGCCTTCGCAGAATTTGTCAAGAATTTGTATTCATAGAACATAGCGTCAGAGCTTCTTAGGAAATAGCTTTACGAATTCACTGTATCTTTAACGTGCGATATCATTAGATTTAATGGCATGTTACCTGCTGAGGCAAATATGTGAAAGAGAAAGATTAAAGACAATTTAATTTATGCATAAAGCTAAAGATTTTTTGCATTTATTGTTTATAATATTTAATAATAATATTATTATATTATAATATTTGCAATTTTTGTCTTCAGAGTAGTATTAGACTTTAATAATTACAACAAATATATTGTTGCATTGTTTTATATATTGATACTTTTATTAGCTTTGAGTCATGGTTTGTGCTTATGAAGTTTATTTTAAATTTAAATTAAATTTAAAAATATAACCACAATCTATATATGTTACATAGCTTAACTAATAATGCATATATTTTAGTTATGGACAAAGAATTATATATTTTATATAATATGTTCATATATAGTAGTATGATAAATACACTGTAGTCGCTGTAATATTTATATTTATATTCGCGGCTATATTTACATTTAGGAGAATCTCACGTGCTGAAGTTCTTTAAAATATATCACTTTAATAATTAATTATTAATAAATTAATAAGCTTCAATCAAATGTTTTAAAATGTATAAAATTCATAAAATGTATATGCTTTTATATAAAAACTAAATCTAATTGAGTTTTTACTAGAATTTAGCTAGCCTGCATTCACCTTTCTGCTCTTCTACTTGAGATGAAATATGCTTATTAATTTGATATATGAACTAGCTCTACTCTAATTATGAATATTTAACAACTGAAGCATCACTTCAAGGTGTCTGTAGCATTGTTTAACTAAGCCAAAACACAAATCTAGCTAATGGCACAACACTTGTCTCACTTGAAAACTACAATCCAGAAAATGAGTAGCTCAAGCCTTCAGCATGGGTGAGTGCGCCCGAAGCGCCAAAATAGAGGTGGTAGTTGGAAAATGGAAATGGATAGAAAAAAAGGGAAAACGAACTATGTTATTCAGCTGCCGGCAAAGCGGACAGCGTTTTCCACATCGATGCACAAAAATTAGCAACGAGATCAACCCAATAAAACTACAAACACACACTTGAGTAATAGAGAAGAAGAAAGAGTATTAGCCAAAATTCAAATTTCTATGGCAGATGGGGTATGCTCGACTGCTAGATGTTCGTAAAAACATTGAGTGTCATTTAAGGCGAGTCAGGCAAATCATCGATATTGATGTACAATTAGTGCTGTATACCCATATTAACAATATGCAGGGTATACAAATGCAGCAAGTTGAAAGTAACTGCAAAAGTATTTATAAAACAGTTCAAGCTGTGTGAGAGACAACTTTCTCGACTAGCGCGAATGGACGAATGCGATCAGCAAATGCATTTTGAACTGAAAAGCTGCTGCGGGTCGCTATTTAGCGTGGGTGACTAAGAGTGAGCGAAAAACCAAGAGAGAGAGAGAGAGAGAGAGAGAGGGAGGGAGACAGCACACATTATAAAAGCCAGTGCAGTTGCAAGACATTAACCAAATGGCTTTGGCTAGACTGAAACATTGCTACCATTGCCACGATTTGCCGCGACTTGCCTCGACACGTTGTTTTATCTCACGTTTGTCGTTGATATATATATATATGTGTATATACAAGTTTATATATAAATTTATAGTCTTATGCAGTAGGGTTCCCTTTTCAAGCTAACGGCAGCTTTGCATAAATTATATGTGAATGAAAAGCGCCAGCGCCCAATGCTCGATACTGCCATGCTGCCAAAAAGCCAAAGTTGCCCTCGCTGCATGCCCAAAAGCCGCTCGAGTTAACACACACACAAATACACACACACACACAGCCAGACAACACCACAATTTGAGTCTCTGTTTCAAGCTAGTCTGCAGCCGCGTCTGGTTTTCCACGGCAAAAACTTAAATAAGAAAAGGCCAGCCAACCAAAGTAACTATTTGATAAATTCATTTTATATAAGAGTAAATAAATAAACTCATTCAGAGCAATTCAATTGCTTTGTGACTATGGGAAAATAAATACTTAAGAGAGCTTAGAACTTCTTCTTCTTATTGGTCTTCCTATTTTGTACTTTATTTTGTATATTTTGAAAAAAAATATTTTTAATTTAAGAGACAAAATGTAGAATACTTAATTTTTTTAAATATTTATTTTTTATGTTTATTTTTAATTTTTTTATATTTATTTTTTATTCATTTAATTATAGTTTTTTTTAAATTATTTATTATTGATAATTTAATTTTAAATAGTAAAAAATATTTTAAATTTACATTAATTTTTTTTTTTATACATTTATTTTTAATTTTCTTTATTTTTCTTATTTATGTAGTTTTCTGCTAAGTATTTATGATATTTCTTATATTTATTACATTTCATATACTTTTCAAAAACAAATCAAAACAGAGAATATAATAAATATTACTATATAGTTATGCACTGAAATTTTAGAGATATATGATCTGAGCTTTGAGCTGAAGATTTGAAATCAATTTTTATTTTGCTTGGCAGATATTGTTAGTTTATTTTAATTGACTTTTTGTTATACATATAAATCCGTTTCAAAATTTATATATTAGAGAGAAGAAGAGATATGAAGATCTCAAATTTGATATTTGAGTTGCAGAAAAGCTGCTATAAAAATCTCTGAGTATAATCGAATAAAAATTAGTTAGAAAAGATATATATATTTCTCATCAATATTTTCTTTATAATATATTTTTATTTATTTATTATTATTATTATTCTTATTATTATTCTTATTATTATTATTATTTATTTTATTTTTTTTTTTAATTTTTCATTGTTATTATTCTTCTCCTAAGCTTCATTGAAATAACATATATAATTTGATTAAAATGAAATACAAATTGGAAGCTTTAAATTCTTTTGTTATTTATACATATGAATTGCATATCTATATATAATATTTAAATATAAACAAGCTATAAGTGACTGTGGGCCATGGCGATGATATTAGAAAGTGTGACAACTCTCATTGGTCTAAGCAGCGGGTGAGAGGGATGAAATGGAGATCGAGTCACAACATTTCCTTTCTAAGACAAAGTAAGAAAAACTTTTGGCCTACTCGCTGTGAAAAGTGAAACAACATTATTGATGCTGTTGTTGGAGTAGAGAGTAGCTGGAACCAGTTTGCAATGTGCTAGCTGGACCCACTGAGCTAGTCAGATCGATCTCAAGATTAAGTGAGTTTAGAGCAAACACTCGATTTCTCACATTTATGGCAAATGATTGCTGCGCCAACAGAGACTAGGAGTCGCGGCTACCCTCTCTGTTATTAAGCGCTTAAACACGACACAAACTGCATCGTGATTAGGCCAGAGCAAAGTGTTCATTAAATGAGTATTTTTCGAAAATAGTTATATGATCAAAGGCTTTATACTAAAACGCTAAGAGAAATGAAATATTGCAAAAGGGCTTTCGCTGATTGCAATGTTACAAAGAGAGAAGAGGAGAGAGAGAGAGAGAGAGAGAGAAATTCTTGGATATGAATAAGACTGAGTGAGTTTTAGTTTCTAAATTTGTATATTATTTAGTTGTCTTCCCTAAGCAAAGTCTTGACATTGTCAGCAAAATTTTGCTCAAAGACTCTTAAATGACTTGCTAAAAGTCACATAAATATTTTTGTCAGTTATTTATTTACGCTAATCATCAAAAAGCAGATGTTATAATACCTAACTTTGTCAGCTTTCAAGTAGTATTTATGTACATTTATTATATAAGAAAATGCAATGAGTTAACATGAATTTGGAAAAATATATTGCTCTATGGAACTTTAGAAAATGTTCAATATTTGTTTAATTTTCAGTGAATTAAATACTTTTGCCAAATGTTAAATGAAATAAGTAAGAATAAGTAAGAAGTTCTCTACTTGAGTTTACGAGCTTATTTAACAGAGGTAGCGAAATATATATGCAAAAAGTTTAATATTCCCAGCAAATGTTGTCTGAGAATATGTGGATTAAAAAAAATAAATAAAAAATCTAAAAACTCGAAAAAAAATGGAAAATAAAATAAATAATTTGTAGAAAAATGTTTAAATTCTAAATAAACTATTGCCAGATTATTTTTTACATAAATTATTTGTAATTCTTTTTACCAACAAACAAAGCTTCCACGATAATATTAAATAAATGTATATATAAGTATATATGATGAATATCTGGCCTCTTCGATTTGCTGTCAACTTTGAGTCGAGTGGGTAAAAGTGCAGAGCTTGTTGCAAGCGTTTACATATTTGCAACGAGAGCAGAGTTAGAAAGTCGCGCGACTAATGGCAAACATCATCATAAACGACAATCTAGAAACTAGATAGAGAGAGAGAGAGAGAGAGAGAGAGAGGGAGAGGAGGGCGAGAGAGTGGAGAGCCACATGGACCAATGGGACGACTAGCACTTTCCCAGCGCTTGATGATGCTGCGACACAAGTGTTTGCAGCAAAGCTGCACAAAAAGTAGAACAAAACCGAAAAGGAAATCTCTGGCAATGCTGATGTTTTTCCTCAGCTCGCTAGCAACGTATGGAAGCTGAGCTCACGTTGGCCACGGCTGCTGCTGCTGCTGCTGCTGCATTGCAATTTACTTTCGATGCATTCGCAATGTATGTCCAAGCTGCATTTAGATGAGCCGCCTCATATGGGCCAAAACAATTATTGTTGTTGCTGCTGTTGCCGCTGCCGCTGCTGCTGCTGTTGCGGGCGGTGGGCGTGACAGCTGAGCATGGCAATTATGTCCATCATTCGTGTAGAAAATATTAACAGCTTCAGATGTGTGAGATGGTGTGGAGGAGGAGGAAAACTATCTGCATATTATTTGAAATGCGCAGGAAAAACCAAATCGTTAAAGTTTCTTCTTCTTACTGTTTTCTGCTCCAAAAAGCGCAAAGCGACTGGAAAAGTTGCTCATAATGAAAATGAAAGGGAAAATGCCATGCACACACATACATACACATACGTGTGTGCATATATGCCTATTCATATATGCTAACTAATCAAGTATCGCATGTGAAACTGCCATTTGACTCACCTTGAACTTCGAAGCCAAGCGAGCAGCCAACGCATGCAGGTGAAACAGGTGAAACACAAAACACTTGCCCAATAGACCATTTGCGGTTCCTCATTAATTATTGCACAACCGTAAAATTCTAATGCTAGTGAAAATTGTTCTAATTGCAAAAGTTGTAGATAAACTGCAGGAATTACGCCAAAATTTGTTAGCTTAGCTTATAATTAGTCTAGCCCCACAATGTCAGAGGGCAACGCCAAAAGGTCACACAGATAGAATTGGAAATGCTATGAGCCAAATGACGAATAGATGTGAGCAGGAGATTATATGAAATTCATTATTTAAACCAGAATGGATGGGGTGCTCGACTAGATTTGGATATCAAATATCAGATATCACATAAAGCTGAATTCCCATTATTATTGAGTCCAGGAATTCTCATCAAATAAAATATTAAAAAAAAGTATTAGGACTTAGCACGAATATATGTATATAAAAAATATATCATATTATTTATAATAACCAGCATAAAACTGCCTTTATAAATAATCGAACTTTAACTTGTCGTTATTAATTATTAATTAATAAAAAATCAAAATATCAAAACCCTTAAAAAATTCGCTTTACATATTATTTCAACTTAAAATTCAACACGCGTACAAATATTTTGCAGACCAAATAAAGGTTGCCAAAATGGACAGAGAAATGAGCCAAGCTCATTGAACCGAGCCAACTCTTGGCTTAATAAGGAAAAAACTTTAAAAGAAATATTCAAAATTGTCATCCCAAAGCAAACTTATATGCACAAATATTTATCATTGCATTAAAGAAATAATGTCATTTTCAAAAAATTTACATCACCTAAGAAAAGATAAATATATGTTTATTATTCAAGACACTTTATAGTTGCCAAAAAATCACACCATACACCCGCACCCATACTAACATTTTCAATTGGGGGAGTTGAACAAAACAAAAACAACTCACTTTTTCGCTGCGCTCATAGTTGGCGAGGAATTGCGGCGAAGAGCCGGGTATGCCAAAAAATGACGGCGACGCCGAATGCGGCGTTAGAGGCGATGGTGACTGCGACTGCGACTGCAGCGTCAACTGCAGATGCGACTGCGACTGTGACATGCGCTGATGATGCAGCGACGACAGCGTTGGCGTCGACATCGACAGCGATGTTGGGGTCATGATTAAATGCCGCATGTTGTCGCCGCTTCTATTGTCGTTGTTGTTGTTATTGTTATTGTAACTGATTTGTTGATTTGCACTATTCTTTCACTCTTTTTTCACTTTTGTTATTATGCTTTTTGTTGTTGTTGTTGTAATTTGCACTTGACGCTTTACATTGCTTGTCATTCATTCATTTACCGTTTTGCCGTTTGCTCTCTTTGCCTTTCATTTGAATATAAAATGTCAATTGTTTGTGCGGCCCGTAAAAACATTTTATGCGGCACCTCTATTAAATAATAATATATATAAATATATATGTATGTATATATATATGTGCATGTGCCTAACGGCGTGACAGCGCGCAAGCGGGTGGGGCAAAGGGCGGCTGGCGGCTTTAGACCCTAAACAGCTGCTGCTTTTCATGTTTTTGCGCGGCAAACCGCCAAATGGGTTACGTTCCAATTACCACAAATAAAACATAAATATAACATAGTTCAGAATGACTTGGGAATACCCTGTATAAACAGATTTACTATTTATAGCTATATGTCTACAAAATCTTTACTTCATTGATTCTTTTCTTACAAAATTTACTTTCACTTCAGCTTCACTTTGCAGCCCAAAAGTCGTCCTGCTTCCCCGACAGCTGAGCTCTTACTAAAGAGCATCAGGTAGCCGACACGCTCGCATACTTTCATTTGTCACACACACTCACTTCTCTAACTCCCCCTTCTCCCGCTCTCGGTCCCTATCGTTCGTTCGCTCGTGCACGTCTAATGTTCAATATTCATACTCTTATAATTCCCTTCTTTTCGCTATCTTTTATCACCTTTTAATGTGCTAGTTTCTGCGGCTGCTCTTGTTGTTGCTGCTGCTGTTCTTAACACTTTTTCGCTTTGCTCTCTTATGCGCCTGGCCAAATGCCGTTATCAGCGAGCAGCGTCGCAGCGTCGCAGCGTCGCAACAATCGAGCGACGTTTTTTTTGTTTCTCTTACTGTTTTTCTAATTTTCGCTTGTTTTGCTGTTCGCTTGCAGGCGAATTGAGATTTTGAATTAATTTTGCATTGACATTTTGAGGGGCGTTTTTGCCCTTGGGGGATTCTGTCTGGCGAATCTTTTCGCTTCGATTTCTGTTCTTTTCGATTTCAATTTCTTTACAACTTCGACTTTTTCTTTCCATCTGCTGTTTTCATTATCTTGCAAGTCCTATTTATAGGTGCGTTGAGCATATCATTTTATGATAAACACTGCGTATATAATTAATGATAAATTAAGTATACGTCGCCGATAGAGCAATACAAATATGAAAAGTTGTCTATAAACACATTTGTACATATAAATATATTATATATATTGTATAAATTTCTTATTTATTTATACTTTTATTACGAATTATATACATATGTATATAAATTGAGCTCTAAAATTTCCTACAAAGTTTTAAATTAAATAAGCTAATCATAGGATGTGTTTGATTATATATACCCTGATCAGCCTGTTTAATACACAATTTAACAAACAATCGGCATAAATCCCGTTGAATTCTATTAAATATTGATTAGAGTTTATAAATATATACATACGTAAATATTTATATACTTGTATGTTTGCTGCAATCACAATTTATTTATTATTCCCAATGTAGAACACGCAAAAAAGGAAATCTTATCAGTATCCGTGTATTACATCATATTGCTACCAAAAATACGATCCATATCATTAAATTAGGTAATTTAACAAGAGCATTTACAAGTTTATCGCTCAGTTCTATTGGATATACTATAGAAAAAGTCTGCAGAAATGCGAGAGTATTCTGTTATACATATGTTATACTGAAGAGCAGTATAACAGTAGGACAGGCAGTAGGCAGTATGACATACTATGATAGATAGTTTAAAATGATGTCAGTATAACTGTACAACAGGGTAGCCGTATAACAAGAGTATTCCAGTGCAACATTATAACTCTTTAACAGCACTACTGCTATGGACTATATTTTACTATTTTTGAAATAACAACATTAATGAACTCTTTTCTATTGCTGCCCCTCTTTGACACTGTTAATTTTCAGCTAATTTGGCAGAGGAATTTGAAATTCAGATTTTTGCTTATTTCAACAATTTTTGTCTGCTTTTGCATTTCAGCTGAAACTTTGTCCCACCACAATGATCTAATCATTTTATTAATTGAAAGACAAGAGCAACAACAAAATCTGTTGCAAAATAATTGACTTAAAACATTAGGGGTTGTCGACGACTACGAGGGGCGGGGGGTGGCTGGGCTTGCTCGCACGTAATTTCAGTCATCATCCAAACGGGGCGAGAGACTTTTCGTATAATATAATACGCTGTTAACGCCAGCGCCAACGGCGACTGCGATGGCAACTGTGACTGCGCCGGCGACGGTGACGGCGACAGCGACGTCGACCGAATTACACGCGCCGAATATGTCCGAAGGCCGCACAAGTTTTATTTTGTTCAAATTTTTTTTCTTTATTTGCTGGCTAGATAAATAATTAAGGCGTACAATTTGCTGCACAATTGGGAATTCTGTAGCGCCGTTATTTCATTTTCTTCATAATTTTTACTGCACTTTTGTTGCAAAATGCAAAGTTGCAACAAGCAAACGAAACAACAACGCACCAAGCACCAGGCAGCAGAAGCAACGGCAATGCGGTGGGTGTGTGGGGAGTTATTGTGCTCGCGGCGTTTTATGAGCAGCGCGGCGAATCAACCGCGCACCAAGTGAAATACAAATTGTAACTGAAACAGCGCAGCGAGTGTCGAGCAGCGTCAAGCCAATGGCGCAGCAATAGCGACAGCGATTCAGAGCACAAAGCGCAGAACGAAGAGCGCAAAGAGGCGCGAGTAAAAGGCATTAACTAACAGGCGTTGAAAAACCAAAACAACTACAACAACATTTAGTTCGGCTGCGAGAGAGCGGCTAGATCGTGACGCCGACTCTCAAACTTCAAATACACAGTTAAAGTTTTGCCGTCGCTGCTGCTGCTGCTGGAGCGACGCTCAGCTGTTATGTTCGGCTATGGTGAAGTTGGACTGTCTGGTGAAAAGGTCACACGACGAAGCTTTTTGCTTATGGAGAGAAAGTCGCTCAGGCGCTCAGGCGCTCAGGCGCTCAGGCGCTCAGTCGCTCATTGCTTCAGATTTGGAGTATTATTTAATAATATTTCGCACATTTGTTATCGAGCGTGGGCGGGTGGCTTCATCTCCGTCTGACTTCGTGCATTGAACTTGACATAAAACCATCTAATTGTTGTTATTGTGTGTTTCTTTCGTTATAATTTAACATTTTATTTTGCTGTTTTAATTGCGTGAAACTTGATGCGCGCTAATTGTGGGTTGCATTGTGTGTGTGGTGGATGGTGGAGTTAGATTTTGCATGTTAATGAACTTTTTCAATTGTGGGTGTCGCGTGGGTGGTGAATGTTGAATGTCTGTCTGGCATGCGTATAAGGTTGTGAAACTGGGTCGAGAGAGCAATCAATTTTCATAAATTCTTTCAATTTCAACTGCTTTTCCAATGAATTAATCAAATCGAATTAGCGGGCGTCTTTACGACTTGCTATAACTTTCATTTTTTCCATTTCAATTATGCATTCGGGAACTCGTTCAGTGAGCCGCCGTGGAAACTGGATCGCCCATAAATAGATCGTGACTGAGTTCAATGAAACGTGACGAACTGAACGCAAATCAAATTGAATCAAATCCAAAACTCCGTTGACAAAATTAAGAATACTTTTAGCTTAGTTTAGTTACTTAGACTTAATTTAGTGACTTACCCTGTCCATTAGCTGTTCGTCGTTGCGTTTGCGTCGCGCAGGTGCACGTATAATGCGGCCAGCATCTGGAGCATCCATGGCGTTCTCTGATCTCTATTTGATATATATCTAAATGTGTCTATAATACGATCTTGCAAATTATTTACGAGGCAATTAGTGCTGGAAGATGAATATAGAAGAAAATATTAGTATATACGATAATTTGATTAAATGTATTTAAAGTAAATTGTTCAAATTACAAAGTAAAGCAAATTTTCTTATACGATTACGCTGCAACTTATACAATGTGAATATTAGCCAATACACCAACACCACAACTCAGCTGTGACACGCAACCCAACTGAAATTCTTATACGCGCTCACTAGTCGTGACGCGAACCACAGCGTACAATTAAAACTCTTATATGCGCTCACTTATCGCATTGAGCATGCATGGTTGTTGTCTCAACTACAGTTTGTTATTACTTAAGGTTGTACACTTTGCTAACATGCGATCCACAATCTACATAGTTTTCTCATTTTTTCAATGTAGTTGCAAAAACTAATAAATTGCAAAGCTGTTCATATAACTCGCGTAATAAATTTAGCTCTTATATTAATATATAGCTCTTATGATAAATATGCCAACATTTATTAAGTTAGATCAGCTATATAAGAGTGCATATAAGCACAAGCTTGCAGTCGTCACATTGAATCGCAGTGAATCTCAAACTGTGACAAAAAGAATATTTTTATGCCTAATTATTTGTTAAGCATATAATAGCAATAAATTTATTTTCAAATATTTTACTCACTTTTTTTCATAGTTTCCAGTTTCCACATTTCAGAACTTTCGCTATATTTGGCAGTTGAATTCAGTTAATTCGTCTTTCTTTATAATTTATTTAATTATTTATTTATTTATTAATTTTGTTATTTAAGCTTTTTGGCAATTTATAGTTGATTTGGAAGCAATTGTTGCAGTAATAGTTTAAGAACTGCAGAGAAAAAGAAAATAATATTGAATGGATTAGCAAAAATATTTAATTATAAAAGCTAAAAGCTAAAGCTAAAAGGCTAAAATATTTTCCTACTCAACTTCCTAAAATATTGAATGAATTTGCATGCAGGAAGTTGATTCAGTTTATAGCCAAATTTGAGGAACAATACAATTCGCATTATGCAGTTGAAACAAATTTGGCAAAACTCTGCTGACGTTGCCGACGAACGTGACGTAATGCTAAGGATTCAGAATATATATATATACAAATAATATGTATATATAATTGGAAGCACGTTTCAGGCTGATAAAAAAACTAAAATCCACTGAAGTATGATAAGCTGATGAATTTGTCAGCTGCAATTGCATTTGCTCGTTGCTTATTGTTTACTTAAGTAGATCACAAGCGAAGCTAAGGCTGAATAATAAAAAAAATGCGATAAAACTGAACTAGTTAAGAGCGCACGAAGAGCAGATACCCTACTAAATAGTCAAGTATTCAAGTTAGAGCTCAAAATTGAAAGTCTTTATGTGGCAGCAGTAGAAATATGCGCTGATAATTGCTGCTAATCAAGATGACAAAATATGTCTATCAAGTCTATTAAGCAGTATACACATTAGTCTTAACAGGGTATTCGGCAGTTGCAGTAGCCACAGCAAGGGGCAGGCAACACCTATTGTTATGGGCGACAGCAAAAACAATGACTGAATGACTAAATGAATGCAGGCAACAAAGCAGGTGAACGAAGACTGCATAAAGTGAATGAAGCTAAGCAGGTTGATAGACTAGAAGCTACCCTATGCACACGCCAAACAGCATGCATATAGAGAAATAATGCAAAATAGATAATGCAATAAAGATAAATAGGAAATACAAATTTAATAAAAGTTATGAAATTGAGAGGCATTTAACAAATATTGTTTTTACTAATTTAAATTAAGTATTAAAAACCTATAAATTAATAAATTTAAACTAAAAAAAAAAAAAAAAAAAAAAAAATCAATTTAATAAACAAATATATTATAAAGTAAAATATTTAATTATAAAAATTTTAAAATAGAAAAAAAATAAAATGAATAAAATGAAAAAAAAAAAATAAGTGAATGAAGAAAATAAATCAACTTTAATAAACACAATATATTGATAAAAAAAAAAGTAAATAAATTTGCATATTATAAAAATAGTAAATTATATTAAAAAAAATTTTTAAAAAAAAAAAAATAAAAAAAAAAAAAAAAAAAAAATATTGAAAATAAAACAACTTTAATAAAAAAAATGTATTGATAAAATATAAATTTTTATATTATAAAAATAATAACTTACTTAAATAAATTATTGAATAAAAAAAAGTATTAACAAAAACAATAAGCAAAATTAGTTTAGAATATAAATTTCTTCGCAGAAATTAGAGAACTTTAATCTCGATTTAAACATAAATAAACATAAATTTATTAAAAATGTTTCCAAAATTAAAATCCTTTAAGTAAAATCTGAATGCAATTGATTATGGCGCCAAGCTCGCAATAAAAAAAAAAATGTATTTAAATTCCTTAACCATTTCGTGCAATGTCAAACCTACAGGGTATCTGGGCTGAGGTGCTACGAAGAAAAACCTCAAACAAAACATCGACAACGAACAAGAAAAATGAAAATTTGCGGCTAAAGTTTTTCAGCAGCGCCAAGTTTTCCTTTGCATAACTCAAGAGATTCCGAGGCAAAGTTGCAAAATTGAATTTGTTTCAGCACTCAACGAGCTGGGAAAGTGTTTGCAACACTTGAATGCGAGCAGATAACAAGCTAGATAACATAGTAAAACTAAATACTGGACTAACTAGAGAGTGCTTACTGTGAGGCACAGGTCACTCAAGAGAACTGCAGAGCTGCTTATCAAATTTCACACAGGCCATAAATCAAAATAACTGACAAATCGTAAATGAAATAAAGCCAAGAACAAAAAATAAATTATATATAATTAGATATGAGCACATTTTAATGAATGTGAGCTGAGATCTTAATATATATTTATCAAGCTATATGGACTCGGCTGTATCTTCCCTTTAACTTCTTATCTCTCTATTCTTTCTCTTTTTTTGGCAAAGTTCAAGCGACTTGTCTTAAATGCGACCTACTAAAAAAAAAGAACAGCTAAAACGACACGTCTGCTACAAAAGACTGCAGAGAATGCCAGCCAGCCAGCCCGAGACCAGACAACACAGACAACACAGACCAAACGGACAACAAAGCTCGAGCTTCGCAATTTGGGTCAATTGACTCACACAATGGAAAAACTTGTTCTCAAAGCGTGCTGACAATAATAACCGCAAGCTACAACCGCCTCAAACACGGAGAGATGGGCCAGGCCGAAAAAAAAAACATAATTAAAGATAGTTTCGGTAGGATGAATGGATGGATGCTGCTGCTGTGGGGCTGCCTCTATCATCGAGTCTCAAGTGGGCGGAAAATTCGCAGCTGTCTATGTCTGTGCTTAAATTCCATTTATATAATGCATAATTGCTTGGTTTAGTTACAGCATTAATCAATTACCTATGCGTTGGCCATAAATCTACACAAACAGTTGCCACAAATTGTGTGCGAACAAATTTTGTGTTGTTTACTGGAATTTCTCATATCACTTCACATGCAAAAAAATGAAAAAAAGAGGAAAAAACTCGTTCTTTGCGGGGAGTCCGAAATAATTGTGCCATATGTGGCAGCTTTTTCATGTTTTTTTATGTGCTTCAAAACAATATGTTCGATTTTCCTTGAACAGAATGCGAGAGGCGAGACTCGCGGTTCGCAGCGCTACACTCGCTGTAATAGTTCTAGCAAAATAACTCAACACTAACAAACAAGGCAAATAATTTATTGTGGATGCTATAAAGATTCTGAAATTATTATAGTTTGGTAGTGTTTACAATATTTTATGAAATTTATGAAATATATGTATTACTTAGTAATTATTTATTAGCTCTTTAAGTTTTATAATTATTTTTAACAATCTGAGCTCATTGTAAAAATATAAAAATTTGATAAAAAATATTTTTATATTTATATAAAGAATGCCTTAATAAAAAGCAGCTCAGCAGTGAAAAATTAAATTATAAATATTTTTAACCATCTGAGCTCATTGTAAAAATATAAAAGTTTGACAAAAATATTTTTATATTTATAAATGGATTTATTTACTTATTTATTTATATCAGTTAGAGTTAATGTTAAATTAAAGCGAACTAAAACCTAAAGCACTAATAAAAGAAGAACAATTAAAGTTTTTGCACAAATAAAAAAAAAACAAATACATATATTGTACAAAACATTTTTTAATTCTATTAAGCTTGACGGTCTTCAGAGTTCAAGATCCGCAATGTTGAAATATTTTATAGGCTTAAAAGCTTTCATATTAAGATTATTCTTTTAATTGTATTATATTATTTCGCAACACCACCTTACACGTTGAGGATTCAAACCAGAAGGGGAAGTCAGTTTTATCAATATTTGTATTTACCACAAGACCATCAAACAAGATCACTTGACACCTCAAAAAACAAACTGAGACTAAATGCTTATTCCCAACTGAACTGAATTTTAAACTTAAAATTTTTCGTAGCTCTTAAACGAATTTTCGTCAGATTTCCATTATTATTATTTAATTAACAAACGCAAAAGTTCACTTAAAAAGGTAAACGAAATCGAAATCAAAATGATGTCAACAGATCCAACACACCCATTATTTTTCACTAGAACTCGAGAGGATGGCAAATGCTTGGCAATTATTTGCAAATATTGCAATTTGATGTGCCAAAAAAGTCAATTTGAATGCGAGCTATGAAAATCATGGATGATTTAACAAATGCAGAAGCAAAGAGCGTGTGAGAGAGACAGACAATGAGTGAGTAAAAGAGACAAGGTCACAACCACGCCCCTTTTCGATACAAACTTTTGTTGTGCAGCAAAGGCCTTTGACCTTTTGGGGAACTTTAAACGAGAATGCGTAACGAGTTCAATGAATTTTTGTGTCAACAATTTGTCATTTTTTGACTTTATTAAAACTGAAAAAAAAACATGTAAAAAGCAATGAACTCGAACAGAACATTTCCTCAAGGCGTAATGAAGTGGAAAGTTTGCTTGGCCCAAAAGGAAGTCAAATTCAAATATTTACTATGCGAATGAATTGTTTAACTGAATTAAATATATTTGCACTAAGTCTGTATTCAGGTGTAAAATAGAATCTCAATTTATTTCCGTATGCTTGCAATTATTTATTTATTCTTATTTAAATATTGAGCGGAAAGAAATTTTTGTAAATAAAAATTATATATATATTTTTATACTAAATTTATATATATCTCTAAAAATATATATATATTTTTATTTTTATTTAATTTAATTTTTTTTTTTTTTCAGTTTAATGACCTAAGCATACAACAGAATTATTCACAAATGTCAGCGAAAACAGTTGCTTTGCTGATTCATATATTTAAAGTTATAAATACAAAAATTTAAGTTTTTTTTTTTTTTTTTTTTAATTTATATTAAAGTATATTTAAGCTGTTGCTAAATGAGCTAAAGTGTCAAGCAATGAACAAAGAAATAAACATTAATCGTTCAATTTCGATATTTCTATATTTTATTTATAAGTCATATTTCTATATTTTATTTATAAGTGTATGTATCAGATGCATCAGAGAAATGTACAGTGATAATTCTCCATAACAGCTAAATTTAGTTAAGCTAATTTAAGGCAATAAATATTATTTTTTTAGCATTCGATTGCTGCTCATATCTTATATTATTTGATTAATATAAGCCACGCTAAAAGCTACAGCAATGACTCTTATCGATTGGCGTCTATCTTAATAAAAAACAGAAATTGAAATTTTTCAATTTGTTGCCCAGTGTTAGAGCAAGCATAATTGAACGCCCACCCCTCCTCTTATAAACGGCAGCCAAAGCTGCGGCAGATAAATTCAAATGTCTCGACGTGGCAAGATGAAATCAAAAAGTGCCTCGAAATGAAAGATATTTGCAAGGGAACGAGCGAGCGGGCAAGGGCGGGTGGCTGGGTGCGGAAATTCATTCCAGTTTCACGTTGCACGAATTTGGCGCCTGAAGTGTTAATAAAATGATACAGTTAAGTTGCAGCAACACCAGCGACCAGCAGCAGCAGGAGGAGCAAGATGGGGCTGATGGGTAGAAGGGGCGGGCGTTGCACATTGCACACTTGTGGCAACAACACATTTTGCAAATTCAATGTGAAATGAATTGCAACCAAATGTGTTTGCGGCGCTGCTGATGTTGGGTAAGGTGATTGCATTTCTTTTCAATGATTGCCAATAGGCTCCAGGCAGCATCCAACTACAACACGCACACACACACACATTATGTATCTATGTCTATGTGTGTGTGTGTAAGTGTTGCAGTCAGACAGCGAGGCAGTCAGCAAACGTGGAGAGTAACGTGAGTCGAGATAAAGGCACCAAGCCAGAAAAACAAAAACAAAAACACAAACTTAGCAATGGAATGCATAATATGTTTGCCATATGCAAATACTTGCAATACACTGAGCGAAACAGATGTCAGTTAATTATGCAATAACAATAACTAGATATTGTTTGGTAAGACAGTACAAAAACAGTAAACATAATGGAAAGACACCGAAAAGAGACGTGAAGAGAGGAGAGCAGAGATAACGAACAACATATGTGATAGAAGAGGAGATATATAAACAGTAGTAAAGAGAAGAGCTGATGAAGAAAGAAGCTAATGTGAAGGAGAAGAAAATTGTACAAGACAAAAGTAAGGGAGAAGAATGAAGACGTTGAAGAATCGAAAAATGCTGAGAAGAGTTAAGAGCAGGATTAGATGCTGACAGGGCAAATGAGATAATGAGAGAAAACACAGAAGCAAATGTATTAATAAAGGAAAAAAATGAGAAAAAGGAAGGAAGTGAAAGAAACAAAAAGAGAATAACGCAAAAGAGAACGACAAGCAAGAGAAGCTGAGAGAGTAAAAGATAAATCTTAAAAGATAAGAAGAAACAACCAAGGCATGAAACATGTGGACAAGAAACATGTGAAAAAGGAAGTGATGCTCCTCTAACAGAAACAAAAAGAGAATAACGCAAAAGAGAGCGATAAGCAAGAAAAGCTGAGAGAGTAAAATATAAGAAGAAATAAACAAGACAAGAAACATGTGGACAAGAGTGCCGAGAAAAGTGTAATGTGAAGAAAAAGGCGAAGGGAGAATACAAAATAATGAAAGTAATAGGAACATGTGAAAAGGAACAATGGGAACAAGAGAAGAAGAGAAAAGAAAATGGGAATAGAATAAAGAAAACAGAATTGGACAAGAGCTAGAAAAGAGAAGGATTGAAGAGCGGCAACCGAACATCGTTCACTGATAAATTAACAAATAATTAATTTAGCTAATTCATTTCTTTAATAACTTTACGCTGTTATTGCAATATTCAAACAACATTTTAAAATAAATTATTAAATTATATACTAATTTCTTTCAAGCCTTGATCCACTTAAATAAGAAAAACCTTTAAGCAAGCCACTTATGTCTTACGCAATGCCATCAAAACACTAATTTTTACGATTGTTGTCGCCCACTTTTCAGGCATTTCACACATCGTCAACAACATGTCAATTTGTTTTTAAAAACCAAGCTTCATTTTTAGCATGTGGCGATCATTAAAAGATTTTTGATGATGCAGACATTTAAGAGATTGGCTTGAGGCTACATAGAAGATCTGAAATGCATATGCCCAAATGATTTCTCTCAGTGTTAGCAAAAGGTGTTGAAACGCCGCCGCATTAACTAAAAGCGAGCTACAGCTTAATGCGGCAACAAAAGAAAACAAAAGTAAAAATAAAATTTAGTATGGAAATGTAGATAAAAAAAAATTAAAAAAAAAACACATAAGCCAAAACAGTAGCATGACGGCAGAGAAGTAAAATACATCCGCAGACAATGAGAGTACAGAAAATGTACCCACATATGGACGATGATGTTATGAAAAAAGAGTTTAAGGAAGTCTTTTAAATAAACGTCTGTATAATTGCAATGGAATTTCTTTCGAGCATACTCCCTCCGCACATTGTCTAAGAGCCAGAGATATAGTAGGGCCTATTAAGAGAGATAAATGATAAATAGCATTAACAGCTATTATTTTTGCGGTTTTTATTCGTTTCATTAGCATTGCCATGTTACAGAGTTCAATGCCCGCCACGAAGACTAGACCGCAGACACTGCTTCAGACTCAACTCAACTCAACTCAACTCACATGTCTCTCTAGAGTAAAAATTTGACGCACAATTTTGCGCACGTAGACGCAAAAAAACAAAAGCTCAAGAGAAACTGCGAATAAAATGATAAAAAGAAAAATATAATAAAATAAAGAAACTGCGCAAGTTTCATAATGGAAAATATTAAACAAAGGAATAAGAATAAAACAAGTAAGAACTTTAAGAGTGAGGTTGTAGTGACTGAACAATACTCTACATTCTATACTTAGTCGAGCTGAAGATGTGGTAATAATTATTTGCAGAAGGGGAATCAAAAGACATTTCAACTAATCCAAGCACACAAATTTACAAAGAGAAGTTCATTTGGGAGAGCCAATGGAACAGAAGAGGAGTAGAATCCCTTGAGAGAGCTGAAGATTTGAAAAGAAATGAAATCAAATAAGATGATTGCAGATATATAAAAGAGAGCCAATTGAACAGAAAAAAGAAATCCTTAACAGGGCAAAAAATTTGAAAAAAAAAATAAATAAGAAAAAAAAATATGAAAAGAAAAAATAAAAATAAAATATAGAAAGACGATAGTAAAATATATATAATATAATAACATATTCAATATACAACACTTTCAGCTAAACATACATATTAATTTAAAGAAATAGAAGTCTACTATATACTCTATTCTATCCACTCTTTAATTTACACTACTCTCAACTTTAAGACTCTGCCCTCAGCTCATGGACAACTCCATTTACTCTATTGCTGCAGCATTTTCAATAGACACGACAAAAACCTTTGCCAATGCATGACGTCATTTCATCGCCCCAGTTGCTCTTATCAGAGTTTGCAAATTGTACTTTTTTATTTTTGATTTCACTTTTGTATGGTATTAACTCATTCGCCATTTATTATTGGGCTTCGGTTATCAAGGCGTCAGCGATAGCAGCCAGAGAAAAACATTTGTCAAACAGCAAAGAAAACAAAATAATAATGCGAGAGCTGAAAGCGCCACTGGATAGAAATGACGGCGGTGTGTCATAGCCCAATGAAGCCAGAAAATCGTTTTATTGGCTCTTATAATATAGGCACACGGCGGCCTTGGCCATTATCAGCTGTGCATTTAGCTAATATGTTGCTTTTAGAGATGACTGTATAAAAATGATTACGAAGTGGCTTGATCAAAGAAAAAACTGTCATAAATTGCAGTTGTGTATGAGAGCTATAAAATAATTATTTCGCATATATTTTTATGAATACAGTATTTAATTAATTAATTTATCTTGTAAATCATTTTAGATAATCAAGCTACAAAATGGAATAATCTTAGGTATTATTCTTATCAAACAACATTTAATAGATTAATCATGAATATTGTTAGGGAAGTCCCGGATAATATCAGCTGTTCTATTTATATAATTATTTTTTTCAAAAAGTGATTATTCCTTACTGGGACATTATAAAAATTGATAAGACACTAATTCGTTTTCAGTTGGCATAATTTTTCAGTGTTAAAACAGATAAAGTTTTATGAATATTAGTTACAATATTAGTATAAATATTATATTATATATAAAATAAAAATAAATAAATATCACAAAAGGCAAACAAATATTATAAAATTGCATTGAAGTTGTCCATGAATTTTATTTTATTTACGGAAGTTAATAATGCTGAATAAAATATTATAAACAAAAATATCAAAACAACATAAGCGTATTTGGGTGTGTTTCATTGTAATGCAACAAACTGTGTGTTATTACTTAAATCAATATTTTCTTATCCTTCAACTACTGTTTTCCCCTAATTTTTGCTGACAAAACGTCTACATAATGATGTGTCTATAGAGCGAGTTAAATAGTCTTAAGCTGTTCACTCTTAATCACAATTGAAATCAACTGACAAAGCCCAACGGACTGTGAACAATGCCTAACCGCCTGCTGGCCTGCCCGGCTGTTGTACTAATAGTAACAAATGTAATTCATATTCATTTGCTGGCAACATGCTAACATATCTCAGAGTTCTCAAACGTTTCTGGTTTATAGACTGTCTGTCGCACGTCAATGACAGCTACTGATTGAGCTGGCCCACAGTGCACTGCAGCTCAGCTTAACTGAGGAACTGGGAACAGCCAACAGCCAACAGCCAACTGGCAACTGGGAGCTGCTACGCTCAGAGGCCGTATCAAATAACCTTCAAGTGTATAAATAAACTGTTAGACAACTAGTTAGTACTCATTAGACACACTCAGCCTATGGCAAATATAGACGTAAATATATGTTAGTATATATTTATCTTTCGATTTCATCATACCCACTTTCAGTTTGCTATAGGGTATAAATGAATGCAAAACAAAATACTTGCGGCGTACTGAAGCGGGCAGAACCCACATGACTTCCTACCCCTCTCCGCCGCCTTCGCCTCCTCCATCACCATCTCCTCGACCAGCACCTCTTGGGCTTAAACTTTTGCCACAAAGCTGTTGTACCGAAGCGGAAACTGTTGGCCATATGGGCTGCTCAGCTGACTGAGCTGAACTGCAGACAAGTTGTAACAAACTCATATACCCTGTATTTGTTTAATTCAATATAATAAATTAAATTTGATATATATAATATATAAAAGTATATTTATTGATTAAATGTACGAAATTGAATATTCTACTAATTTATTATTTATTATTTTATTTTATATATTTTTTATCGTTTATATATTTTTTTACATATTTCAATTTAAATCTATTTGAGAATAATACCATTTTCATATGTAAAATTATATATATAAAATAATAAATAAATTATATAAATTATCTCCTATAATAATTCACAGTGAGGGTATCTTTTAGCATATCATTCTCGCCTAAAACACACGCAGTTGTTCTACCTAACATGACAAATCCACATAATTCTGATCTAATTACCGACACCTACTTTGTGCGCTGCTAAATAAGACAAAGACGTCTTTCTAGCATTTTTAATCAACTGCATTCAATTAGCAGGAGACAAGAGTTTTTAGTTTTTACTTCAAATGCATCTATAATATACTATGGATATAAATGAAAAAAGAAGACAGCGTTAATTATATCAGATATCTGATCAGACAACATATATGGACAAGACACATTAAATTGTTTGTCAATATTTAATTGATGAAAAATAATTTTAAAGAATTTTGTAGGTAAAAGCTGTTATTAAGTGAGAGATTGTGTATTATAAAAATAATATATATATATTTATAGAATAATATAAAATATTTTTAACTTAACTCTACTAAAGAGTTGTACAAAACCATGATTATTAATATTTAATTATTTATTATTAAATCATTATTATCATTAATAAAATAATAAATAAATATATGAAAAATAATATAAAATATTATTAACTTAACTCTATTAAAGAGTTGATTAAATAATTATTTTCTACCTTTCATTTCCAAGAAAGAAATCTTTTATTTCAAAACAGTTTTCTTCAAATTAATTTAAAGCCTAAAAAACCTGACACCTCTATATAATTTCGACAGCAACAACAAAACACCTCAACCTAAGCCACTTGACCCGCATTGAGGGTCGTCGCTTTTTCGATCAATGAACGACTGCTTGACGCTTGCAATAACTCGAAATTGTTGATGGATTGTTTGTCTCCGGCTTTAATGGCAGCTGCGTGTGGGCTGCTTAAACAGACAACAAAAACAAAAATCCATTTAAATGCGTTCACAAACAATAATTAAATTTTTCGGCGCGTTCGATTGCCATCGCTTCAAAGCTTCACTGATCATTGCTGGCTCAGAAAAATAAGAAAAAGAGTAGAAAACATAAAGTTTTTAAGTGGCTATTGCGAGAGATTTGAACCGTGTCTAAGTGAAGGTCAGCGGCGTTTGCATTTCATGGTTTTTGGGTCACGGCAGATACGCAATTCTGAATACTTGTTTATTTCATCCAGGCAACCTTCGACACAGCAAAATAAAAATCAATTTTTGATTTTTGTACAAAAACTTGATGCAAAGCAGTCTGTACTAGAAAAAAAATTCGCAATAAGAAACAGTCTTAATTGCTTTTTGAGCTCGAGTTTCTGACACGGCTGCTCCTTTAGATATTGGGGCAGTTCACAAAACCAATATACTCTTTTAACCTTATGAATGCGTATAATATTTAACAATTTCATTGTTTTCTTCTTCTTCTTCTTCTTAGCTTTGCTTTTGTTTCTTTCTGAGATTGGAATAAATTACTTTCAAGAATCTTAACGTTTTTTTCCATAAATTACTCCAAGCATAGTCTATTTCGCATTTCAGCATAAACTTAAAGTAAGAATGGCCCAATTTCACAAAATTTCGCATAATTTAATAAAAAGCGAACAGTTTTACAAAATTGTGCAATTGTCAGGGGAAAGAAAAGCACAGAAAAGAAATGAACAAGATTTCTTTTCGGGGCTTAACCTCGTTTCTAGTCATGTGCACATGCTAAGCGCTTGACACTAGAGCTTAGAGCTTCATATTCAACATTCTTGATAAAGAGAAAACCCATAAAACAAATACAAATAATACATAAATCGCGCTCTGTCAATTTGCACGTAGAACTTCAAAGCAACCACAAGAAAAATGTCAAAAATAGCAAAAACAGTTAAAAAGACAAAAACCAAAAACCAAAAACTAAAACAAACAAAAAAGTAAAAAGCAGTGCCAGTTGGCTGCTTCTTTTTGCAGAATAATTTTTGATGATTCGATGGGTATAAGAAGAAGAAGAAGAAAACGGTAAATGAAGAAAGTCGAGTCCAGGAAACGCGCATAAATAACGACAGCCAACAGAACTCGTATGAGAGAATTGAGTCATTGACTTGACTGAAACGTTACCCAATAAAAGCAACAAAGGAAACTCCAATACCCAAGCGAACTCCAATGAAGAAGCGCGCTTAGGAAAATAAAATATACATCGATTCTAAATGAAAATTATGGAAAAACATATAAATTATTATTTATATATATTCAATTAAATTCAATATTATTTGCTTATAATAGCAAATAATATTGAATTTAATTGAATATTATTAAATTTGGTTTAAAAAACATGTTAATATGCTGGAAATTAATCTTTGAAGACTTATTTACTTCTGCGTTTGTCTGTCACTTATTTATATTAAATAGCAGAGGCTGTTGAGAGAGAAGTCGACTACTGAATTGGATCATGCCCGTTGTAAACAAGTAAAACAGGGTATATTCATGAAATTTAAGTAAGTGAAGAAGACTGTTAGATGCATGATATAAGAGGCTCATTTCAAATTTTATAAATATATTAAATTTTATTAAAAAATTTAAATATATTAAATTTTATTAAAAAATTTAAATTTATTAAAATTTTATTGTATAAATAAATTAAATCATTTGTTGTTGATGCAAATATGGAGAAGAGCATTATGTTAAACCTAAATTAATAAATAAATAAATAAAAATAAATGAAATAAATAAAAATAAATGAAATAAATAAAAATAAATGAAATAAAATACAATAAAATATGTAATACAAATTTTGATATACTTAAAATTTAAAATTTAATCAGAAATTAAGTGTCTAGTCATAGATGTCTATAGGTATTTATATACTGACTCAAGTAACAGCGTATTAGCTCAGCTCTAAGTAACAACTATCAAATGTACAGAGTATCAGCTAGTCGTGCACTTAACACATACACATTCAAGCTTCTAAGGGCTGTAGAAGTCTACAGTTTTTCTGTTTTATCAATATAATATCTGCAGTAAATTGTAAGCAATAAAAATTATGCAGTTGACAAACTGACTAGCCAGCAAAGTACATTAGAAGCACGAAAAACTTGGCTACAGTGGCTGCAAAACAGCATGAGACGCCAAAAAAAAGTATATAAAAACCTGGCAGCTGGATAAAGTCAACTATAGAATTAGTTGAAACTGATTGAGCTGATGGGGAAAAAATGTAAATGTAAATTGTAAATGACATTGAATAATATATGTTTTATACAGAAATATACATATAAGTTAAGGATACGTAGTAGGCTGGATTCTCCTATCAGACATGAGAGGACAACACAACCTACATCTATTTAGTTTATATTCGGACGAGACAGAGTTTAGACCAATTGTACATAATCGCTACTCTGTATATTTATACATATAATAAATATTATTTTATGTTATTTGAGCTGACCATTTTGGCAGTTCGCACAGCTGTCTTAGCTTAACAGAAAATTTAAAGAATCTTGAAAATAAATTTTAGTTAAATTCAAGTGTGTAAAATAAATTTTTAAGAAATGAAGTGTTATCAAATTAAAGAATTTACAGTCATTTTCTTGATGTGGATTGCAATGCAATAAAATATTAATTTTCATAATTCTGCAAGTGCAGTCACAAATGCCGTGAAATGCCGGCTACAGTATATGGTAACAGAGCTATGTTTAATCGATGATGGAGTAAGTAAGGGCAAAAACCTCTAAATAACAAAACCTCAAATAAAACAAACTTCATATCTCTCTCCCTCTCTCTCCCTCTCTCTCTCTCTCTCTCTCACTCCTCTCTCTCTCTCTCACACACTCTCTCTCCCTCTCTCTTTAACTCATCCAGAGTTATTTCTACAAGCTCTATAGTTATTTTTGCTTATAATCACTAAGATCGACTCGCCCATTTAAGGAGCCAGATATTTGTAGCACAGTTGCGGTTAATAGCGGAAAGGAGTGTCAAATGACAAATGTAAATAACTCAAGCTCACACAGTCAAAAGCCTTATGCATCCGGCGTCGAGCATAAAAACTATTTGACCAGACCATGGCGAATAGAAAATAAAGAATAGAGAACATATAGCCGGTCTAACATTAAATGGGCGCGGCCACGCACTCTGCACAGCGCTGTAACGCCAAAAACAGGGAGCGGCATTTAGTTCCCCAAATGTCTGTTCTGGGATATGCTCCAAATAACAACCACCCGCCACATTTTATGAGTTTTGTATTTATGAAGTTGCATGTCCGGTTGGCAAGACTCTGACTGCGACTGTGACTGCGACTGCGACTGCGACAGTCTATCAACAAACCAACCCTTGGAAACTCTGTTTAGTCAAATAGTCTTTCTGCAAATTGCTTTAATTTTGTTGTCAAAGGCTTGGAGAACTATCTAACAATTACAATCTGTATTCCATTTCAATTTGAGCTGGTCTCAGACTATCTTTTGGGCTGGCAACTCCCCACAGTTTATGATTATTAGCATGGCATAACATTTAATTTAAATTTCGCGATAACTTTTGAAATATGTTTTTCTCTCATATCTCATGCAGTTAGATTGAGTTCATGTCAAGCTCTTAATTTTGATCAAAAGATATGTTTTAGTATCAAATACAAATTGCTAAAATACATATTTTTGTAATTAGATCTCATTCGCGTTGCAGTTGACGGCAGTAATAAAATAAATAGCATATACATATTATAAACTTATTATTAACAGTACTCCTATTACAGCTACAACCCACAATAATATTAATTAATTAATATTGGCGTCATGTGTTATAGATATTCTACTTCTAAGCAAAGCTCAAATTTAATTTCACGCTCGCTTTGCACTACTTGTCTATAAATGGATATTTCAACTCGATCTAAGTAGTCTAGAAAATACGAAATTTTGTTTATTTTCCTCTAATACATATTTACAAACATTACCTCCAATATTTGTGATAGACTTGATGCATACGAACACAATCGAAGATTATCAGTCATGCTTACCTGAAAATATAAATAAATAAATATATATATTAAAATTATGCATATTTTATGCTTTCAAATACTATTTATATGTGTTAAAGATCTCAAGCGAAATCAGTTTCCTACAGCACTCTCTCAGCATACACCCATTCGTCGCTCTATTGTTAGTCAATTTGTTTATTCTCTCTTCATTTGCATATTCAGTCGGTGCAAATATAAATTAACCTAATTTTCGTTTTAGCATTCACACGATTAGCAGTCATTGTTATACATTTATATTTCATTAGCTTATCTGTTTCAGCAAATAAATGGAAATACAAACAAAGCAGCAAATGACGTTGCAATACTCTGCCAATTGTAGCAAGTGTGCAGAGACTGAAGATATTTTTGCAATAAAAGCGAAATTCAAGAAATATTCATAGATTACGATGTTACATAGTTTATATTGGAATAAATTACAAATTTTAATGATCTAGCTCTTATGCTAAACGAGATCGATGAACCCTTTATATAACCATTGAATACTCAATGAACTTTCTTCTGTCAAATGCATAAAATATTCTAATATTTTGATAAGAATATTACCTAAGCTTTAAACATTGAATTATGCCGAATAGTGTATTATAAAATCATAGGAAAACGTAGTTTGGTTTTTTTAGCTTCGACTAATGAATCATGCTTAATGAGTCGAACGATAAACACATTATGAATATGTACATGCGAAAAAATGACTGCTGCAGTAACGGGTTTTCGACTCCGCAAAATACATATTCACATATATTCATATATTATTATTTATGTATATGAATTGATCTGAACGAAAGATTATTTGAACGGCAGGCTGTCATAATCAAAACTGCTTTCATCTTAAGGCTGCATTCATAATTCTTTTCTTTCGTTTTTCCCCAATCACAATCAGCACAAAGAAATGAAACCTGTTTACCTTTCCGATACGTTTAAGCGCCAAAGCATATGCGCGAAATTGACCTTCCTCGGCGCCAAATTGGGCATCGTGCATTATTACATTTTTCATTATGCCTCCGGGCCTGACTTTCTATGGTGATTTTACATTTTACGGCTAGAAAGTAAGGCTGCTCATAATGCTATCACTTAGCCAGCTCAGGAGTCATACGAATGTCATACAATTTGCGACTGTCTGACAATTTCTGCCTGCTTTTGGCAACAACAAACAACTAAAATGTATTATTAATGCATTATTAGACACTTTGCTCATATTAGCTAAAATATTTGCCAGTTTTTGTTAACTGTCAACACATTCAATGATGAATTCTCGTTTTTAATCAGACATTACAAGCGAGAATTAAAAATTGTTTACTAACTGCTTAACTAGCTAGCATTATACGACTTTGCTCGGTGTTATTTCATATAATAGTACGTTGAGCCTTCAACACAAATGAACTCTGTTTGCTGTATTAATTGTGATTAATTTAGATATAAAAAAATCATGTTGTCATCTTACTTCCTCTTCACTTGATCAGATTATTGTAAAAGGAATTAACTCGTATGCATTCGAGGTCCTGTCATAAACGCTTTTAATACATAGATTAGTAATATGTATTTATACAAAAAAATATCCATTTTCTATATATATATTTTCTTAAGTATTGAAAAAATTCAGCAACATTCTATATCTGCCACAAAATTTTACAAATTAATTAAGCATCAGAGTGTTAAAGTTTGCCCATTTAACGCACCCATACAAATTCATTAATAACCGAAGAGAAAAAGAGAAATATATAGTGAGAGCGATAAAATACAAACAAATAACAATTATGCACAATGCGAATGCCAGACGAGGGCAAGGTAATTGAAAGAGCCGGAAAACGTTTGCTTCGGGCAAACGCATACGCGACTCGTACAAAATAATAATTTTGTATTTGGTAAATAAAATGTCAGCTATTGAATTAATGCCAATTGAACACGCAACAAACTTTTAGTTAGATTGAACAATTTGTTTGAGTATTTCGAATCGTCGAGCGATTCGTACGATATGTTTTCCAATACGTTCACTGTTATTAGGCCACGAACCATGAAACATAGTTTCATGTTTACGTAAGTTTTGCACATAAGATGGGGAATTTCTATATATGTAGCTATATATAGTTTCGGCAAAAGCAAATAATATTGAAAAAAGTTCAGCAAATAAATATATAAATATATTTAAAATTTATAAATAAAATATATATTATGAAAAATATAAATATAAGAAAACTAAAATACAACTAAAATAAATTAATTATAATAATTGTTTTTTTTTTATTTTTTTTTCAAATATTTTTATTTTTCAAATATTTTCTTACATATAAATACCTCAAGTATATAAAGTTACTTAAACTCTACTCTAGATTATAATATTTATAATGTTTAAAAAATATGTTAATGCGACTTTTTCTGTTTACAAAAGGCAATAAGATGCTCAATAGGAAGTAAACGATAGATATTTATGGTATACTTAAATATACATATACTTTATGGTAATACTTAAACAGACCTGTTCCGTACTCTAAACTCCCGCTCGTTTGCTTGAACAATCTATCCAGTTAGCTGTGAAAATTGTGAAAAACTTTCGCTGGTCATTCGAATTGGAAAGTCCAATATATACAGCACACACACACACACACATATATATATATATACGTATACATCATAACATCTGCACTTTTTCCAATGGCCAACAGAGTCACCTGTCACCCAGTCGAATCAATTCATTTGCCGCGCGTCTGTCAGGTTTGCTGTTGATGTTGATGATAATGTTCTCAGGTCAATCGCTTTTACTTATATCATGTTAACGCATAAACAACCGCATCAATAGCGCTGCGTTGACAATGACAAACCGCTAATCATAAGTTAAGCATAACAACAAAGCGCCGAAAGCTAAATTAACTAAACGTGTCCACCGCACAAAATATGTGAAAACAATAATATGCCTGCCGGCTTGGCTCACTCAGACTGTCGACAAAATGTGTAAAAAGCATAAAAAAAAAGGCAACACATAAAATCAGCAACAAAAGCAACTCCGACTCGGGTAAAAGTTAAACAATTTGTTGTCGCCGCGTCTAATGAGACGCAACGAACGCCCCGCAAATGTTGATTTGCGACTAACAAGGCCTAAACACAAAGCGTGAGCAAACGCTAAAGCTGCACAAACAGTTACTTTCAGATAACCATGGGGGGTTACAGGTAAGAGCGATAATATCTGAGTGGGCATTCGGCGGGTTATTTTCATATTTTGATTATACGTTAATATCGTAGAAGGAAATTCAATTATTGGTGGTATTATTGCTGTACATTTTAATATTATAATATTGTAGAGAAACAAATTAAAAATATATTGTAATTTATAAATTTATTATAATATAATTTGTATATTTCATAATTTTAAAAATATTTCTAGTAAAAATTAAAATATTTATTCTTAAAATTATTTGTTAAATTTATTGTTACGCCTAACAATTTCCTCTGTAAACATGAGTAAATATTGTGCAACAAAGAAGATATAAAGAATATAACTAATAAAATGTTTATAAATAAATTAAAAGTATTTCGAGGAAGCTTACCCTAAAAGCCTAAATGATATATAAACACAGCAAAATAAATATTACGTAATGCTCTCTCAAAAATATTTTTTAAGCAACAATTATATATTGCAGATGGTCTATATTCATTTGTTTTTTTTTTTGATAATTAAGATCAACAATAGTAATGAAAAACTTCAAATTTTGCAATTTGCCATTGAATTGCACGAATAAAAATTTATTTACTTTTACATTTCATAAAGTTCATGAAGTAAATGCCAACTGCGTTGCATCAAAAGCCATAAAAGAGCAGCAACAATTTGAGTTTTAATAATAACAAAAAACATATTAACGACTTTCTATTTTTGTTAGTGGGAAAATCTGCGAAGCGAATTAGTAAAAGTTGCAGCAGGAAAAGTAGAAAAAGGAGGCGTAATATCATTGACTGCTACTCTGTGTAATTGCTGCTAATTGGCCTAGGTCAAAGGGCCAATTAGCTATAAGCTGATGCGATGAGATTGCTTTTCGATTTGGCTAAACCGTCGCGTGACACTCACCTTAGTCAAGTGATGTGTGTGTGTGTGTGTGTGTGTGTGTGTGTGCTTGGAAATGGCATTTCTTAACGTGCAACTGCAATTTCATTTGCACTCCTTTCTCTCTCTCTTTCTCTTTCTCCAATATATTATTTAATTGCGTGGGGGTGGGTGGGTCTATGACCTAGCTGAGCAATTAATTATAAAAAGAACTCGGCTAATTCGATTCGTGTTTGTAAACACCTTTGCAGCGAGGGCATTTTAATCTGAAGTGCAATTGCAATTAGACTTAATTTATTTTTGTAATTTGTTTGTTTCAACTCGAATCAGCTTTTAACAGTTTAATTATTTATCTCAAGTTGCCTAGATTTTGGAAACTGTGTTAATTGAGAACTTTTCTCGAATGCCTAAAATAGTATTTGGTATACAATTTGTTAATCAACGCTCTGGTTATATGTACGACTGCGAAACTGTAGTGGATATAGAGTATCTCCAATACAATATATATTATAAATTTCAAGTCACTTCAAGTCCAAGTTTCTAGTTGAGAATTCGGTATGCATATTAAGGAAGTTATTTGAAATCTAGAAATCATTCAACAACTATTTTTAGCTTTTTAGAACAATGATTAATCTTATTGTGTTCTGCATTATAAGCAAAAATTTCAAATAGGAAAAAGAAACCAAATAAATTGTTTAACTTTTTATTTTAATATATATTATAATCTATTATTTTTAGTCAAGGTCTTGTCTTTGACAACACACATTCATTTAGAAACTAAAAACAGTTTGAAGCTAAATACTAGCTTAATCAGCTGCTTTTTATAATCTTTCATACTCTATCAGGCGATGAAACACGTGTCCGAAATAGACATGGAGTTGAGTTAACATGAAGTAAAGTTGTTAGAGTTCAATAAACTTTTAACATCGAGTCAAAGTTGAGCAATTTTCATTTTTGCTCTTCTCATATTCTTGAAGCTTCTCGTCTTCTTTTTCCAGATTTAGTATTGTGTAAAATTTAAATTGACATAACCAGACGAGCCAAAAGACAACAATGAAGCTGACTGCAAAGAGTTAACACAATAACAAAAGGAAGTACATTGCTTTTATTATAGTGCTTGGGGTCACTCGAAATGAGCGAACAATAACGAACGAACGAACGAGGCAACAGCTCACAGACAGAGACTGAGTACAGACTGATTTGGAAATGCGCAATGAAAGGGGTGAAACAAGCACTAGGAACCACTGGTTCCGATTCATTTGACAATAAACAACAAAATCGACAGTGCAACAAAATATTCAGTGGCAATGTCAGAGAGCAATTCGTTTGCCTCTGTTTAATTGCCATTTGCCGTTAATTCCAGCCTTTGTATAATTTTTAAATTCAACAAAGAACAAATACTAAATACTCTTTGACAACTGCGGAACATTGGCCAGTAAAATATTAAATTTTAAATCATACGACATTAATAAAATCTTGCTTTAATGTTGATCAATAACTGATATGGATCAACAAACGATAAGATAAAGTACAATTTATCGCTGGGAATGTTATAAACGAGAATATATTTCTGTTTTCAAATCTTCCAACAGATGGACATCAAAACAGACGAAGCACAAAGCCAATATACTCTGTTTTGGACTCATCAACGATTATTAAATGTTCTAAAATTGTTATTAGCCATTTAAACAGTAGCTGAATGAATATGTACTACAAGACAAATTATATATTGCATATATATATAACATATGGGTAAGGTACTTAAGACTTTGGTACAGCGTATATGAATGCCAAGCACTCTTAGCTATTTTACACTAATTTGTTTTAAGGTGTGTTCGTTTAGCAAAACAGACTGTTCAGATTGATTTATAGAGAACAAAGGAAAGAGAGAAACCGCAAAATGGTCTATTTCAAAATTGCCGACTAATAAGATACCCTTTAGCCAAGACATATTACAATATATTGTTAAACTTGCCTAAAGGGTATCTCATGGGCGTGCATGCTCTCTCACATTTTATTGAATTGGAATTTTAATTATTCCGAAATTGATCATATTAACAGTATGCCTGATGAGCAGAAAGCTGTATCATGTTTGGTATTAAGCCCAAGAAGGAAAAGTTAATGAGGTAAAAATACCTGCGATTGCTTGTCAAACACATTTCTATAAAACCAGTATGCCCTGATCAATGCCTATAGGGTATTAAAACCTCAAGCGTAGCAAACAGGCAACAAAAAATCAATGACGCACAGAAGGTAAGGCAAAAAAAAAAAAAAAACTTAATACTAATTAGGCGAAAAGCATTTCGAGTATAGAAAGAAAAGCCTTATGGCAGAAATAAAAGAAAATAAATGGAAATAAAAATTTAAAATTAAAAAAGAAAAAGCGAATATCTTAAATCAATATTTTTATATTTTTTTATATACCTGTATTTGTATATAAAATTATAAAAAAAATTATTTTAATTTATGATATGTAGATTTATATTAATATGCGCCTTAATTAGATCACTATTTGCACAATTTTTCGCTCTGTCGAGCCTAAGTAAGTCAAGTACATTACAAAAGACTCTCAGATAAGATAAAACACAAATTATTTGCACGACTAAGTTATATTCATACGAATTTATTCACAGAGTGGCGAAGAGTGTTTAAGTAGATGATTCTATACTAGAATACTCTACCTCAGCTAAGATATAGGTATAGGAAAGCAAGAGAACTTTTATTATAAGCGCCTCCAAAAACTTGATTGAAAATTGTAAAAAAAATTCCCATTAGTAAAGTTTCCAAGAAAAATGTGTATGGCAGCTTGTCAGTTAGATCAATCAACAATATTTTATTTAATACAGATTTAAATAATAAATAGCAAATCATTTTACCATTCATTAGGCGCTTCTACTGGCACTTTGCCAGCTAAATTCATAAAGTAACTGACAAACTATTCGCAGCTGTTACCAAAAAGTTAAATAAATTAATGTTTGGCCACAAGTTTGTAAAAGTTAAAAAAATATATATATATTTAAAATATGCTTGCAGAGATAGTAGACTAAATCATAACACACATAACATCGAAAAGCTAAGCAGCTTAAATTGTCAGCGTTTCTAACATGCAAAGGATTTTTAGACTAAAGCAGCGCAAAGAGTTCATATATCGCATTTAACAGTCTGCATCAAATGCACTTTATATGTAATTGTAATATATATGTGTGCATAAACTTGCGAACCATCTAAAATACTTCCTCTTGAGCACTGCTGCTGAGTAGTTCATTGCCGCACAGCCAAACGAATGAAATCTTGGCAGCTGCCTAACGGGCCCCATTGCCAATTTCAGTCCAATCGGAATCCCGATTTGCCTTATAATAGCTTATGACACACTGCGCAACAATTTATTTCATTTTTTATTTTCCCCTTCAAACAAAAAACGTATTTACTTGAAATGCTGCCTACTACTTCACATTTGGCAAGTTATAAAGCATTACAATTTCATTTCATGTCCATTGAAAGTGCTTAAAAGGGGAGGGTATATTCAATTTCATAAAATTGATGTAACTGGCAGATGGAATACATTGAAAATACATAAATAAAATAAAGAAACAACAAATAATTAAAAGCAAATATATGTAAATATATATTCTTAGCAGTGTTCAATTGGCATTTGATATGGAATAATAAATAAATTTAAAAGATTTTAATTGTTTATTGAATTTGCAACATATTTAATCAAATATATATCCTAGACGTCAAGAATTATTGTCATCGCAATATCTCTTTAGCTTTTAGGGTATTTAAGAGTCAAGCACTCCCTTCATCACTTTTGCTTGTTTTTTTTTTTTAAAGCAATTACTTAAGTGATGAAATTGCTGCCTCAATGTAGCCAGATACTTTTCACAGTTGAGCTAAGCCAAATGCAGTTGGCTCAGTTAGAAATAAGTATGTATTAGTGTAGGTATGTCTATAATATATATTACATAATGAGATATCATAGAACTCAAAGCTAAGTGCTTGCTGACCGTAAACACAATTGACAGACAGTTAAAAATTGAAAATAATAGAATTATGATAAGCACAAAGTGCGCTGTGAGTGCTTAAAGTTAAATTCTATTTGGAAAATGAAAACTATAAAAACATTGTCGATCAATAATAGAATGACGTGACAGCAAGGGAAGAAATATGTAAAATTGCCAACTCAAACCTATTCAATTAAAACTCGACTTAATTTACAATACATATAGTCTGACAATTTATAGAAATTGATAATGCCTTATATTATTATTTACAGAATAAACAACACTTTATAGAAATAAATATACATCATCTATAACAATGTTTCCCAAGTATCAAAACATCGTTAAAAATTAAACTTTATGAAAGCAACGTATGTGTTTACATATTTATGAATAAATATAAATCAAATAATTATGAATATATAAATATTCATATAAATATAAACCAGCTCTAGAATAAGAAAAGCATTCTTTCTCTCATTTCCTTGCCATGTGGCTTAGATAAAGTCTGCTAGGAAATTGTGACCTTGTTACTGTTCTAAGATTTGTGAGAGCAAGAAAAAAAAAGCCGTTTGTACTCCCACATTAAGCCAAAGCGAGTTGCAAAAAACAATTGAATAGAAAGCTGCGGGTAGGAGTGGGCCAAGGGCCTGCCCCCGGGCCACAAACTAAGACAGAGGGCAAACTTGCCCAGCACCCAACAGCACGTTGTTGTTGTTGTTGCTGTTGCTATGTTTATTATTGAAGAGAACCGGGTGTGGGAAAAAAAACGTAGTAGTGAGGCAGCAAAGAAGTCTGCGCTTTACGAGCCAGAAGCAAACATCATTAAGTAGAGTTTTCCACTAACTACGCTCACACGTTAGCTCATGTGTGTATGTATGTGTGCGTATGTGTGTGCAAATGCATGTATACACTGAGCAAAAAAACCTGTGAACTTGAAAAACTTTTTAGCTAAATAAGGTCAAGGTGGACATTCTTTTTCCTCTATATTACATTGAAGAACTTTTAATTGGCTTGAAAAAAAAAATGTAAAGAAAATTAGAGAGATGCAAAAGAATGAAAAGAAAATTAAATATATAAATAAAATATATAAAATTGGAGTAATATTTGTAATATATATGTAATATTAATATATAATTAAATATATAAATAAAATATATAAAATATGAGCAATATTTGTATTAAAACTAAATATTTGGTATTTCCATTTCATAGACAATTATGAAAGAAATAATTCCTTCTTAAACACCACTTCCACCACTTCAGCTTAACAAAGCTCTATTTAAATTAATTTCACAAAACAAGCTTGTAATAAGCAAACACAACAAAACTTGTAGGCAACCCTCGCTTAGTCATGCAGTTTAGTGTCAGACAAGAAGATGGCTCAGAAGCAACAGCAGCGACAGTAAATGGCAGACAATGTGCGATGCAGTGGAAGCAGTAAAAAACCACAGCACACACAAGCTTTCATTCAAAAGGTAGCGAACAGAGGGAGTAGGAGATAGAGGCAGATTAAGGGAGTGTGTGAGAGAGAGAGAGAGAGAGAGCAAAAGTGTGGAACCTTTTAGGAATGCTGTTGCACCTTGTTGCAGACACAGCTCAGGCAGCAGCTTGTTTATGGCTGTGCAGCGCGCATTGCAAATTTATAAAACAACATAGAGGGAGAGCAAAATAAGAAGAGAGACAGAGAGAGAGAGAGCCAGAGAGAGTTGCCCTTGGGAGAGAAAATGTGCAATGCTTTTAGCTTTAAGTCGGGAGAGTTCCCTTGATATACATAGCTACAACTCACATAGTTTATTTTGAAACTGAATTGGATTGGAATTTCGTTTTGCCATTTGCCATTTCCTCCTTTTTGTCTGGCTGACTCAAACTCTTTGGCTTGCAACTTGTGAACAATTTGTTGATGCTCGTCTCTACCTACTTGCATTATTGAGACTCTATAAAAGCCTGGTGAGTTGCAGCCACTGAAATGTATGGTCGAACATGGCACGTGCACGTGCTCAAAAGAAACCTTAAATTTTATACAATTTTATTACATTTACTATAGACAGCTGCATAAGCTAAAGGTTATTGTGAACGTACCTTTCATTCTGAAGCGAATTGCATCAAATGTAAGAGCTTTCACCTTGCGCTTTGATTATGCAGAACATTCAATCAGAGATTAAGAGTGGACTATGATTCAACATTGAACTTATGCAAAACAAAAAAATTAAATTGCCAAAGAAAACAAATCAGAATGCTATAGACGGGCGTAACAGACTGCATGATACTTGACTCAAGAGCGAATCTGCAGTAACCTAACTCTTAACTCCCTAACACTTATAGATATACATATATATTTTTTCATATATTCCTATTTGTTTTCTTAATTTCATGATATATAAAGAAATCATTGCTCTTGCTCTACCCAAGTGTTGACTCAAGACCCACTTTCTATTGTCAGTTTCTTCTCAATCAGAATCGTGGGAATTGCACCAACTAATCATCACATATATTTGTCGTTTAATTGTCGCTTTTAGTCTCTAAGCTGGCCTCAGCTGTGACTTGGCGCTTTTCAGAGTTGCTTTGTCTATTTTAAGTTTAATATGAGCGTTAAATTAGTCTGAAATGACTTGTCACTTGAGAGAACTATGTACATACATATAGAAACGAGGCGAAGTAGATCTCTGCCGATCTCAGGAAATGCTAACAGATCAAACGCATATGAAGATCTTAATTTCATATTCTAAATTCTTTTATGAAAAATATTTGGAAAGATCATTTGAGAGAGCATAGGGTGAAACAGGTGTTGTGACAGGTAAAAGTGGACTCGAGTCATCTACGTGTTTGTCAGCACATCGCTGCGAATGAACATGTGGAGCAAAAGGCAAGCTAACAATTCAGGTAGCTAGAAAAAGCGTGATGAAGATGAGGAAAGAATCCACTAGAACGAGTTGTTGAGCATTGTATACTCTGCAAGATGAGGTGCAGTCTTATCGGAAATCAATATTAATCAATATGTATATGTATATGTTTACCGACTATGTTTATCAATTAAGATCAATACAATTTATAAATAAATGTGCGCTTTATATGTTACACAGCTCTTGAACATTAAATGCCCTGCAGTTATAATACTTATTAATTAGTTATATCTATATATAATATGTGAATATATACATAATATATATATATATATCGCACGCATTTTGTTTAGAAACTAATGGACTCTTTGCAAGGGTATGGTAAACAAACGAAATGCCAACACGCAGAGAGTAAATGAAAACGAAATCTGTGCACAGCAGCGAAATAGAAGAATAGAGGAAGAAACATACGTAAAAGGCATAAAGTAGAGAACAGAAAATCACAGAACAATCCACCTGTCATGACCAATATGCCGCATGCTCGCCATCTCTCTCGCTCTCTCTCGCTCACTCACTCAGCTGCATTGACGCTCGAAGCTGAGTGCTGCGGACATTTGATCGTGGTAGAAAATAGAGAGAAGAGAAAAGAATGACGAAGTTACTTTAAACAAATAATATATATAAATATGTATATGTATATATGTATATATATTTTTGTTGCACATTTAACAATTAGTAAATTATGCTACATTCGAGCTCTACTGCCCTTTCTTATACTGCGCTTCAAGCAACTAGTTTCTTATAAGAGTTTTGTATAAGAGAATAAGGAAAACATGTGCCGATTTGTCTATTTTAAATAACTAAAAATATAGTCATTATTATTAGTAAACAAAGCTGTGCTATTAACTCTATGATCTATGAACATTTACTGTTTTAAGTAATTACGAGGCGCTTTAAGGCTGTAAATTATAATTGAATTCCAATTAGACAGACATTCAGACGTGTCTCGTGCTACGTTGAAGGTTTGCCTTTGGGTCAAGTTCATTGCAGCAATGTAAAAACATTTAACATAATACAACAAAAATATTGATTCAACTTAAGATTTCATTGTGGGCGCTCATGAAACTTAAAGCTCTAATGGGCAAATGTTGTTTTACTGGTTGCAAGCCTCTACTAACGGTTGTTGCTTGCGCAGAAATAAACGCCGCAAATGGCCTTCAAAGCACAAAGTCCGCACTCAAAGTCACACAGCTTCATGTGTGTGTTTGTGTGTGTGCACACAGCAAGTACGCTTGCCTACTAAAGATGCGTACGCTTACACACACACATAGAGACACCCACACATACGCACATGTCAGCTGAGTACTGGCACAACAAAAAACCACCCCCAAAACCGACTGGCGGCCCCCATAAAGCAGCAGCTTGACAGAAATTTCGGCACATCGAGCTAGCCTTGGAGCAGCATCCATAGGAATTTTCACATTTCAACCCCATTGATTAAGAGAAACTGTGTCAGAATTATAATTACACTCACCTCGTTTCTGTTTTTCTTTCCTTTTGTTTTTGCTTTTTCTCTGCAGGCACAGAAATTTGAATGTGAGCTTGGACGTTAAATCGAATGGCAACTGTGTGTTCGATGCTGCTGCGGTCTGCAACGGCGACGTCGACGTCAGCTTTAACAGCAGTAACAACAGCTAGACGGATTAATGAAGCGCGCTCTCTGCTCTCTTATACACACATTCACTCGCACACACACAGACGTAGACGGCGACGTTTTGATTCACTTTTATTTGATTTTATCTTTATCTTTTATCTTTATTTAGCTGCGGCGTCAGCGCCAGCGTCGCCACTGACAATGACATTTTCATACAAACACACGCGGCGCTGGTCAGCGAAATTTCTTGTTGATATTGCAGTCTCAGCTGGAGAGGGGCGGCGGGAGCTGCGAGTTCTCTAAGGCAGACTAGCAGGTGCACTTACAAGAGCTCACACACACGCTTACGCACACACACACAGTTACCAGAGCTACCACTATCAAACACTCTGACACGCACACAAACACGCGACACGAAGCGCAGACATGAGAGACAAACAAACGATGCGGACGCTGGCACCTGGCACTCTGCTTTCATGCTCTTTTTCTTTGTAAATTTCTTATATTATTTATTTTGCTTTTTTTGCACGCGGCGGCGACATTGATGGCTTCTGTTGGTGCAGCACATTTGACTTAAGACTTGACTTTATATTGATATAATTTCTATCTAATCGCGGCGTCGTGTTTGCCTTGCACGCTTAGATAATGCTTAATAGGCTCTTATCTAGCGCTTTGTCGCCTTTGCATACACTTTTTCTCGTAATTAATAATTTCTTTCAAACAGCCGCGTTCCGACGTGCTGATTCTTCGGCGTCGAAACAACAACAACTACGAATAACAAACCAAATATGCCCGTATCCATTATATCTTAAAAATACCACATACAAAAAATACACTGACAATTTGGTACTATGGTATTTTGGTATTTTGTAGGTAGTAATTGTTGTTGCTGTATTTCATAGATACAAAACAAAGCCAAATTAATTTTCAGTTATTAAATGACTCAAATTAAAAATTCAACACTGAATGTAATAATAATATTTCACTGAATTAATTAATGTCGTATGTGAATGTATTTTATATTCAAAACGTTATTCAACAGCCATCCAAGAGCTCGACGTTATAGGCTCTGACTATGTTTCTATTAACTGTCGCTAGAGGGCTTGGAATATATCTAAGATAAAACTGGCGGCCTTTTTGCGAACAAGTTGTATCACTTCAAAAGCTGAAAGATATGTATTTGACAAGCTTGTGGAACAACTTTAGGTGAAAGCAGCACCTGCAATGTAAATTTGAAAAATAGATGGTGCTCAACTTTCGAGCTGCTGTTTTACCTATATTTCAAAGAAATAAGTTATTATTTTATTATAATACGACGTGAGTATTAATCTGACTGCATTTAAACGGTGCTAAACCAACATTCGAATATCAAACTGTAAAAATAATAGTGGACTCTGTTGATCGAAAATGTTAACCATAATCAGGCATTTTTGCGTAGCTGTTAGCGCGGGTTGCTCAAGTTTCGATGTTATTAGATGTTAAGTCAACTGTTATTGAATAGCGCGAAATTCAAAGCCTGGACAAGTTTAAATAGTTACCGTTTTGAAGACAAACAAATAAAATAAGTTAAATAAAAAAATTCAGTGCAACTCAACATCTAAAACAATAATATTTATTTTAACATCTTAGTTAAATATTAAATATTATTCAATATAAATATTTATTCACTCAAAGACGTCATGTTTGAAATCTGACATGATAAGCAAACACTTAATACTTTAAGCTATAACCACTTCTTGCCATAGACCTAGGAGCACACATTTACATAAGTCGAGAGCTCTTTAAGCCCAAAAGCAAAGTCTATCTGCTCCACATTGCTGTATAACGTTTTTGCGTAATATTTCTGAATTGGATAAAATTCATTCTTTCTCTCTCTCTCTCCCTCTGTCTCTCTCTGTCTTCCTGTTGCTCTCCCTCTCTTTCTGTGACTTATACTCTCGCAGCATCTTCTCGCTCGTCTAGCGCCGTTTATCTGTGAATGATAAAGAAAATGATTGTCATAAGAATTATTCTCAACTCAAATTTGCTTACGTATGAGATGATTTACAATATGCTTGCTTAACGCTCATATATCATATTTTATATACTATGCATATATATGTTATATATATTTTTTGATAGAGCTCGCTAAAAATACATCGTGAAATCAAAGAGTCTTAAGGAGTTTACACTTTGGGTTAATTTTGAAGAAATAAATACAAAATACTAAATATTTCAAACTTTTAATTTATAATTATTTTTGTGTAGTTAATTATATTAATAATTTTTATATATTTATTAAATATATAATACTAATCTTATTCAATTTTTGAACTTTAAAGCTTTGGCACAATTCTAACCTCGTTTAGCCAACAATCTTATCATTGTTTGTTTGCTTTTTGTTTTTTAACCTTTTTTTCAACACTTTTAGTGTTATATGCGAACCATAAAGCGCTTTGGGCTCGCCTATGATCTATGAAAAGGGCGTATTTTTGTTGATTTTTATTCACTTAAAAAAGATTCTTGTATTTGTTTGTTATTTACTTCTATTTATATTTTACCGATTCAGTTTGTATTTTTTTACCTGAAAATAACTTTAACTTGATGAGCACCCATCGTACACAAAGCAGTTACAAATGGAATATATTTAAATATAGTTAAATTTATTTAAATATAAGATCTAAAATCAAGGCTCTCAATCACCACGAGCTCTTTCTCTTCCATTTAGCTTATTTCATTCCATTACCAATATTGGCAATTTACCTGTAATGTGGGGAGAGCACATGTTTTTCCGTTACCAGGCGGCATTAGACGATCATCAGACTGATAAACACCTGTTGGCAATATCAATCAAAGTGATTTCATATTAATCAATTAATTGTAAAGTTTTGTTGTTGCCTCATTCCTCGTTCCATGTGATTTGCATCGAATAGTTTCAAATAGTTTCATTGTGCCTTAGTTGTGTTCGCAATTTCATTTAGCTCGGCCGGAAAACACGTTGCGCGATTTTCATTTATTGTGAATAGTTTTTCCTAACGAAATGCCTAAAACTTTTACCGCTCAGCGTCAATTTTCGTGTGCAAAACTTTTCGGCAATCGAACGCCTGGACAAAAGGAGCCATTGCAATCCTTGCCAGACTGTGAAACGGCATACGAATACGGCTGATGAGCGCTGAAAGAGTAGAAAGAAAGAAATAAATAAGTATAAAGTGAAAGAAATTAAAAAAAAAGAATACAAAATTTTAAAAATAAAGTCGACAAATAAATAAATAAATAAATAAATAAGAATTGTATATAAAAAGTATAAATTAATAAATTAAATACAAATAAATGAATTGATTGAATTGATTATTTATTTTAATTAATAATAAGAAATAAAAAAAGTAATGTTTTGACTAATAACTTTATGTTTTCAATCAAAATACATACTTTAAAAATAAATGAATAAACAATGTAGATATTATAAAAATAGATAATTGCACACAACTTTCGATTCGTCTCATAATATTTTCCAATATTGCTCAAGAGCTGTTTGCATTTGCTCTGAGTCCAAGTGATCTACTCGAAAATCTGCAGTCCCATTTCCAGAGAAGCATAAAATAGATCTCGCAGTCGTTGGAAGATTTTGCCTTTATCACACCTCCGCGTAAACCTTGGCCTAACCGCAATCTCTCCACTGTCGACTTGTCACTCTGCGTGACATTGTTGCGCGTCAGTCGTCGCTCATTCAAAAGAAAAACAGACTAGCTGAACAGAATAGACATTATCTTAGGGGTATCTCAACTGTCGTCTGCACATCAACAACAACAACAAAACAGCTCAGCCGAGAGCAGAGGAACGTCGTCGTCGTCGTCGTCGTCGTCGTCGTCGTCGCCTCATGAGCTGTCACTAATACGGTAACTGCTCCAATTTAAGTTAGAATCTCAGCAGCATCTCGTCTGGGGAAGTGAGCAACGCTGCTCTCCATAGATTAGTGGGCGCGAGCGCGAGTTCAGCTCAGGAGATTGCAAAAGATATTATACAAATGCACAAATCTATATGGCCCGTCCGATAAGAGATTCTTATATATTTGTTCACTCAGTCTCGGTGCGAACGGCGACTGTGAAAGTGGAAACGCGGCAACCGAAATCCAGCACAAATATCCAATTAGAGTAAAAATATATTTTTGAAAATCTGATTTGATATATCAAGTATACGCAATGTAGGCAAATCAAGTGCTTTGAGTGCAGAAGCCAAGCTGAAAAAACCTTGTAAAAATGCAAAAAATATAATTATGTTATTTAAATTGAATAAAGCTGAAGAAACCTTGAAAAAAATTATAGAAAATTATAAAAAATAAAAAGAGAAAACTAAAGAGAATACAAATATTTTTTACAATGTAACAAAATGTAATAATAATATAAAAAATAAATTAACAAATTTTAAATACATATTTTAAAAAATATTTACATAAAACGAAGCAACAACAACAATTTCGACTTTTGTGCGCCGTTTATGATCACAAAATTCAATTGGATTTAATCAAAAGCATAAGAAAACTCTGCCACAGACCCAAACACACACTGTCTATTAATTTGTGTGTGTGTGTTAGTATACCTGTGTGTGTGGGTGTGAGACTCTCTCTCTCTCTCTCTCTCTCTCTCTGTGTCTGTGTACGTGTGTGTCCCAGTGTCGTCTGACCGAGAAACTAAGACGCTGCGTCGCTGCATTTTATTGAAACGAACTTCAAACAGCCAAACACATAAGAAAAAGTGGGTGTACGTGTGCGTTGTTAGAGTATTAGTGCATGTGTGTGAGTGTATCTGAAAGTGACTGAAAGTATCAGCAAGATGGTCAAAATGGCCAGCGAGGAGACGGTCACCGAGACGACACGCACCGAAAAAGTCGAATTGTCGCACTTTGGTGAATTCTGCCAGCGTCGCGGCATTAATCCCAATTTGATAATGCTCAAGATAACGCTCTTTGTCATGTACGGAGGTGAGTAGATATATATAGATACAGCTACAAATATACACATGCATATAGATAAAAGACAATGCCATTAAAAAGTAATTATAGAGGGGAAGGAAACGCTCTCTGATGAATTTCTGGCTAAACGAAACGTGACGTCCAATCAACGTCTTGTCAATGTTGGGCGGCAGGTGTCTCTTGGCTTTATTTTTTTGTTTTTGTTTTTTGTAGCTGTTTACTGATAAGACTAGTCAAATGTCAGCTTAAGCAATTATGATAATTAAATAATTATGTTAAATATGCCAGCAAAGATTTCAAAGAGATTAACATTCTAACTCTTCTTTGTCAGCAGGTTAGGCAAATAAACATGAGATAAATTTAAAAAGAAAGATTTCCACACAATCTTTATGGGGAAATCTAAGGGTGTAATAACATTATAATGAATTTTTTTAAATATATATTTAGTATAAAAAATAATAATAATTATTATTATTATTATTATTATTAGAATAAATTAATAATTTAATTTATTTATGTTGCTAAAAAATACATATTTTATATAAAAAATAATAATTTATTATAACAAATAAATAATTTAATTTATTTATGTTGTTAAAAATATATATTTAACATAAAAAATAATAATTTATTATTATAATTTAATAATTTAATTTATTTATGTTGTTAAAAATATATATTAAATATAAAATATAATAATTTATTAAAACAAATTAATAATTCAATTTATTTATGTTGTTGACAAGATTAGATTCAATCAAACTTTTTTTTTTATTTTTTTATATTATGAACTACATTAAAGTTTTAAAATAAACACAATAACATTTAATTTTTTCGTATTAAATTACAATTTCATTTAAAATTATTATTATTACATTATTTTTTTCATAAAAAAAAAGAAAAACAAAAACAACAAAACAAACAAACTACGGAGGTAATTTTCATTAACGTTTTATTTCCTGTAAACAAACATAATTATTTTTTATATGTATTAATTTGTAGACATTAATTATAAATAGTAAAATGTTTTTGAGCTCCATTGAAGCCAATCTCTATACCAAATTAATGTCTTTACAAAAGCATTTATAGTATATACGTGAAGTATATAAATATAAATGAAATAAAGAGCATAGTACCACAATCATACAAATATATACAGATATTTACATATACATATATATGTTTGTATATTAGAAATTTGTCATTGGTAAAACATAAACAGTAAAAAATGTCTAAATGGCAATAAGCGACTTGGGAATACAATGAATTCTGCTCTAACAACCATTGTTGTCTGGCAATTAAATGAATCAACATTATTTGCTGGCTGTACTGTTCTCAGACTAAGCTTGAGAATTTGTTAATGCAAGAATAAGTATTTTTATTCAATAGATTAAGCTCTAGCTGTCCCATTCGATGTAATGCCATTAGAAAAATTTGGAAATTTCTAAAATAATTCAAATATTCTACTAAGAAATTCTTTAATTATTTTGTGCAATTTTTAAGAAAACTCATAGTCTATATTAAATATATACATACATAGTACTTCAGGCATACCCATCTCTCACACCCTATAAAAAACACTATGAAATATGGCTGCAAAAAATGGTCCTATAAATGGTTCCATTGAAATCGCCGAACAAATACTCATATACAGTACCAACATAACAAGCTTTGTTGGCTTAGACAAAAATATCGAATCAGCAATTTGTTTGATTATCACAAATATGTGACACAAGCACACAAGAGAGACACGAGGCATGTGACGCCTGGGCGCCATTCGTGTCAGCTGCGCATTTGGAACGCGCCCGGATCTGGCTGGGATGTGCTGTGATGGCCATAAACGAGTTGGCTATTTAATCAGACACAATTTACAAAGCCAGAGCCGGAAACTGAACACCAGATGCAGAGCATTGCAAGCAGGCAAACATCGGTCGGCTTAACTGCAGACATGGCAAGGCTGCACGAGCACCCACATCACTTGCAATTAGTTAATCCATTAATGGATTTATTTAATGTGCAGGCAAGAGCCTAGCCCAGTACGCATTACAATTTGTATTAAGCGTATTTTATGTACAAGTTGTTAAATAAATAATATAATATTTAATGAGTGCTGCTCACGATAATATAGATAGACGGATTCTTGGGACAGGCTGGAGTCAACGCGTTTACATGCATACTAATTGGCTTAAAGATTAATGCAAACAAAATTCAAATAAAAATTGATTTTAAATGAAAGTTACAAAAAAATTACAAATGGAAGTTGAACATAATTGAGATTAAAACTTAAGGGAAATCAAAATCGAATGAAAAATTAAACATCATAAAGTGCAAATGAAATTGATAAAAATAAAAAATAAAAATTTAAATATATATGTGATGGATTTCAAATAAAATGATCATAAAATTATATAAAATTAAATAAATAAAATTAAATAAAAAAAAATAAAAATAATAAATAAATAAATAAAAATGAAATTAAAACTAAATTAAAATCAAAATGTATATAAAATAAAATTGGATTAAATCAAAATCGAATTAAAAATTAAACATTATATTAAACTTCAAATTAAATTAAAAATAAAAAAATAAAAAATTTAAATATATATTGTATATATTTATATATATATGATAGATTTCAAATAAAATGATCATAAAATTATCAAAAAATAAAAAATAAATAAATAAATAAAATAAAAAATAATAATAATAATAAATTAAATATTAATCAAACAAAATTTAGAAAAAAACCTAAGATAGGAGCTAAAATATAATTAAAATGTATTTACAGCTGAAAATTAAAATTTAAATTACAATTAAAATATAAATTTAAAAAAGTGAAGTGAAAATTCAAATTAAAAAAAAATATGACATAATATAAGAATTATGAATAATATTTAAACTTAAATATAATTAAAGGCACAAAGTTAAAAGAAATATTAAATATTAAAATGATATGTAATTAAGTTGCTAATTAAAAATGATAAAAATTTTAATTGAAATTAAATTTTTAATTTTATTTATCTTCACTTAATATATTTTCCCTGCATATATATGTTTATTTATCAATTGACATTCGTTTGGGTATTCGTATTCGACTTGCATTCACTGAAAGCCTCTCCCACGCATATACTCTTATTCAAATGTACAAACAGAGTATATATGAAAACAAGAGCTCGCTTGGTCGTATGCGAAACACAAAGAGCGAGTTAGGCTGACAGTGAATCTTGGAATTCATTATCACAATATGCGCTGGCTATACTCGATGTCGTTCTCGATCTTGGCAAATGCTGAACTGGGGGAATAGGCCGTGGTCGGAAGTTATCAATTAGGCACAAAATGAGTTACACATTTTGTATAAATTTAGTTACACACACACACACAGAGATGGCTTTTGCTTTTCCTTTTGATAAACTGACTGCACACAGCTTTTCACAGTATGTGGCAATTAAGACACAGACACATGCATATATAGAAGTATATATATACGTTGATATGTATGTCTGCCATACACTTTGTATTGCTTTTGTAAATAAATCTAAGCTTGGCGTAAGTTTTAGTTTTATTTGCCTTGTTGCTGTTGCTGCTGCGACTGCTGCTGCTGCTGTGTTTGTCTCTTAAACTTAAATCAAGTCAAATCATCTGACCGTGCGCCGTTTTTCGCTGCCAGCGGTCAATGACAAAAACATTTTGCGATCATTTCGCTGCCCCTCTCGCTCTGCTCCTCAATTTTTCCTCTTTTTTTTATTATTATTATTTTTTTTTTTTGTCTGTTTCTAATAAGGCGACCTCAGTTTGGCCATTGGTCGTCGTAAGTTTTATTTTTTCATATCATTAAAGTCGAATTGTCGCAAATATTAGTATTAATGTGTTTTTTATTCGCTTTGATATTCACGCCTTTGTCCACACATTTAGTTGACAGCCGGTTAATATTTTGTGCCTCTCTAATACTCTGGTATATTTAAAAATTGGCTTGATTTCTTCAATTGTATGCAGCCGAGGCACTCCTCCATCATGTATTCTGTACTCAAATTTACATTAGAATTTTATGACTTCTATGTTTCCACTAATTTATATTTTAAAAGCTATTTAAATTGATTTAGTAGCCTTTTAGGCATAGCTCGAGGATGCATTAAAGTATTCATAGTGTTTAATTTTACGTGATCTGACTTTCAGCTGTTCTAAGACTTGTCATGTTAGAGATTTTATTTAATCAGATATCGAAGCTTGATTAAAGCTATATATTTAGTTATGACAGCGAGGATTACCTAAATTGGAATATCTTCAGTACAATCAAGTTTAAACTCATGTGAAAGTTAATTTAGTAGATATAGTCTCTCATATAATAGAGTCTTTGAAATACACCCAACAAGTTTTTAATTTGTATTTACCTTTCTTATTCACTATCTTTTTGGCTTTTCTTTATAATTTTTTAAATATGGTGTCTTTGCTTAGCTTTCATCTAACTTAATCTCTATTGCCTAGAACTAAGTTCTGGCAGATAAAGTTTAGCTAGCAGCTAAAAACCGGTTTAATATTATATTTTATATACTCTAATTATAGTAATTAAGATACTGTTTGTATATTAAACATAAGATTATGTGTCTAACCTTTAGCAGTTAGACTGTTGAGTCCAGATGTGCGGGGCTTAGTATGAAAGCATTGTCAAAAATATTTTTATTCGTATTTTGTTATATAAATAATAATTTGAAATTTAAACCTTATTTCATTAAATAAAAACTAAAATCTGCATAGGTATTTATATATACAAATTTTTTTTGTCAAATTTGTTTATACATATGTCAAATTTTTTATTTTATTTTATTTAATTTATTTTTATTTATTTATTTTTTTTTTTTTTAAGTAATAATAAGTACTTCCCCAACTCTTATTTAATTTTTCACATTTGTCTCCATTTATTTTTAGCCACTTCATCCTTGTTGCCATATTTAACTATTCATATGCAATCAATTGGTTTGACGGTGGAAGAAATTGCGATTATCTATTTGGCATTGCCGTTCACAACTTTTCTCAGTCCGCCAATAACAGGTGAGTGAGTAAATCGAAAGGAATTCAATTGAGTGAAATGGAATATGAAATCCAAATGAATACAATGAAATGTAAAAAAAAATAAATAAACGAATCAAATGAAATGCAAAATAAAAATATATAAATTGTAAAACATTTCACTAGAAGTTCAATTTTAATATTCATAAAAATGCAATTTCAATTTGCATATTTACAAAGTTTTTGTTTTATTCAAATTATGATTGTTATATTTATTTAATAATTTTCTTCGCCCGTAAATATTAATTTCATTTCATTTAAAATTTCATAGCATACCTTAGAGAGCCCATAGAATATTTAAATCATATGTTGCTGCACCTCAGAATTTAATTGAAAGTTATGCAGTTTATTAATTAAATCAAGTTCTTAGCTCATGATGCCATTTAAGTTACATTTAATTCGAGCAGCTCTTTTCATCTCAATCTGTAACTAAATGTGAGCAACTTTTTCAATGGTAAGGGCCATCTTGTAGTCAACATACTTATTTGATAAAGCTTGCCCACTTTATGCAACACTTTGCCAAGCCACAGAGGCAGCTCTAGAGGCAGATGAACATACGCACACACACATGCACACACACACACACACACACACACACACACGCACGCTTACATATATGCAGACACAAATCTCATTTATCTAGAGTTTCTAACATGGCATTCACTTCTCTACTTTTCTCTGTCACCGTGCAGGTTTTCTCGTTGACAAATTTGGCAAATACAAACCAGTCGTTGTGATGAGTCTACTGCTGAATGCAATTTTCCATCACTCCCTGCTCTTCATACCCCAGCAGGAGATACCCGGCGTGGTGCCATCGGCGTTTGTAATACGGCATCCGGACAGCGGAGACGTTGAGGTAAGCATGCATTTCAATAACAGAAATAGAAGGGCATCTGTCTGGTATGCCTGACGAGCAGATACCCTACAATTGATTAAGTAGGAGTGTCGGCCTTGAAGATGCCCTAAATCTTGTCTGTACTAATTGAGTGTGCCTGACTAGCTGATACCCTGAATCTCTTCTAGAGGGTGTTGCGACTATGCAAATACCCTGAATTATATTAAACAAGTTTTATTTTATAAGACTTTCCGCTTAGGTTTCTTAGCTTATGAATATCTTCAGCTGCAAGTGTAAGATTTGGTTGATTTAAAAACAGCATTGATGACGATAAATATCGATATTTATATGTAGTTAGGCAATAAGACGGTTTACCAAAAATAATTAAAATAAATAATAATTAATAATATTTAATAAATATAATAATATTTATTTATATATAAACCTTATGCTTTTCTTAAAACCTTCCACTTGCCTACATACACTCAAAGGAAAACTCAATATACCTCTTTACCCACCTTGCAATCGGTTCTGCTGGGTATTAAAACTACAAAACTCTGTCAAGTTTGTCTGGCTGAAATTTTCTCTTTAATTAGATTAATTGCTCGATTCGTAATGGATAAACCTCCTTGCCAAATACCCAAATTGAATTGGAACAAGCAGGTAAAGCAATCTGTCGACTCTGTATGCTCTCAGTGTTTGCTTGAAATTCTTAAGAGTAACGCATGTCGATGTTTCGGTTAAGTACAAAATTAATGCAGCCGCATTGCCTGTGCGTGTGGGTGTGCCTGAGTGCGTCTCACTGTGTGTGTGTGTGTGTGTTTGGCTTTTAGCTAGAGTGCAATCTGCTTATACATTAGCCAACACCCAACACACACACACAAACACTCGGCATACGGACACCTCTCCGTTACTTGCTGTGGCATACAAAGTCATTTCCATGCAGCTGTTACACAGTAGATTTAATGCGCTTACCTTATGAAACGTTGTTGTCACTGTCATTGTTGTTGTTGTTGCTGCTGCTGCTGTTGTTGCTGTTGTTCTTGCACCTGCAATTATGACTGTGACAATAGTTTGGCCAAAGCTAAGTAGTTGACATTAGCAAACTGCGTTAGTTGACTGAACAGTGACACAGAATTTCAACCTGTCCAACTCTGACGTCCGCTCTTCGCTGTTGTTTTCTTTTCGTTTTTAGGAAGGCAGCGGCAAACGCAAATTGAAGGAAATGCTGCTAATCTGCGTAATTGTTTTTTAATTAAACAAAGAAACAATGAAATATTATTATATAATAAGAATTAACAGACTTCGTATTTGTTAACCAGTTCATTAATATTACTAATAATTTAAATTTAATCAAGATTCTCAAATACATTCTTTGGAAAATTAGAATTGAAACACCTTTAAAGTTGATCTGTTAATTTACTGTTAACTAACATTTTTCAACCCACAACTCATTGCTCTTTGTCTGGTGCATCCATGACTCACACAAATTTTACTGAACTACCAAGCGCACAGAAATCAGCTGTGGAATGCAAAGAGTAATACTCTTGTTTACTCATTGCTAATTAAAAATTGTCGCTCAGCTACATGTTTCTCTTTGCCTGTTACTTTTCAAAATTTGCCATCAAATTCGGTTTTCAATTCTCACAAATTGAGTGAGGTTTGGTTCTAATTTTATGTACATAAATGTGTTGTTAAAGTACTAAATCTGACTGTACCGCTTCTTCACTTGTTAAACCAAATAAAATAAAATAAAAAATTTTAAAAATCAAATTCGGCCCACATGCAGCCCCCTAAGTTATGCAACAGTATTTTGTAAAGTGCATAATATTTGCTGCTAACTAAAATTGACCTCAAGCTACATACTGTCGAGGAACAGATTAATAGACACACAAGCAGATACTCAGAAAGATTGCTACGACATCGAAGCCTACTTGCAAGAGGTTTAACCTCTCCCAGACCCCTTTGCCAAAATAATGGGCATACAGTAAATATATATTTTTGAGTCCTCGTAATTCGTGTGAGGTTTGGTCCTAAATTAATACATATAAATGTGTTGTTAAAGTACTAAATATGATTGTACCGTTTCTGCACTTAATAATAATAATAATAAATATATAAAAAACTAAAATGTGTCACCCTACTACACACTGCAGCTAACGAGCGTACAGAATGAGATGAGAGAGAGTGAGAGAGGGAGTGGCAGATAGAGAGAGGGAGAGAATGAAAAATAAAAATAAATATATTGTTATGTTTGTCACGCTGCTACTAATTTCATTGTTCGCCTGTTACTTTTCAAAATATGGGATCAAATTTGAGCCTCAACGGCCACAGACAGTAAATGTAAAGTGCCATGAAATGCTAGCAATGAAGGCCTGTTAAATAAGAACACAGTTTGATTAGATTATTGATAAGAATTGTTTATTGAATTTCAATTTTATACAGTTTTTGTTGAATTAAACCTAATTATTTATATATATTTAGTTATATTTATTATAATATTATTTAATACATAATTAATTTATATTTCTTATAATTAAAATAATATAATGAAACATTTGTGCTTTACATGTCTATATATCTTGGCTGAAGATGTGTTATAGTCTGGAATGAGAAAATATACTTTTAGTATACAATAAAGAGAAGGGTTGAATAGAGTTGGGTTTGGGATATTTTACAACTTACCTGTGATGACTTATGATGAGTACTGATAGTGGAAGCATCATCTGCTTTTTAATTTCAAGCAAATAGAAGCTGACTATCTCTCTGCTCATAAGCTCTTCTCTTCTCTTCTTAGTTTATATTCTCTTTAAATGATTTAAATAAACTCCAACATATTGCTTAGCTGCAGTTTAAGTATTAAGCGGGCAAGCATACTCAAAAGTTCCTTCTGTTCCCATATTCCTTTTACGCTAGCTTTTATTCAACTAAAACCCATTTTTATCTACTACTTTACTAGACAATGTAAATGGAATATATTTAATGGGAATTATGGATTATAAAGTACAATTTTTAGCTTATCAAAAAGAAAAAAAATAAGCTAAACATATTTCTGATAAATCATGATTCAAATAACCAAATTTATTCAGCAAAGCAAAAAAGTGCTAAGACAGAAAATATTTATAATTCTAGTTATATTTAACTTTAAGTTAAATTGTTGATTAAGAAATTAAATTGGCATTTGCTATTTAGTAAATTTATGTACACATCAGTTAACAACGAATCAATTTAACCCATGCCCTAAATTGATTCATTGCAATTGCAAATATTTCATTAAGTTCTATTTATTTTGAGCGTTTATCGCTTTTCAATGGATACCTATGGGGGGGTCTATTTAATATTGCCTTGGGAATGTTTTACTTAGTCTCAAATTGCTGCAACGGACACGTATTCAATTGTGGCGAACGCATTTCGTGTCTGTGTCTCTGCCGCCTCTACACAGTCTACACTGAATGTCTATATTTTTGCGAGGCGCAGCCAAACAGCCCGTGCGTAGTAAGTAGCTGAGCAGCATAAGAGCCCGGCATTTATTTGTGGCGCCACCATAACGCTGTCACAATCAATACAGACTTAAACACTAAGGCACACGCCCACATGGAGCTATAAAACGCACACAAAGCTAACAAGTGAGTTTATAAGTGTCTCGCTCTCTGAGTGTGTATGCGTGTGTGTGCGTGTGTGCGCGTGTGTGTGTGTGCGTGTGTTTGCTGAGAGACTGAATGCGAGAGAGATAGTGAGAGCGAGAGTGAGATGCTGGCTGGCATCAACTGGCTACACATTGCTGTGCGCCCAGCAGCCAGACTCACGTTGACTCGCACACAAGTGCAGAGCTGTACGTGTACTGTATTACGCATACGCACGGTGCCCGTCTCGGCCCGTCTGTAACAGATGCTGCATCTGTTTGCATTGCATAGTATTTGGTTTGGCCCGGTTTATGTTTAAGAGCCTGCATGCGCATAAATTTCATGTCATGTCGATTCATTGATTGTGGCAAATAACTGTCTGCTCGTCCAACCTATTGGACCTTCTGAATGCTAATACTCGACATCGCTTCGCTTCGCATCGAATAAAATTTGTTGCCCAGCAAATTTCGTTTTATGTTTTTGTTTTCTTGTTGTTGTTGTTTTTCTGTTTTGTTGTCGGATTTTATGCATTGTGGACAGTTTGGGTTATTGGTGCTTTCTTTCCTTATTGCTTTTGCAATTTCTACTGCTGCCCGCTGTTGTCATTGGTTTAATAAAATATTAAGTACTGAATTGTCTCTCATATGAACGACGGAGCAAAGCATAATTTATGTAGCAAATATTGAAAACGAGCTGAGCAAATAAAATGCTGAATAGAGCACTCAGGCTCCGTTTTCGAATTGCAAATAGAAAACCTTAACAATAACAAAAAATTCAAGAGCAATATTCATTGGCTTAAATAACACTCAGCTGCAAGGCTTACCAGAATAAATACAAAAAGAAAGAAACTTTGAATTAAAAAGGAATTTTTATTTATTACCTTAAAATAATAACTGAAATGTATTTGTATTAAAAATATTATATAAATTCAGCATTAATGCAGTAAAAAGATTTATCTGCATTATTTTTTATTTTATTTTATTTTATTACTCCATGAAAAAACAGTGTCAATTTTGTTGTGCAGTGTAAATTCATGGCAGTTGATTTGCAACATTTTCGAACGTTAAAATGTTCTGTGCATATTAAAAGGGGTTCAGAAAAAAATATAGTAATTATACTATCAGAATAAGTAAACGAACCCAAAATGTTTTAATACACATGGCTGAGCATTAACAACCGAATCTGGAGGACTATAAAAACGAGAGCATGTACTTTATGTTAAGTTTTTGTTTATGTGATATATATGATTATATAAGCCTAAAGCATATTTTAGTTTATTAGCCTTTGCATGCGCTTCCAGCTCTTATTAATTACATGTTCGTGTTACTTGTTTATCTGCTCTGCATGCAAATTAATAAATATCGTTAATCAGCTTTCGAGCTGGAGCTCAACTGAGGCCTAAGAATATCCAATTTGTTATGTAGGACTACGCATGCCATATTACATATAACATATATTCGCTGCCACACAGACAAAGGCAGCCTGAAAGGCACCCAAACGAAAGTTAAATACCTCGTTTTCAGAGGTAGAGCCTTCAATTTTGGTTAGTGCCCACATTTAAATGCCAAATGCGGTCGCAACTTATTCATGTGTGAATTTTACATTGTGTGGAGCAGAATGCATTAAGTGCGCAGCTTGCGGCATTCGTAGTTGTCTGTACTCGCGTATGTGTGTGTGTGTGTGTGAGGTGGTGTGAGTGTAAATATGTTGAAACGGAACTTTAAATGTTTCTAAAGGCAGCTGGCTGCTACGTAGTACGTACAGCCCATACTGGATAACTTATAGTCGCGCACATTTAGCAGATTGCCTATGAATGACTTGCACAAAACTTTGACTGTAGCAATTAAAAATGATTTTGTGGGAGTTGTGCTTAACGAAGAGCTACTCGAAATGACGGCCAGCACCTGGCGGCGACCAACTTACTTATATATCAAATTGGTAACTCTAGTTTCTACTAAGTTAAGAATAAGACTTGCCTAAAGGAATTTAACTTTGCTTTTGATTTGAAATAAATGTTTCTAGATATCCAAAGAAGGCGAGATTTAAAGTAGACACTTACTCAAATTTTAGTTGAGATTAATTGCTTTTTCATATTAACATAAAATAAAAAATATAATATGTAAAATATAATATATAAAATAAAAAATTAAAAAATAAAAAATGCAAAATATAAAATATAATATAATAAAATATAAATATAAAAAAAAAAAAAAAAAAAAAAAAAATATAAAAATAAAATATAAAATATAATATATATAAAATATAGAATATAAAATTAAAAATTAACAATATAAAATTTAAAATATGAAATATAAAATATAATATATAAAATACAAAATATAAAATATCAAATTTAAAATATAAAATTTTAAATATGAAATATAAAATTTTAAATATGAAATATAAAATATAAAATATAAAACATAAATTTTGTAATATAAAATTTTAAATATAAAATTTAAAATATAAAATATAAAATTTAAAATATAAAATATAAAATTTAAAATATAAAATATAAAATTTAAAATATAAAATATAAAATATAAAATATAAAATATAAAATATAAAATATAAAATATAAAATATAAAATATAAAATATAAAATATAAAATATAAAATTTAAAATATAAAATATAAAACATAAAATATAAAATTTAGAATATAAAATATAAAATTTAAAATATAAAATATAAAATTTTAAATATAAAATATAAAACATAAAATGTAAAATATAAAAAAATAAGATATAAAATTTAAAGTATAAAATTTAAAATATAAAATATAAAATTTAAAATATAAAATATGGATGTATTTATATTCATTGCAAAAGTCTCCTGATCTAGTTTATTAAAGCGCGATGACTTCTTCTCCTATATATATAAACGTATTCTGAATAAATAAATACAATCATATATACATTTCTATACAATTTTAGATACGTACATTCTGCTCAAATGATGACCTATTTGGCTATTTGAGTTGACTTCGTATTTTTGAAAAGTTCAATATTATTTGCAAAACTAAGCTTGAGTACTCTTCCCATTGAGTAGTCAAAGAAATGCAAATATGAAAATGGAATATGACAGCATACAGCAGCTCTTCACTGATAACAAGCAACGAAATGTATTAGTGGCATCTAAGAACCAACTATAGAACTACTAACAAACAGCAATACGGAATGCTAAGGAGAGAGAGAGAGAGAGAGAGAGAGAGGAAGAGGAAGATCTGAACAAGTTCTAAACAGAGGCAGAGGCAGTAGCCAAAAAAAAAAAAAAAGAAAGAATCCACTTATGTACATAGAAGTGCACGTCAGCTACACATGCGTGTCTCTCTCTGTATGTGTATGTGTGAATGTAATTGTGTGTGTGTATCACGTACATTTATCTTGATGTCGTTTTGCAGCACTTAAACTACACTAGCAACACACGTATATACACACACACACACACTCACACACAGACAGTTGAGCTGCAATACTGTATGTATTACAGCCCCGTTGTCGTTAGTCGTAATGAAACGCAATGGACCTGCGTGTTAAGGGCCTCGTTGTGGTCCTCGTTGTGGACCCGTGCCAGTCGCACGCATTGCCTTAAATGCGAATTTTGCGCAAAGTATCCTTAACTTTAAGATACGCACACTCGAAACACTCTCGCATTCGTCATTTGGACACTTAGCCACACGCACACACCCACACCCACACACACACACATACAGAGTGAACTATAGGCAATGCTGTGCATGGGACTTGTATTTATGACGTGCACATAAAGTACCATAAAATGACGACAATACCTAGTTGCATCAACAATACCTTCGACATTATCGTAAGCAGAGAACGTTCTCAGCTGTGGTGACCCAGATATTTCGTAAAAACATTTTCCCACTCACTAACGTCTATTAACTGGCTTTGTTTCTAGTCCATTTTACAAGGTTCATTCATTGGAATTTCTTAATCCGCATCGAAAATGGGATTTTCAGCTATTTTCATTTGGCCATGAGCTCGAATGAGAATTGATTAAAGCTTGTCAAGCACTGAAAGCAATTTGTTAATATCGATAAAATTGTATTTTAAATAGAAAAGAAATAGAATTAAAATTTTAATATGTTTAGAATAGAGCTAGAAATATATATTTTTTTAAATTAAAAAATTTATTATTTGCAATGAAACAGATGAGTATTGATAATACTAGATGAATGCAAAGAAAATTTAATACTATTTGTATTAAATCGATAAGTTTTGATATATTAAAAATAAATAAGAATTTACGAAAGAGGCGCAGATTTGTTTTCTTTTAATTTTATGAAATGGAAAACTACATGTAGTCTTCATATAATCTCTATTTTTTTATTATTATTATTTTAAGCATTAGTAAGAAATTCTATCTGCTTAACGAAAGTCTGTCGTTTCATACTCTCTTCAGTCCTTACAATTCTGTTCTGTGAAGTTAATCAATACCCAAGGCAGAAATTGTTATTTGTTGGCAGCATTTAATGATGAGCTTACGCAACAGTATTCTGGCTTAAACATCCAATTATAACATAGACTCCCCACATAGTTGCTGCTCAAGCAGTGCAACACTTTCAGAATGGCATGAAAGGCTTTAAAGCCGATTGCATCTGGGCCAACATTATGCTGGTAGTTGCTTTTGCTTTGGCTGTTGCTATTGCTGCTGCTCTTGCTGCTGCTCTTGCTGCTGCTCTTGCTATACAATTATGCAGGAAAGGACAAGTCTGGTTTGCCGTTTGGTAAACATTTATATGGATTCGTTGTTCGAGGGCAAAAACAGAAATTACCATTTTATTATTGCAGGCATTGCCGACGCGTCGTCTGTACGTGGATGTTGCTGCTGTCGGTGCTGTCGGTGCTGCCGTCTCTCATGCTCCAGTTATTGAATTCGCATTGAAATTAGTAATGTATATATGCATGGACACGAACTATCTCAGCACAACAAGCCCAATCACAACCGACAGCCAGCACTCCTGCTGTAAAAGGCAGATAAAATGTAAAAATAAATATATATACATATGTATATTGTATGCATATGTATGTATGTATATATTTCATGTTATATGTTCTATGATTCAGTACAATTGGATTCTTAAGGTAGACTTTGCTATCTAAAATAAATGTCTCCTCTACATAGCAGAAATGGTCTTGTCGCCATCAGAATAATCGATCAGAGTGTTATCAGCATCCTCGAAAATTCCATCACTTGAGCTTCCATCGAGTTTATCGTTCACATCTATTTCGATATTTTCTTTAAGTTGAAGTTTGATCTCGTTATCATCGTCCTTATCGGACGTAATGTAGCCCTCATTCACTTCCACTTTGACCTCAGTCTCATTATTATCGTTAGCCGAGTCATATTGACTACTTCCCTCCGAGTCGGTCTGGTCATTATCCGATACCATTACGCCAGCGACATAGAAATGATCTTCGAGCATCGTCTTCCACTCATCCAGATAGGTATTGAAGTCGCGCGACTCGAAGCGAGCCGTGCTCCGAATAAACCACATGATATCGGTGCCGGAAAGCGTTTCGTAGCTCCCGTTGGGTCCAAAGTCGTGTGGGGCACACGAAACATCGTATATGATGCCCTGCAGAGCAATCAGATATCGGCGCTTGGGATTCTGCGAATCGTACTGCTCCAGTTTCTTCTTGGTCAAACGAAGATTTTGTAGGGGCGCCGGAATTTTAACGTGTCCCTCCTTCTCGTAGTCCTCATCATCGTATGTGGGATATTCGCGACGCACATGCATGTAGGCCATGAAGCCCACGATGCACGTCAAGGACAAGATTCCCAGAGGCGAGCTGAGCGCGTCCCGGATATGTTCGCTCCATGTGCTGCTCGGAAGCGAAGACATCTTTATAAATGTTGTTTTTAGTTATTTATTTTTCAAGTATTCTCCTAGCTGAGCACTAGACTAGTCCCTGTCAATGACTGCTTTGATTTACGTGTATGGCAAAGCCTACTGAGCTAAAAACTTGAAATTTGTAGAGAAAAATACTAAATGGGTATTTTTAAAAATACTTTAAAAATATTAAATGCAATTATATATTCAAAATGTTCATATTTCGTATCAAAAAAGTATTTATTAAGGCAATTAGTCACATTTGAGCTAAATTATTTTCTAACTTTTGTGGAGACATTTTTAAATATATAATAAACTTCTCTATTTCACGTTGAAGTAGTTTTGCTCATTAGAAAAGCGAAGCTTAATTTGAATGTCTTGCACAGCTCCTAGGCGAGCCATAGAATATAACGATTCGTTGCATGTTGGAATCCTCTAATCGACTGGCAGATGCCGTCTACTTTGCTGTGAGTTCACGTTACAACATCTGCAGTGATTTTTGTAAATGCTACTAGTAGTCGACTAGCTGATACCCTATGAAGAATTTTGAGATGACATGTGAAGTATTTGATTTATAATTTTATTGCCGGTAGCTGATGGAAAGGTGAAATTTAAGTTATATTGCCTTTATGATGTTAGCAAATCTGACAACCTAAGGGAGATTTAAAATATTATTATATATTATATTATATAATATTAGATATTATTATACAGCAAATCTCACTTAAGACTTATATATATTCATAATATTAATCAAATCGTATCAAAAGGCAGACCAGCTTTAGTTCGCCTTACAACAGTGCCAGACTCTTTGAAAGTTTTATGTAAAATGTTTTTGGTATTTTAAAGATTTCCCTATTACTTCCATTTAAATGAACTTGATAAGAATTAAAAAATATATATTTTAAATATATTTCATTTCTACTTGACAAAGTCTTAAATTGATCGTAAATTCAGTTTAATATAAAAAATATTGACATTACTTCATTCGCCTCAATCAGAGAATCAGGCATACCCTTTGTACTACATTTAATGCAAACAGGGTATTTAGAGGAAATTTGAAAACTTGTGCCGCAGCATAATTAATAAAGTAAGTTTAACTTTTTACTGCTTTTAATCTCTCTTTGCAGGTCTGGTGGTCGCCTTGCCCCAGCCGAGAGTGCCCTGAAGAGCCCGAGTTGGACTTGGCTGTGCACCAATGCGTTGACTATTGTCTAATGCAGGAGCAAAAGAATCCAGAACTTTATACCGATTCAGGGGAGCACGGCAGAACCACAGCTAGAACAACAACAACAACAACAACAACGGCAACGACGACGACAGCATCGACGACAACGATGGCGGCGGCGAGGGCAACTGCAGATACATCGCAGTCAACTCCATTGACCACAACAACGACAACAACATCGACGACATCTTCGCCAGCGTCATCGTTACCAGCATTATTTGCAACGCAAACGAGAAGCAGATATCAAGACGCACTAAATATGCCATCGACCATGTTTCCGCCTGCATTATCCCTGCAACTGCAGCAGTCAGCAGCAGCAGCAGCAGCAGCATCATCTGGAGCAGCATCATCAGCATCAGCAGCTGAATTGCCAGCGATGTCCATGCAGGGTTTGAATCGTAAGTGTCACTTCTACATGATGATCTCAGCTACTATTGACCAGCCATTCCATCTTGCGTTCAGCGACTTGCACAACTTGAGCTGCGCTGCTCTTCTACCACCAATCCCTCCCTTCTCACTCCCTCCCCTTGCCCTATCCTCCCCATTATCATTACTCTGCCACAAGCTGCTTGTTAGCCGTTAGTTTTCTTGTCAGCGCAAACACCAGACGACCTGACTCCTTGACTCTTTGTCCGTGTCTTGTTAGTTTTTCTAGTTTAATAGGTTTGTTTTTGCCATCGTCGCTGAATTGCGAGCAAAAAATATATATGTCACAAATGTCCGAGCAGGAGCTGAAGCTTGACTTCTCAATGTTTAACGGAAAATACATAAAATGCTTTTTATAAAATGTCAACTATATTTTCTAGAGCTGTCGCTTGCTTTTATGCTCGCGCCATCATATACATGAGCTCTACATACATACATGTATGTATATTATATGTACATATATATTATATATATTATGAGAGCTAGTTTTCATAATATTTACGATAAATTTAAGACAAAATTATTAGAATTAATTGGTTCATATTTAATACAGGTTTCTTAGTTTTTTTTTTTATTTTATAATATTATTTTAATGTAGAGCAAGTATAACAATTACTTAGAAGCGAACCTTGAGTGTCAAGTCCAACTTATCTGAGCATATTATACTTTTTATAATGTTCTTGAAATTAAAAGTTCAAATAAAGTTATTATTACAGCCACTTTGGTGTCCTCAGTTCAGGCCACAGTACGACTTGATGTTCAAGTTGGCATCTTCAGGGCAGCTGCTTCAATATGAAGTCTACTTAACTACTAGACTACTTAACTATCAAAATTATTAAAAATAAAATATTATATATAAAATATTAATTATTTAAAAAAAAAACTCATAATAACTTTGCAAGCCGAGTCACTGAATTGTTGATTATTAAAATAAACAAAAAAAATATATATATAATTTTATAACATTTATAAATGAGTTAAAAACATGAACAAGTTCTATCGTTAGTAAATTTCTTTTCATTAGCTTTTTAGTGTTTCTCAGTAGTAAACTCATGTAAAAAGTATAAATTTTCAAAGACATTCAAAGATATGAAATAAATATATTATTATTGTTATCATTATTAATATATATTAACACGCATGTAAATGGCATTTAATATACGAGTTATAAAATATTATTTAAAAAAGACTCATAATAACTTAGCAGGCCGAGTTGTTGATTATTAAAATATATAAAAATATATATATATAAAATAATATTTAAAATATAATATAAATATATATATATATATATAAAATAACATTTATAAAATGAGTTCAAAACATGAATAAGTTCTATCATTAGTCGATTTATTTTCTTTAGCTCTTCAGTCTTTTCTATAAAGTATAAATTTTCAAAGATATGAAACAAATATATTATTATTATTATTATCATTATTAATATATATTAACACGCATGTAAAGGGCATTTAATATACGAGCTGAGAACAGAATATTTCGTATGTTGCTTTTGCAAGCTTCCTTTGACAAGCCATAAATTTCATTATTTACTAGCCATAAAAGCTGGCTACGCTGAACAGATAAAGACATCAGAGCCTGGTTACAGGCCCAGAGGCAAATCTATAAATCTTAAACCAATATTAATTATAGCTATATAACAAGATACACGTAAATAGAGTAAATGTATAAATGAGTACAAATAAATATATTATTTATTACTTATACACGTGTATAGGTATCTGCATATGTTATTCTATTATACAAAATATTTACTCTAGTGAAAAACTTTCAGCAATTCAGATTCTCCCTTTTTACCTCATGAACATCAGCAAATTGACTAAGTTTAGATTTAGATTTGTAATCTGTAAATACTTTTAGCTCTTCTATGCATACACATACTTAACACGCTCGCTCCCTTTTCCAGTCTCCACAGGCAGTTCAGGCACTGCTGACGGCAAATCAGAGGCAAGCATCAGCTGGGTGCATTCAGAGAATGCGGACGAAACATACTTTATGCTGCAAATGCATCCCGATTTGGCCGACCCCACCGAGCAGCTGGGCATGGAGATTGAGCAGGATGACAACGAGACGGTCACCGACATTAGACAGCGCTTTGGCGAGGACAGGCTGGTGAAAATGCAAATCAATCTGACTGACATGGATGACCTGGATTTACGCTGCGGCGGCCTGGTGAGACGCACGAACATGTCCTATGTGAACTCGGGAGCCGTGCGCTGCATGATGCAGCGTTGCACGTTCACCCTAAATGCTCCAGAAATTTGCCCACCCGATTACAAGGAGACGGACGATACAATATTCTGGATATACTTTTTACTACGGTACGTTCCAGTGGCATTCAATGAAATTGGTTTTGCTATGTTTAGACTTTATATTGAGCGAGTCTATAGAGGATATTAGAAAGTTCTAGTTGCATGGGCGTAATGCTTGTTCATGCCACTAAAGCAAGTGAAGCTGCATCAAATATCTCCTTCATCATTGCTTGAATACCAGACATGAATATTCAGCAAAGACTTTGCTTTCTCTTGGCATTGGTAATGAGTAATTGGTAATGAGATAAACAAATGTTCGGTTAATACTAATTTCTTGAACAACTTTTGGGCATCAGTTCTTGTAGGTGGGAAAGATCTGGTAGACTAGTTGTAATACAAGCTGTTATTATTGTATTTACCATTACTTTCCTTACCATCTTAACAGCTGTTAAAAATAGTGTTTGTAAATACTGTAAAATATACTGCAATACTGCAACAAAGAAATAATTAAATTAAGATTTTACTTTGAAAAAAAAAAAAAAAAAAATAGTAGTAAAAATAGTAGTAAAAAAAAATAATCTATTTAAAATATCTATTATATTTTGCATACTAAATATTTTTGACTATAAGACTATATAAATACTATACTAAAAATCCATTATATGTTGAATTGTACTTTGTACAAAAAATATAAAACTCATTCCATGACCATAGCTGCTCAGACTTAGTGGGTATTTCCTAGTCGAGCACTTGCGCATTTTTACTTACTTTTACTAATCAAAAAAAATCTGTGTGAATTTGCGAAAATTCAGGCTAGGATTACAGCATAATATGCTGAGCACATCACGCAATTTATAGACTTCAACTGAAATTAATTATGCTTTCTCTTTTAGCTTTCTAGCTACGACAATGTTGTCAGCCGGCGTTACCATCATGGATCCCATAGCACTCACAATGATAGAGAAGTTTGGCGGTGACTTTGGACGCGAACGCTTGTTTTCCAGCATTGGCATGGCAATCTTTTCACCCATCACGGGAATTATGATTGACTACTCGTCGCGGGGATTGGGCTATACGGACTATTCGGCCGCCTTCTATACGTACGATGTGCTGCTGGTGATATCGACAATGTCCGTGTTAATGATGCCGCTGGGCGAGAAACTGCCGGCGGATAATGTATTTCGGGATTTATGGAATCTATTGAAAATGCCGCACGTGATTGCATTCATAATATTTTTGTTTGTGCTCGGAAATTTCTGGGGCTTCATCGAAAGCTTTCTATTCTTGTATCTCAAGGAGCTGGGCGCTCCCAATTACTTGTTAGGTAAGCTAGGCTACAACAGCAGCTGTTCCAGCGCTAATGGCTCATACATTACTCCCCGTCCATTCGCAGGCATTACAATTACTGTGGGCACTGTGAGCAGCATACCATTTCTATATGGAGCCGAGAAAATCACACGCATATTTGGTCACGTTAATTTGATTATCATTGCGTTCTTTTCGCACGCCGGACGCCTGGTGGGCTATTCCTTTATCGAGTGAGTGGCATGATGTGGAGTGGAGTGGAGTGGAGTGGAGTGTAGACATGTGCGCCTAATCTAATTTGATGGCAACATCGTATTTCTTTTCCATTGCTAGAAATGCCTGGTGGTGCTTTCCATTCGAGGCCATGGAATCGCTCTCCTGCCATCTGATGTGGGTGGCTGCGGCCACCTACTGCTCCCTGCTGGCGCCCAAGACCCTGCTGGCCACCCTGATTGGCGTCCTTGGCATGGCCCACTTCAGCCTGGGCAAGTGCAGCAGCAGCAGCATTGATCTTTTAGCTCTGATAAGCAAATAATAAAACTTGTTCTCTCTCCCATTTTATTTTTGTGCAGGACGTGGCAGTGGCAGCTTTACGGGCGGCCTATTAATTGGCCAGTTTGGCACACGTGATGCCTTCCGGTATATGGGTCTGCTGGCTGTCGTTGGCGGCATTGCGTATGGGCTGCTGCATTTGATTTGGTTACGCAAATTCGATCACACCACCGAGGAGTCGGAGGAGGAGGCTGAAACTGTGGAGGCAGGCGAAACCGAAAAGCTGACCGAGCCGGCGACCAAAGAGCAAGGCACTTCCATGTCGCTGGAGCGTCTAAGCCTGATGATCAAGTACAATCAAATTGGCAGCCTGTCATCGTTGCCGAGGGGCTCGCGGGTATGAAGAGCATCGCGACTTAAAAGTTTTCTAATTGAAATTGTTGTTATTGTCGAACAGGCGGATATACATGACCATTTGTCGGTGCGTCGGAGCAGCTACAATGTGGAGTCGCTTAGGGGTGTGCCCAAACATGGGAATATTGGTCACAGCGCATCCAAGGTGGATATATTGCGCTCAGCGCTGGAAATCAATCACAAGTCCTCCAACCATTCGATACTGAGCAAAGCCGATAACAAAACGTCAAATCAATCACTGGGTCGCAATCGTGCCGACAGTGCGCCCAAATTGAATCACAGCAATCTAAAGAATATTTCGCAGCCCGCTCTCGAGGGCGTCGTATTAGAGGTGAGCTATCCCATTCCACTTTCAACTTCTGTTAACAGCTTAGGCTGTGCGTATGCGTGTGTGTGTGTGTGTGTGTGTGTGTGTGTGTGTGTGTGTGTGTGTGTGTGTGTGTGTGTGTGTGTCGATGATTGTCCTCAATTGTTTTGACTTGTGCTGTGGGTGGGCAGCAGCGCCTTTAGCGCCTGTGGCTCACGGACTCGAGTTTGAGAGTTTTTCAAAAATGTTTAGCAGCTGTTGCGCCAATAACTTTTTAGCATACCCAAACGCTATTGTCCTGCTGCGTTCTTCCTGTCTGCCAGCCTGCCGTGCCTGTATTCATGTATTCCTCTCGACCTCGCTTGTTATTTTTTTTTTTTTTTTTTGCCACCTTGCTGCCAGCCGGATGCTGTGCGCCACTGCATCCGTTTGCCGTTTATCGTTTATTGTTTATTTTTCAGCATTCGTGTGTTTGGCATTTGTTTCCTCTGCTTCTGATGCCGCTCGAATGCTTCTGATTTCTCTTTTTAGCGTAGCTAACTTAGCCAGTGGAATGGAAGCTTCATTGAGTTTTTCTGAGTGTGCGGCTTTTTTTTTTCTGTTTTTTTTTTAAACAAACAGCATAAAGTCCTGAAATTCGTTGCCCTGCGTAAGCTGAACGTTCAAAGTTTAGAGATTTTCTACTGAGCACACATTTGATGCTATATGCATTCTACAAAGTGGATTTATTAGATACATAGATATTTTTTCAATATAGACATATGTATATTTGCCACGCAATCAAAGTTATGTTTTCTATACTTACAAAGTAAACAGGGCACAGTGCTGCCTCCACTATTGGAGCACGCCACTAGACCGGATATTTGAGTAGCAAAATGTTTTCTAACAAATTAAAAAATTCGAACGAATTTCTAAGAATTTTCTTTTTAGCTAATTTCTGCTAAAAAATAATATTTATATAATTGAAAAGTAAACAAAGCACAGCAGAGCCTATGTAATTCAAATATTAGTTTCATTGTCTCTATTGTATACAGTAAAATATTTTCCTATTTAAAAAATAATAAATAATAAATTTCTACTCTCGAAAAGTGAGTATGTTCATTAAAGCCTTACTAATGCTCGCTTTAACGAATATATGTAGAAAAGGAAAATATAAAAATAAATATAAAAACTCAAAAAAAAAAAAAAAAATAAATAAATAAAACTCTTTAACGTATACATATATGTATGAGAAAAGGAAAATATAAAAATAAATATAAAAAACTCATAAAAAAAAAATTATAAAAAATGAAAACACTTAAGGAAGCCAAAATTTAAAAAAAAAAATAAATTAATAAAAAATATATATATATGTAAAAAATGAATATTAAATAAAAACTGTAACAAAAATATATAGAAAATTATAAACAAAATAAATTATTAACTTAATCTGCACCTTTGAAAAAAATTGAAATATTATTCAGAAATTTTGTAAATGTGTTTTTAACATTTAAAGTAAATCCAACAATTTCTATATTTTCATATATATTTTTTTAATATAATTAATTTGTATAGAGTATATATTACTTTATCAATATTTATAGACCATGCAACTCCCATTGTGCCTATTGAAAGCCAATTGCCATTCATTCATGTTCTTGTTTATGTTTACATTGAATAATATTTAATAACAAAATATATTTTTAATTAGCTCAACTGAGTAAATTTATTGATGCGAAGCTCCCAGCAGACTGATTTGACTATAGAATAGAACTGCGAATAAACTAAATGTACTCAGTGTACCGATTTAATTAAAAACTTAATATGATATATGAGGACAATCGATGCGACTATAAATGGATGCGTGCCGCAGTTAATTTCATAATTAATTATTGAAGCTTTCTAGCGAGCTTTTATGGCTGCCTGGCAACCATGATTCAATAAATCAAATGTGGTTGCAACAAATGCGCATCCAACAGAGGCAACAAACAACAACAAAAAAAGAGAATCCAAAGCAACAACAACAACAACAAAAGCAACAAATTAATGAATTTATGAACATGCCAAAGTTTTGCCTTGGCATTTCCAGGCAGCAAAACAACACTCTGAAGCGGACCGATGGACAGCTGGACAAACTGACAAACTGGGCGCAGGAAATAAAAGCTAGCAACCGAAAACAGCAGGGTGCTAAGAGCACTAGCAGCACATCCAGCAGCAAGAGCAGCAGCAGCAGCAGCAGCAGGGCGCTAGCATCAGCCATTCGCTTGCAAATTGCAGGCTAGAGAGTCCAAAGGGCCCAAAAAGTTCGTTTTTGGCTTTTTGCGTTTGTGCCAAATAAATTTTCCAAAACCATGGGCGCCATTTGCTATCTGTCTATGTGTGTGTGTGTGTGTGTGTGTGTGCGAGTGTATATTGGTCTATGTGTGTGTTGGTCTGAATTAGTGTGTGACTGCATCTCTATCATAAGTATATAAAACTATACCCAGTCTGTGCTTTAACAAATGCCATTCACACATACGAAATAGGGCGTGGAATCAACATTTTTCCCGAGCCGCATGAAAAAGTATCCAAGTGGTTTGTTAACTTCAATACCCGCTGTGGATTTATCCGTAATACCCACCTCTATGTTAATGGTAAAGTACACGCCAAATGGCCCAAAATAAATGCATGTTAGAAAAGTTTTCGGGCTAACCGAAGTTCCTAAATGCTTGCAGAGCGACAAACAGATCGATAATTAGGCATATATATATACTAGTATATATATATATTATTATTGGCATTTGAAATTAATTTTAAATTGCAGTTGTTGCTTCTAGCCTACAGCCTACAGCCTAAGGCCTTGTGGCTAAAATGTAATTCTCGGAATTTTATTAGCTAATGTAAATATTTTAAATTAAATTACATTTTTTTTTTTACATATATTTCCCTTTGTGCTCTTAAAAATTTGCATAATATATATTCAATAGAATGTAATTTTAAATTAAATTTGTAGAAATTTTTGCTGATTAAGAGATAAGAGGCAATAGCTAAACAGCATAGATATTAGCTTAAGCGAATGATATTAATTATCGTTTATATTAAAAATTTGCAATTGAATTGCTGCTTTTTTTTTGCTTTTGATAAGTTTATCATAAATTATGCAGAACAACAGGATGTAGTAGCTAGAGAGAGTTAAAAGCATAATTTATTTTATTTATTAGTATTTTTTAATTTTTATTTTTTAATTTTTTTTTTTTTTTTTAGCAGTGTTCAGATAATACTTTTAAAGTATCTATAAAAAATTAAAAATCTACGCTGAAGTTTAGACTTTCTCATTGTCTTTTTTTTCATTTTAAATAGAACTTGTAGGAACAAGAAGCCATATTTTAATTCTGTATCAAAAGAGAAGCACAAATATTGGCCAAGGAAGGGTATTTCTGTGTCTACTAAATTTACTGAACTGCTGTTGATATAAAATATTGTTAATGCATTTGCATAGTAATAATTTGCAGACTTAGATATACAATGGAGTAATAAAAGGCTCAGATATTAGCTGCACAGTTTAATAATCAGCAGCTGATATAAAATGATTCAAAAGAACCTGCAAATTAAAAAAAATAGATTAATTTTAATATTATTAAAAATATATACAATTTATAGTTTTATATTATTAAAAAAATATATATTTATATATTTATTATAAATTATATATTTAATATTTAATTTTAAAAACAAATTTTCAATATCCTCTATTCAGTTCCATATAAAGGTATATAATAATGTATATTATATTTTTAATACCAAAATTTCCAATTTATTTATAAATTTTAACGAACAATATTAAATTTTGCTGTTAAATATTATTACAAAAAAAATTAATTTAAAAGTTTTAAAATTATATTATTTAACCAGATAGACGAACAACAAGACGTACATTGCATAAACTCAAAATACTCTTTTTCCCTTTGGGAACAGAGTATAAAAATATTGCAATATCACATTTACAATTCAATATTATTTTTAAAATCAGTATATTAAATTTACATTTTAATAATATTTAAAAAAATAAACATTTAATTTACATTACATTTAATTTAGTACATTTACTTTTTTACCCCCTATTAAATAATTAAAAACTAGTAAATGCACAATATTAATTCAACAGCAGTTCAGGTTAATTAAAGGTTAAGGCAAAAAGCGGCAATCAAATAGACATTAACTTAACAGCCAGCAAACCATATGAAAACACACAAATGGAATTAACTAGCTTAATAAAAAATATGATTAAAAATTCCGCTTATAGAAAAATTTCCATTTAATATCAATTTAGTATTCTAGGAGTTTGAAGTTAATGCAGAGCTTAAGGGATAAATGCAAAGAGTCAAACGACTTCACATTAGCTTGCCATTTCATATAAAATCACTTTTAAAGCTGTCGCTCACTCTGCAAACATATTTTCGCTCTTGAGCGAACATACATACACATATGTATATATATGCATTCATATATGTTCGTATTGCATCCATGGATTGGGCGTGATTTCCAGCATCAGCAACGACAGCCTCAGCAGCATCATTGCGCTGACAAAGTGTGTGGAGGCAGCGTTAGATTTGGGTTTCGACTGCTCGTCGCTGGTTGTTGGTTTTGTTAAATTAGTTTTAATTGATGTTGGTTTTGCGTTTGCGTTGCGAACCACTCGGGCATTACTTTATAACGTTTAATTAAGGCCCACACTTGCACTGTTTGACTTTGGCTCCACTTGTTTTAACAACATTTAAATGCATGCCAAATTTGCGCTTAAACCATCAAATAAATACTCTGTATATATATGTATATATCTCTTATTGGCCGATTGGGACGATTGTAAATTTTAAATTTTTGGTATTTTTCTTTCGCTGTGATTGTGTTTGTTTGTTTGTATTCTGTATTCTGTTTCTCTTTTTTTTCGGAGTCGAGTGATTTGTTGTTCAACTTAGCACAAGTTGACAACAACAAAAAAAAAAAAAACGTAACAATAGCAGCTGCTCCAAAGGCAACAATGAGTGTGGGGAAAGCCCCGAGCAGCCCCATTCGCCTGCCTGAAAGCTCGCACTAAAAAGCAAAAGCAAAAGCAAAAGCAGAAACATTGCCGTCGCTTGAACAAACAAAGAGGAGCAAAATTTGAAACGTTGGCAACGTCTCTGAAGCTGTCAATTGGAAGTGGGCAACAAATTATTCAGCTGCTGCTGAAAATGCCAAATTGTTCATGGGCAACTTAATGCAAGCCTTAACAACTTCTGCTCTGATCTAATCGACTGTGTTGATAAGCAGCTTCAAATGTGATAATAAGCGAGAATTTTGCACAAAGTTTTTTATTTATGTTCATATATATGTATGATGGCTGCGGGTTGAACAATATGAATTCGACTTTCGAGATTATAAAAAAAATATTTGTTATTTGAAAGTTTATTTCTTTGACGCAAGATTTTAAAGTAAGATTTAAGCAGAACAGAATGCAGAAAAGGCAGCCAAAAGTTTTTATGATTATATTTAACAAAGCATGCCAAAATTTAAATGATTTTTATTGCAATAGTTTATACATAATTTATATAGTTACTTCAACATTTTTGTTTAATTAGCTTTGAAAATCTTCTGCTATTTTCACATTAGTCAAATGACTTTGTCACACTGTATTCGAAAGAACACAACAATCGATTTCATTCCAATATGCGACTATTCTTAATGGCACGTGCGAATGTTCTACGATTTCCTGTTAGCTATTTTTGCTTAGTTTCTTCTTCTTTTTCATTTTCCCTTTTCTGTTGTGGTTTAAATTAATGGAGGGTAAGAAAAAGAGAGTGGGTATAAGCTAGAAAGAGAGAGAGAGGGAAGGAAAAATAATGTTGTTGTTGGCAGTATTATTATGCATCTTATCTATGCGCAGCTGTAATGCTATTGATCTGTATTTTGAAAACATAATTTTGTGTAAATATTGACATTTAATGTGTAATAAATCAAATAAGACATTAATCAAAGCAAAGCAAAAGGAAGCAAACGATTTGCAATCAAATATAAATATAAATAATAAAATATTTAATTATTATTATAAAAATATTAAAATATCATTAGCTTCTATGATTTTTAGCTAACATCTGATACGATTCTGATAAGACTCTCCGCTGCCCTAGAAAGTCATTCAAGCGTTCATTTTGATAGCTTTTTGACTTAATTACGCATTTAAATCATTAAGATATCAAATATCAGTTCACTCCGAGTTATTCTACCCTCTTAAAGAGACAACTCACAAAAAGAGAAAAACTCACTCATGCGTTTCTAAATCGAATGCCAAATAATTTGAAGCCCTTGATTGAATGGCAAATGTTAGTCATTGTTCAGCAAAACAATTCGAACGCCCATTAAGTGATTGCGAAATCGCTCGTAAGTAATTTATAATGTTCACAATGAGTAATACAATTTAATAATAATAATATATATATACAAATTTATTCAACAAGTTGTCAAAGCTTCGCAAGTCAAACTCATTTTTGGGGTGCGCTCAATTATTTTAATTGCAGATTTTGTACAACGTTCAATTTGCTATGCCAGAAAAGCTCTTTTCAAATAATTGATTAAATTATATATAACGCACATGAGACCCCAGCATATTCATTTTCTTTATAATGCAGGGAAAAGTAACAAAAAACAAAAAAGAAATAATTAATTAATATGTTCTTGTTAGCTTTTCAACAGGCGCCTTTCAACACGTGGCCTAGCTCTCTGCCTCTCGCTCTCTTCCCTTGGCTCTATACATCGCTTCTCATCTCTCTTTGAGAGTTTGACGCTTCGTGCGCAATTAAATTTTAGACGCACAGCTCATTTGTGAGTTCGTATACTTGTTCACACCAGGCAGAGAGTATACTGTGTCTAGTGTCTTGTGGGAATGATCTAGAGATATGAAATATGTATATGTATAGGTGCAATATTTAATTTACTCAACTGTCTTTCAACTGCCCTTATTAGAATTATTTCTTTAAATTTTTTCTAGTATTATTTCTATACGATCTTTTTTACTATTTTTAGTACTAATCCTAATATTTCCATTAATACTCTTTCATGTAATATTCCTACTATATTTCCATTCATTATTATTATTATTTATTATTCTATTCATTATTATTATTATTTCTTCACCAAAATTTTTGTTTCATAATATTTTCTATCAGTACTTTTTGACTTTTTATAACAGTTTTAATTTTTACAATTTACACTACTAATTCTACTACTATATTTACTACTTCTTTTCAAATTTCTAGTACTCTTTTCTTGTTCTGCTAATACTCTTCTTGTCTCGGCAACTATTTCTAATATTTTCATTATACTACTAATTATTTCTATCAGCTCTCTTTAAAGTAATTTATGTAATAATAATAATTCTACAATTTTCACAAATATATTTAATATAATTTAAAATATAATATATATGTCTACTACATATTCTTTATATAAAGCCCTTGAGATTAACTTAATTTAATTAACAATTTCACATTCACATTTATTTTACTTTTTTTACTTTTATTTTTTTTTTATATGCTACAAAAAATCATCAAAAATGTACTCCAATCTACTTTAATACATTAATTACCAATGTAGAGTAGTGCTTCGTGTCTTATACCCAATTGCCATGTTCATTTTGCAAAATGAGTTCGTAAAATAAAAGCCGAGCGAAATTTCTGTTTTATATCAAACGAAATAAACTGATGAACCGAAACCCACCTTTGCACAAATGGCACTTAAGATCTATGGAAGCCAGTGTGTGCTTTACATGTTTACATGTACTCACACGTACACGCTCACGCTCTCTCTCTCACACACACACACATCCATACATATATATGTATATACAAATAAAAGCCACAATCTACAATTTACGCAGTGGCTGAGCAGCAGCTCCACTTGATATCAGGTTCATTCGTGAATGGCTGCGGTCTGTTTGTGTGTTTGTTGTCCGATTGTAATGAAACTTTCAGGCCCTAAAAATGCTGTTCAAATGTGAGTGTGTATGTGTGTGAGTGTGTATAAACAACAATAATACAAAGGGCTATTTGTCATTTCAATTTGTGCACGCAGCGAGCAAATGTATTGAAAATAGTCAAATATTCTCGTATCTCGCATACTGCTGAGATTTGATATACCAAATTGGATGTTTCCTAGCTGGAAATTTACTTGGCTTATTGTTAATTCATAAATATACATAGATATCCTTCTATGTTTATTAAAGAAAATATCTTTTATGCTCATGTAAGCTGTGGCATAATAAAAGATAAATTTATTTTTATGTAAAACACTTGGAAGAAAGTAAAAGAATTTAATATAAAGATTTTTAAAGATTTTTTTTTAGTTATTTTCTTTTGTTAGGTCAATTCAAGTTTGTAGTTCTTAAGTTGAAGCAGCTAGTAAAAGATAGTGAAAGTATTTTCTATATCAATTTCTTTTTTATTTTTGGATTGAAATACATTTTGTGTAAGAAAGTTTTGCAAACAAGTTTTTCAAATATTATTATTGATTTCCTAGATAATTGTTTGTAAACAAAAAGAAGTACAACAAACTTGTATGAAGAGCGAGAAGTTTTCAGACATGATTAACTCAACTATAAATACTGAATTGCTCTTAATAGCTAGAGATAATTTTCATGTATTTGTCGGTTCTAACAATTTTCAACAGATTTCCAATAGGGAATATGCATAAATAAATATTTAGCATATGCATAAAGAACTCATTTAACTTTGTTACGCCGCATGCTTCTCGTTGATTATTGGTCAATTGCAGCTCTCGAAACTTTAAGAGTTGAAATAAACATATTTTAATTGGGGGCAACAACTTATTCAGCAGGTGCAGCTGGCATTATGCACGGCAGGCACACAGCGTTCCACAAAGAGTTTCTGCAGTGCAATTTGCTGCATATATTTATGCTGCGCTCTCTGTGCTTTATGAATGCAAATTTTGTTTGCTTTGTAGTGAGCGTGTGTGTGTGTGTATAAAGCAAATTATAAATCATAGACTTGAAATGGAATACGGCTAACTTTTGTGACAGAGCCGGCTAATATGTTTATCCTTGCTGAGCGTTATTTATATACCCCGAGCAACGCTCCCAAATGTAGTGCAGAGTATATGCTAGCTGCCCGCCTGCATGCTCAACTTTCCATGCTGCATGTTTTTATTTTATACTCGCATGTACTTAGTGCCATATGAGCTGGAACTGCATGCAGCTTAAAAGTCCAGTCCACTTGCCTGCATTTCAATACAGAAATAACACTAGAAACCAACAAATATGTTGCGTGATTAAATCGTATTTGGTTTACACTTTTCACAGAAGTTTTGCTTTGGGTTTTTTCCTTTTGTTTATACTTTTATTTTATTTTTGTGTGTACGGTTTGAATTGCTTTGAAATTGGTTTAATATTTACTTTAGTTTTTAATTGGCAATATAAACGTATGCAAATATTTATCAAAGGGCTGCACAGTTACTCTATAGAAAAGCGTTTATTAAATTTGTGGAATATTCGTTTCACTAGTTGAATGAAAAATGTTGATTTTTAACTAATTTGAAAAATATGTAAATTAATTTATAAACTATTTACTGAGCTGCACAGCAAACAAACAAACACAGCTTATCTTGACTAAATGTCATTATTTTATGATTATTTAACATTCAGTCAAAGTTTGATTTATAGCAAAAGTTTATATACATAGCAAGAGCTTAGCTATTCAATATATCATTTCCAATCGATTCACTTAACTTTTATTAGTGCCACTCAACTGCCAACAAGTACTCAATTACATGCCATCGAATGTTGTTTTCCATTCAATGGGCTGTGAGTTTGATATTCGAATAAGGGCATTGCAATGTTCTATTTACCCAATTTTCAGTCTCATGCAAATTTGCAGCGCCTGCAGGCACAGACAACAAATGTAATATTCGATTATTAACGAGCATTGATGTCAACTTTAATAATGGCGAAAATACGTCCTTTGTGCTCAAACGCATAAGCGAAAGGACACAGCTCAAAGGCGAAATATATCAAATATTTATATTTTTGAATAAAATATAATTTGTTATTTTGGCAAGCCAAAAAGAAGATTTTTTTGTGTGAGAGTTAGTATATTTACCAACAATTGTAATTATTGTAGTTTGAATGTCCAATAAATAAAAAAATAAAATTTAAAAAATAAAAATAAATTTAAAAAATAAAATTTTTAAAAATAAAAATACTAAATTAAAGAAATTTAAAAAGAACAAATAAAATAAACGAAAAATATTATTACAAGAAAAAAGAGAAAAGAGCATACACAATGTTTAAATATATGAATCGAATCTGAGAACATTAAATATGTTTCTTAATATTATTTAATATTATTAAATATATCTCTAAATATTTTAAATAATATGCCAATAAATATTTATGAATCAAAGTAGCTGATTACAGCTTTATATTTTGTATTTGTATGGAAACTAGACAAACTTGACTTGAGCTCAATGATATCATCCAAAAAATATTTGTAAAATATTAATATTTATTTACACATACATATAATAATTTTAAGCATCTGCATGTAAAAAATTATATAAATTGCATTGGGCATGCGCTTAATTTAAATATTTATGATTTACTTACCTACTAACTCACGCCTTTCTCTTTCACCTCAACATAATATGCAGGATCAGGAGGGCCCCAAGGTAATACCCGAAGAAACGGAACTAAATTCGTCCAAAGTAACTGTAGCAGGCTGTACAGAGGAGTCGGCTCCAAAGGCTCAATCAGCTAGCGTGCAAGAGGATGCCAATTGAAGTGGATCTCGCATTTGGCTGCTGATGCAGGGGGGGCCGTTTGAGTGATATTACAAGGAAAAACGAAAACTAATTGAAATTATGCAAATCAATAAATAAATCAATCAAGCAATGTTAAACAATTTATTTGTTAGTTTGTACATTTGTTACGAATATGTTATATAAATTATGCAAAAATAAACAAAAATGTTGTTGAAAAAAGCCAAAACCCAAATTGATTTTGAATTGCAATTAAATATGCCAGCGGGATTTTTGCTTTGAAAATCATTTATTTGCCATTTTGCTTAAGTTGTAATTGGTATTATTAACGAAAAAACTGTATTGCCTTAATTCAATTTACACATATGTTTCATGTATTTGCTTATTATTTAAGAATTTTCAATTACTTTTTGATTTTAGGTTTCATAGATTTTTTATAATTATTATTTTTTGTAATTTTTTTGCATTTAAAATTAATTTCCTTTAAACTGTGATGAGTTAAGCTCAGTAATGCTGTCTGCTCACAGTTTCAGAATTTAATATAATTTCATTAATTTTATTTTGCAATAATTGAGCCCGTTCTCAAAGAATATTTGTTCAACAAAAAGGCAGAAGAGCAAGTATCTTTGATTCTCTTCAATCAAGCTGCAACTCTCTGCAGAGTTCAGATATAAAAAAATGTAATCAAGAGTACAATTTGGCAGAAGAACTATATATATATAATGATATATATATATTTATGAACATTTTTCAGAAACACTCAATATATTCTCATTTAATTTCAGTTTTAATTGATTTGATTTTACTTTTGAAGCCATTTGCTCTGCACTTTCGAGCAACTTTAAAAATTTTACAACAATATGCTCTACGCAGCTAAGAGGAACACATACATACATATACATACATTTCGCTCTCCAATGCGACTCCAACAATTAGCTACAATAATCTCTGCCAAATGACAAAGCAAAACACACAGGCCAACAGAATTTGGTAACCAAAGCCAAACTTTGGTTACATTCATTTTTCATGTCATGAATATGAAACGAGTTCTATTGAATTAGTATTTTATATATATATATATATATATATATATATATATATATATATATTTTCAATAGAAAGCAGCGAAAACTGAAATCATTTAGAGCAAGTTTTTAGCTCTGTGGCAGCATAACGAATTGTTTATATATATATATATATATATATATATATATATATTTTTTTTTTTTTTTTTTTATTTATTTATTTATTATTTTTTTTTTTTTTGAATATGTAAGTGAAGCTGTGAGCGTAAAATGGATTTTTACATAAATAAAATTTTTGATATCTCGGTGAGAGCAAATATTTTAGAAATATTTTAGAATATCAGAAACAAAAAATAAATAAAATATGTAAGTGAAGTTGTGAACGTAATTTTTTTTTTTTTTTAGCATAAATAAAATTTTTGATATCTCGGTGAGAGCAAATATTTTAGAATATAAGGAAAAAAAAAAAAATCAAATAAAAATAAAAATAAATAAATAAATAAATAAATAAATAAATAAATAGATAAATAAATAAATAGATAAATAAATAAATAAATAAATAAATAAGTAAATAAATAAATAAAGAAATAAATAAATAAAGAGGTAAATAAATAATAATAATAATATTTAACTATTACAGATCTTTGAAATGAAATTGAAAGTATAAATAAATCTTTTGTAATAGAATGATTAAAATTCGATTTGCGACTATGCTTTGATTATTGCTCGTGAACGTGTAAGAAATTCTGTTGGCCAGTGTAATTGCAAAATAGTTTGCTTCGTATTTATTATGCACGCAAATAATGAAATTTGATCAATGCGGTTAATTTTAATTGATTATTTATTTGGCTCAACATTGCAGCCCATTGAAAAAACTATGCCAAGAACATAAGCAGCATATTTGCAGCTATAATGGGCATATTATTAAAATTAATTGAATTTATATAATCTATTGATGAGAATGCTTTGTTGGCAGTTCTACAATGCAGAATTGAAATGAATTCCAGTTAAATTAGCATTTTTTTTATAGCAAAGTCTAATCCCAAAACATCCCTTTCTTCAGTAGACTGTGCAGAGTATTTCTTGATTTGACTGGGTTGGAAAATAAGTACAGAAGCAGTTTAGCATATAGTATTATCATGTAATTATCGTATTATATTAGCTTAATTAAAAGTTTAATTTATTTGTTGTCAACTTTAATTGTTTTTCATTCAATAATATCAATACTGTTCCATATTGTCAGTACTGGCAACGTTTATTGCTAGAGTAGCACAAGTGAAGTGAGCTTCTATCTCTACTAATGTGTTGGAAGCTTCTTCGTAAATTTAACTAACCAGCGCACATCATCATCGTCATCGTTGGCTGCCCTTCCAGTTGCAGTTGCTGTAGGCAAATCTCACTGTATTAGCGGCAATTGCTGTGAGGAACTCTCACTGAAGTCTACCGTGTAGTACATATCGTTCTCCATGTTCATGGCCAGATGCCTTTGGAAGGGCCTCTCGTGCAGCTGGCCGCCGAGCGTTGTCTGTGCGTGGTGGCTGCCGCCATTTGACTTCGAGGACAAATGGCGCGTCGACTGCTGCGCCGGATTGCTGCTGCTGCTGTTGTTGCTGTTGCTGTTGCTGGCTGACGCAGAGCTGGCGTCACGCTGTGCCACTGCAGCGGGATCATTGAGCGCCTTGCCACTTAGCCAATGTTTATTGAGTGTGCCCTGCATCTTGGGCCGGCGAGTGAACCCCAATATGGGTATAAACGAAGTGGAACGCGTCGAGAACTTACGGTACGTTTGATTCACGTTGCAGTGACATATTGTGACCTAGTTGACGGACGACAAGAAGGAGAAGCAGAACCGAAAAATGAAAGCAACCAAAACAATGAAAATGTAAATATATGTATAAATATAAATCAGTTACAGCACAGCTGTGGCGCTTGTTGAATCGTACTTTGTACTCAGCAATGTGTATAAGATATGGAATGATTTACAGGGTACTTTTAGTTGGGCATTCCTTTGTTTTTCCTTTTTAATTTCCCTGAGTACTACTGCAATTAAGGTCATGGCAAGGTAGGAGTAATTTCTAAAAGGCTTTTCCCATAGCGCTAGACTAAGTCTGCGGTATTTTCTAGCATTCTTCATTATTTTAATTTTCTGAACTTATAATAAAGTTGACTGCATGCAGGGTATTTACTAGTACAATACTCTTCACTATTTGTACTTTCTTTGTTATTAATGGAATACTGTTGATTAATGCGAATTTCTTTTTACTTCAGCTCATGTCTGAATACAGGATATTAGCGAAAAGGTTGCACTCTTTGCAGAATTCATCATTAACTTAATTAAATATTCTTTATTTTATAAGATTCTTCTTAGCTGCTTTCTTTCATTTCTTTTATTTAATTAATTAATTTCTTTATTAATTACATTTAACTGAGGCTAAAATCCAGGATATTTGCTAGTGGCATACTTTGGAAAGCACTAAAAAATCCCTGAAGTATTTAAATTAACCTGAGGGCTGAGCGAGGGCGAAGTATTTTCAAGTATGACACTTTATTATATTCCTCCCTTCATTAATCATATTAAGTTTGTAACTGAGAGCACAGAGCTCTACCAGGCTTGTCTTTAGTGAATACCTCGCATCAGCTAGCATAAGTTACTAACAAAGTTAAGTAATGCCAATTGTCAGCTGTGAAATGTATTTAAGAATAAACTAAAAGCTTTTAAATGACTTTTTGACTTCTTTCGAAGAGCCAACCGAGCATACTTTATGCATAAATTCGAATTTGCTTGACCAGTCGATTGAACTGCACTGTGAAAAAAAAGAAAAGAAAAGAAAAACCCCAAAAACAAGCGACAGTTGAGCTTTCGACTTCGGCTTTCGTGTTACAAAAAAAAATAAAAAAAAAAAATAACAAAAAACTTACAACAGGGAAATGAATATGCAATTCCACCTCTCAAGACCGCAAAGTACAATTTCCTCAATGGCCAGGCCTTGTTCATGTTCGTCCTTGTGTGAGTGCGAGTGTAAATGTATGTATGTGTGTGTGTGAGTTTGCGTTTTACTTACCACAATGGCAACGATGAAAATTGCGGCCGCCAGAACACCAGCCGCAAAATATGCATTATGCAATTCAATGGGACTTTTAAGCACAACCGATGAACTAAAAGTTTTGTCATTAAAATTTCTGGCATTCGCGTCGTCGACAATAAATTCGCTTGAACTGACGACGGTCTCGACCACAAACTCATCTGCAGACCACAAAAATGAATATAAATGGTTAGTTCTCTGTCAGCCTGCTAGACTTAGATAGCCAGCTAGGCTAAGCTTAATAGTAATATGAGTGGAGTCGACAAACACTTACCCTCGCACATGGTGCCCGTATAGCCGGGACGACAGGCACAGTAGAAGCTATCGCCGCTCGACCAGCAGGTGCCGCCATGGGTGCACGGATTCACGCTACATTGCTGAAAATACTAAATGAAAGTTTTACCCACGTTGTTGGCATTTGATTATGATTCGTGATCTCATTCCCGCGCTCTCTCTCTGTCTCTCTCTGTGTCTGCGCCAACTCACGCATAAATGTACATATTTGGCCTATAGTAACTAACAATTAATTGGGCAGGTTCTGTGTGCTGTTGGCATATTAAATATATTACACGCGCCCATAATTGTGCGCCATAGTAAAAAGTAATTAACTCGCCAGCGGCTGGCATCCAAGCGTCCTTCATTCGGCTTCTGCACGGGCATCAGCACTTGCCCCCTATATCCGCTGGCAAACAGGTCGCTCACGCTTCCTCTCCCTCCCTCTCTCGCTCTCTCTCACTCCTAACTAACCAAAGCTCCTTCCGTTGTCGCTGTTGCTGATGCTGTTGCTGATGCTGACGTCGAGTCTGCTCTCCAAATATATAACAAAGCAAAAAAAAAAAGCGAAATGAAGCTCTCACAGGAGTTGGTTTTCGCACACCCAGGCGCGCGGTTAAAGAGCATGTCCATCATCGTCGCTGCAAAGCTTTAATTATGGACGCCTAATTTATGGACACTTTATTAACTTCTATTTTACCACCGAAAATTATCAAGTCATTGAGTGTTTATTAAATATTCTGAAGTGTGTTTCCAGCTGGCGTTAATGAAATGGCACGCACAGCTACTAATTGTGGCTTACTCAAGTCCCATCACTTGTCTTGCTGCCATGCTCGAAATGGTCAAATGATGTTCAAAGGGTTCTACTTTAAGACGGAAATTGAATGTGGCTGTGAACAAGAAAAGTAGTTTTCTTTTTTTCTCGCTTCTCTTCTCTTTATCTTTTCTACAGAGTATTAAGCGAGCTCTATGCTTGCTTTGTGAAATTGTAGCTTCCTTCTAAGCTAAAGTTTCACATTGCATGCAATCGAAAAATTAAATTTTTAATGAGAGCACCTATATGATTATATAATAATAATATATATAAATTAAACTTTTTTTACTCTACTAATTTTTATAATTTTTTTTCTATTTTTTTATTATTTATTTTTTATTTTTTTTTTTATTTTATTTTGTCAACCTTTCTTTTTATCAAATTTTGTGAAGTTCTATTTCTGCATGCATTTTTCATTAGATTTGTTCATCTATTTGGCTAAGTTTTTAGTTCAACAATGTCAATGTTAAAGCGGATATTATGCTGGGCAGAGGCATTACACTAGAATTAGACTAAGTAAAAAATATAATTGCTATAATTGATCCTAGAAAGCTGAGCGAAGGCTGCTAACAGCAGCTGTTGCTGATTGTTTATAATCATGCAAAATTAGTTTACCTGAATGGACATATTGTCAATTAATTCAAAGTACAATTTTAAATTTTATTTTAACTAATTTTGACAACTGAAAGTGTTATAATTTAACTGTAAGTCTTTTCATATAATTTAAAAATATTTAGTTAACAAAATGCCTTGCAAGAACGAGCAAATGCCAAAGATTAACTTCAGCTGATAAGTAAATTCAATAAATAATTTATCGCAGCTAACAAAAATATATTTAATTAATTTTAAATGAGTTAAAGCGATTACTTACAGCTGTCAAATATTTTTTTATTTAATGAAAAAAATTAGGTAATTTAAAAAATAGAGTTTCTAAACTAAAACTTTTGCATTTTTAACCTAGCATATGGCAAGAAAATGTTTTAATAAAGTATTCTACGTTTCACTAACGAACTCAACATGCCTAAAGCAAGAGTTTAATTTACCATAATTCAACATTCATTCATTAGTCTGAGAAATTCTAAGAAAATAAAGTTTGTTCAAAAAGCTGAAAGATAAATATGCCAGCAGTTTGAAGTTCACGCCATTTAGCTTAGCCAATCAATTGTAAAAATCTATAAGATATTCATGAATATTATATCAGACTAATTTGAATCACTTGCAAATTGGATTACAATGGCCAGCCAAGTACTATCAATATTATTACATCGTGTTGCTTTCGGGCAAGAGAAAACAATCCAAAGACGTAAATCAGTATGAAATACACAAAGCTCAGCTCAGAATATATCCAACATGTTTGCAATTGAACAAAAGCAACAATTACAAAGTTGCATTCGAGCAGAACATTTGTGCATTGTGCGCAGCTCAACTGTCTCTATGTACAATGTACATATGCATGCATATGCACATACATATGTATATAGAAACGTATATTCGAGAGTCTGTGGCTTGGCAATCTGTTGTCAGCAAATTGTGGGTATTTTGGGCTTTTTGTTATGCATCTCCGACTGCCACACACACACACACACACGCAGACACGCAGACACACTTCCACGACTCTCGACACCTATTTGCCGCACAGGAAAACGTTTGGCCTTTGCAGGAAGCCATTTCAGGCAGTAGGATGGAGAGAGGAGGAGTGGGAGGTAGACAGAGAGAAAGCGCAGGCTGCTGAGTGCATAAATCATGACTTACCGTTCGTGGCATTTGATTACAATCCGGTCCATTGCGACCTCCTGGGCATTCGCAGCTAAAGTCATTTCCATGATCAATACAACGATGTCCTTCGGGACAGGGCTTATTGGCGCAGAAATCAACCTAAAACAGAGATGAAACTCTTAACAAAACAACTCACAACAGCAGAGCATATTGAAAAGCTGGACTTCATTACATATTCAACAAAAAATATATAATAGGAAATCCCCAAGCCTTGCTTCCCTATTGATATAGACAGCTAGATGTCAGCTATGCCAAATTCAATCAACAATTTGCCAATTTTTATTGCATTGACAACTAGCTGAAGGCGCCTGACGAGGATGCCAGTCGAGAACATCGAAGATTATTTTAAATTAAAATTATGTTTTTTTATCATATTTTCTTTTATGCTAATATGCAAGAGGCTTGAAGAAAGGGACCCATAATCTGAAATTCAAATACTCTTATCTTGTTTACATATGGAATGGTATTATAAGTTGATTACGCGCTCTGTCTTGTGCACTGTTGCTGATTTTATTGGCTGCTTAAAGCAGAGCGCAGTATTATATATGTTGATTAACTTTATTGTATTTGTTGTCTGAAGATTAAAATATTCTCATGGCATAGCATAAAATCTCTTCTAAAACAGAACAAAAATAAAAACAAATGAAAGTGCGCCCAGCACATTCGCCTCCCATGAAAATGCGAATAAATTAAATATTTATTTCTAGTTAAGTGCATACAGACCGGAAACATAGAATACGAAATATTCACAGCAGCGTATTTTTTTCTAGCATGGCAGCTGCGTGGCCTCACCTTGACACTCACCTTTATTTGGCAACGATTGCCCGTGTAACCTTTTGTGCAGCGGCATTCATAGCTGCCAATGTGATCGATACACTCGCCGCTATTCTGACATGGATTCGATTCACATTCATTATATTCAAAGTTGCACAGCTCGCCCGCAAAGCCTGTCAAGTGAATGAGAAAGAGAGAGATAGTCTGAGTGAGAGAGAGAGAGTGACAGAGTGAGTGTGAATGAGCGAGTGCGCCGTAATGCTAATGTGCAAAATAAATGAAATGGAAATTTCAAACGAAATGGATGTTGCCAACTTTGGGGACCTGACTCCCAGTGCTGCCTTTGCTTCTCTTTCTAGTCGCTTCTGCTTCCCTTATTTCTCTGCTTTTTTTTTCTTCATTGTTGTCGACTTTGATTTGTGCAAATTGTGTTTGTGCCAATGAAATAATTTATAAGCTTTAGTGCATATTTTATTGCTACATTTCATACAGAGCTGAGCTCGAAGAGCTTAGAAATCAAATTCTCAGCAAATATAATTTCCACATTAAATAATATTTGAAGCATTGTCAATCAAGAACATTAACTAACTACAAATTAAGTTGCAAACAAATTCCTTAGGTAGCTTTGTAATTTAATGCAAATATTGCCAGGCATCAGCCAGGACTCAACAAATATGTCAGCTGCATGCAGCTCAATGGGAGTTGCAATGCCTTTGGCAAGCTTAACAAACATGCAACAATTTGCCTCGCAAATGCTCAATACATGATGTAAATAATTCAATTAAACTCATTGTTGATTGGCTTTACTCTACAGCCGAGTGCACATCAGTTACTCGAGTATTTTTAATGGAGCTGAGAACTGAGCAGCTTTAGCCGTGCTTCGCTTGAACTACTTGATATTGTTGGGGCATTATATGTGTATGTATATCGCAATCACTTTTGTAAGGTGCTTAAATATTTCGATAAACAATTATGAGCTCAAACTGCGCTATGTTACCTGGCTGACAGAAGCAGCGAAAACCATCCTCCTGATCCACACAAATGCCATGCAGACAGGGCGACGACTCGCATTCGTTTAGGCTGTGCTGGCAGAGCGGACCCGTGTAGCCAGGTGCGCAATCGCAGCTAAAAAGATATAAGAAATAAATTATTAGTAAAATATATAAATAAGGCATAGCTTAAAGCATGTGATATGTAGATAAGTGTTCAAATATAGAAATATATGCTAAACATCCTTACTTACAGCTCGCATGCATTAAAGCAAATAGAGACTTCAGATAACATTAACAAGAACAGCTCCTCTCTCACGTCGACATGCTATGCTATTAACAGTATTATGCACTGTTAATAGCATAACTCCCACTCCAGTTCTTCTACTGGTTCGCAATCGGCGATTAGAATATTCTTTCTACTTCCTACTTTCTACTTTCTTCTTCCTACACAGCTTTAACCCAACAATAAAGTCGAGGAATTACAACCACGGCTTTGTATTTGTAATATATATTTATATATTTTTTATGGCTCTAGATAGATGTTGAAATTGTGAGACAGCTATATTTTAAACTAAAAATTAAAAAACAAAAAATTAAAAAATAGAATAAAATATTTATATCACTATCTGTCCGATAGAGGAATTAATTATTAATTAATATTTCATTTAATATTGTATTGAAAAAGAAAAAATTTAAAATAAAATAAAATATTTATATCACTATCTGTCAGATAGAGGAATTAATTGTTAATTAATATTTCATTTAATTTTGTATTGAAAAAGAAAAAATTTAAAATAAAATAAAATATTTATATCACTATCTGTCAGATAGAGGAATTAATTATTAATTAATATTTCATTTAATTTTTTATCTCAAGTTTTACAAAATATTAACAAGCAAAGCCATTTCTTCATATTCAATTTTGTTCAATAATATACAATATATACTTCATATAAAATAATAATAAAAATATATACTTAATATAAAAATATTTTTAATTTTAAAATTTACTAGTATAATACCTAATCATAGCAGCACGTCAATCAACTATCTTGCAGACATTTAATATAATTCCCTCTACATTTCTTCAGCTATGCACTCACATTATAGTTTTCTTTTACAAACATCCCTACAAATACCCCTATATATATAAAACTTTTCCTAAGATTATACCCAGAAACATCAAAAGAATTTCCAGACGCTGATTGTGTTTCTGTTTCTGTTTATGTATATGGTATATATTAAAAGTAAGCTGGAATGTTTTAAACAGCAGTTAAATGCGCGCCTCAGATTATCTTAGAGTCGTGCACTTTCGCCTTGACAACGCATTCGCTTGTTGTAAAAATGTTTATTTCCCACTAATTGGTAAACCACGAAGCACCCAACAGCCATAAGAGCTTAAGAATTTTTAAAGCAGTTACGTTTTAGCTGCTTTTGCTGTTGTTGTTGCTGTTTTGCTGGTTGCTGTTGAAACCGCACACTTAGACGGTGCTAAAGCGTTTGTGTGGGAAACTTGCGCAGAATTTATATTATAATTTGTGGATTTTTGAAAAAGAAAGAAGCAGGCTTGCTAGTGATGAATGGAAGTTTTGTTAAGGTAAATCTATAAAATTTTTAGTACAATTAAAATTTTGGTAAATTTAAATTTCAATTTGTGCTGTATTTTCTTTATCCTTTAGTTAACTAACTGAATACCATGCCTAATAATATATTTCTTTTATATAAAATATATATCAAATTTCTACTCCTCTGATTGAACTGCCTTGACTGCTTGGTAGATCAAATTTCAAATGGACAAGCTTTGAGCACCTTCGCAGTGGGAGGCCTGTCAGTGGATTGGCTTCACTTACCGAAAATGCGTTGAGTTGCCGAGACAGCTGCCGCCATTCATGCACTCAGCTGGATTGCATAGATCGGATTCATATTGACAATTCTTGCCCGCATAACCTGGAGCGGAGACAATAGATGGCATATCGCCAAGATTAGCATACATCACTGCTAATGAGAGGTAATTCGCTATTGTTAATGAGCTTACCGTACGGGCACAAGCACTGATACGAGTTGCCCTCATGGCCCTGCGAGAGGTCCACACAGATGCCATTGTTGGTGCACGGACTGGGGTTACAGGCATCAATTTCCTCACAATGTGGACCCGCAAAGCCGCCACAGCACTGGCACTCGTACTCCTCCATCGCGGCATTGGAATAGCATACACCCTTGCCGGAGCAATCGGCATTCTCGCCACAATTGTCGGTTTTTGTGGTCACCTTTAGGCGTACACACTGCGCTCCCCACAGCTCGGACACCACTAAAAACATAAAAAAAGAGCAGAAGAAGAGAGAAAAAAGGGTTGAAATTAATTAAAGTTGGTCTAGGCAAAAAAAATAAATAAAAATGTGGCCCCTAAGACAACGTAAAAGTTAAATATCAAAACTGAAATTCAATGACAGGCGACACATTGATGCTCTAACAAATTGATTGGAAGAGAGAATATAAATATTAACTAATTTTGTATAATATGTGAAAGAGTAGGAAATATATGCAAATAGAATTCAAAATCATATATATCACTCAAAATATTTAAGTATAATTTAATATTATTTGAATATGTTTTTAGCTGGTTTTTTTTTTTTCAAGAAATTTATATATTTTTATTTAATGTTAAAAATAAAATTAGTTGTAGTAAATAAATGGTTTATGCAAATATTTTAATGAAAAAAATGCAAATAAAATTAGAAAACTTTTTTTAATAATATTTATTTTTTATTTAATTTTTATATCAATCTTTTAATTATTCTTTATTTTGTGAATAAATTAAATTTTGCATAAATTTACTATTTTTTACTATAAATTTATTTGCCAAAGACAAAAAATAAATAAATAAAACTTTTTTTAATAATATTTATTTTTTATTTAATTTTTATATCAATCTTTTAATTATTCTTTACATCATTTTGTGAATAAATTAAATTTTGCATAAATTTACTATATTTTTACTATAAATTTATTTGCCAAAGACAAAAAATAAATAAATAAAACTTTTTTTAATAATATTTATTTTTTATTTAATTTTTATATCAATCTTTTAATTATTCTTTACATAATTTTGTGAGTAAATTAAATTTAGCATAAATTTACTATATTTTTACTATACATTTATTTGCCAAAGACAAAAAAAAAAGTAAATAAAATTTCTAAATAATAAATAAGATAAACATCGTTAGTAAATAAGTTTTTAATAACTAAACTAAGTAAAATTCTGCTCAGAGTCAAGGCAAAGCCTTTCAAATAGAGTAAGTGTATTGCCTGTGCACATTAATAAACATTTTAAGGTGTAGTCTACCTACCAATTAACAAGTTAACTCCCTCCGTGAGGTCCTTATCGTAGAGCGTAACCAGCTTCCTGCCATCGACCACCAGAGGCGTTATATCCAGCAGTACGCCCTCGGTGACATCGCAATGCTCGTGCCCGGAACGAGTTACCTGATAGACCTGAGCAGCATGCGCAGCGCTTTGGCTGTGCAGAGATGATGGAGATGAGGCAGCACAATGTTCAGCAATGTAGTAGTAGAAAAATGATAAAGAGAACGAGACCGATATAGACAGATAGAGATGGAGGTAGAGATAGAGACAGAGATAAGGCGAGTGCTTCAGTTGCTTGGCTAAAAGTTAGAGCTACAAATATGGCTGGGCTCCCAAGCAATTCGTGTCGTCTCATTGCACTGTGTACTTAATTAATTGATATTATTTATAAGCATTGCTGCCCACTTTGTTGTCGGAAATTAAATAGCACAAGCGGAAATTAAATTAGCACGCAATTATTTATGAGCAGCTGCGCTACTCTGGCGCCTTCACTCAACTAGACCAAATAATTAATTTATTCAAGAGTAAACAAATAGAAGAAATGCAGACAATTTATTTGGCGATTAAAGAAAATATAAATAAATAATATTTTAACTATTCGAATAATTGTAATATTTAAATAATTCATTTATTTAATAATTGTATAAAAAAATATATAGACAAATATAATTTGAGTTTATTAAATAGCATACAAATTTGGAATATTTAGTTTATATTTATTTTATCTTTAAAAATTTTTTAGAAAAATTTCAATTTTAATTTAGACAGCAAAAACAATAAAATAATTTACATTTATTTAATTATACATATTAATATATTTAATGCATAAATAATAAATATAGACAAATATAATTTGATTTGATTAAATAGAATACGAATTTGGAATGTTTAGTTTATATTTATTTTAGCTTTAAAAAATATTTAGCAAAATTTTAATTTTAATTTGGACACAAAAAAAAAAGATATTATACATATATTTATTTAATTGATGCATAAATAATATATATATTATAGAAAAAAACAATATTTTATTTATTAATTTAAATTGAAGTCAAATATAAATGAAGAAGGCAATATGCTCAATAAACAAATATTATAACAAAATATTCATATTTTATTAATTAGTAAACTAAATATAAACAAATGCAATTTTATTAAAAACATTTATTTATAATTCTCGGTAAACATTTTCTGATGGACTTCGTCAGGCGCTGTTGATAGACAAGTAAAGCAATATGAATGTACAAGTAAATTTTCCGCACCACAATTCAATTTCCTCAATTACATTGCAAATACAATCAAATGTCGCTTGACCTACTGGAAATGTTGTGGAATTTAAGACTGCGGCTAAAGCGGAAACCGTATTCAATCGAATGGATCGCTTAAAGTATTTTGTAACAATTTCATATGATATTATCGACAGCAGCAAATTGCAAAGTCAGAGCTCAAAAAAAGTTTTCACTTTCAACGCGACGCAATCTATTTGAGACTCACAGAATATGATTTGTTGCCAATTTGTTGTTGGCTGGAGCTCCTTTTCGTCCTGTAAACACACACACACACACAGACAAACGCCCATGCATGAAATCAATAATAAAAACTTTTTTGACATCTCATTTTCATAATTTGTAACTTTTTTTTATGCGAGCTGCGTTATTTGTTTTATTTTCTTCATCATCTTCTTCTTCTTCTGCTTCTTCTTTATTTTTGATGCCCGTAACTTTTTAAATTTGCACACAATAAGCAAAGCCTGAGCTATATTGTCAGCAGATGGATGACTTTGTAGCAGCATCAGAAGTTTCAATGGAATTTAGATTCAATTATTAAACTTGTATTTAAAATTTAACAACAGATTATATATATATAAATATGCATTCAATAATAATATTTCATATTTAAGGAGTGACCCAGCTAGTTTCAGTGGCAATAGCTCGGCAGCTGTTTAAGTTTTTGGATTCAATTTAATGAAATAAATATCTAAAATTTTATTTTGTAAATTTTGTAAATTCTAAAAATGTAGTTAAATAAGTAACATTCAATAGCAACATTAACATCACTTTAATTTAAGTTTTGAGCGCAGTAGGAATTTGTTCAATAGTGCAGAAAACATAGAAGCTGCAGCAAGCAGCTTATGAGAAGAGCTCGAAAAGTCGGTGCAAATTTACACTTGAAGCAATGCCAGAGCAGCAAAGCAAATGTCACTTTACTCGAATATCTTGCCAGGGCATGGCTTTAGCTCAGTTTACCTAACATCTCTAACTGCTCTTTTATTATAATTCAGCTCATGGTGCTCTGTTTACAGCATAACGCTTGGACATCCAACTGTGTTGGGTTAACTTGCGAGCAGCAACTTGTATATACTATAAAAATATATATATATCATATCATGAACCTGCTTAAGCCAGACTTGTAAGTTGCTGCAAAGAGTATCAGATGATAAAAAAGAGGAGAAAAATGCTGGCATGGCTACGTGATAATTGCCACAGCTCTTTAGGGCAAAAGGGTCAGCTGGTTCTTCATTTTTTATCTGACTCTGAATAAACGGAATTTGTGACCCGCAAAATGACTAATGGCCAGCGGAAAGAATCGCGAACTAGAAAAGCACCCGCTTGGCATAAATATGCGCATTTTGTAAGAGATTTTGCTAGCTATAAAATAAACAAAAATAGCAATATACACATACATAGATATATATTTATATGCAGGGAAACATGGTAAGCAAGCCGAAAATACGTGATGTATGTATACTGAAATATATATGTATGTATGTACAGCTTATATACTGCATTTATATAAGAAAATGTGGAAGAGGAAAAGTACAAACAATTTAATAAACTGTAAAAAGGGCATTCCGATGGCAGTACGTGAGTCACATGAAATAGTGACCTATGCATAGCTCGAAGGGGTTTCCAGGATTTGACTCAACTAAACATGTAGTGCTGCGCCCTTGTGCAAACGTGCTGAAGCAAAATCAATAAAAAGCTCCTAATGTATGTGATTATATATTAAGCAGAACCTTACCGAACCGAACCGAAAGGAACGAAACGGAACAGCACAGAGCAAACACGTCCTAACCAGCATAAAAGTGCCCTAAATGGAGACGAGACTCGGCCCATAGTAGATTTTTATCAATTTTAAAGGTCATGCTTAAAACACTGAGCTCAACCGTAATTTTACAGAGAGCGAAATTTCTTTTCTTTTACTTTGTTTTTTGTATAAGAAATTTGTCTTTAGGGCATTGCGCCGTCTGCTGCAGCAGCATTTGTATATAAGAGAAAAGCGTTTTACTTGATAGCTGAGGGCTGCTGGAAAGCTGCTGGATTCATAACTTAATAAACTAGGAACGTATTCAAGAGATGAGTTTACTGCATTCTCTCTTCATGACTTAAAATTCGTAACATATTTGCACAGTTGAAGCATAATTGAAGCGAGTGATTCCCACAATAAACTGTCCGCAATAATTCAATCTCTTAATCGGCTCGAATTTATACAAAGAAAATTAAGAGCTTAAAAAATGATGTAAGCTGATTGCAATCGAACGCAACCAACTGCGTAATACTCGTTCACGCTTCAGCAATCGCCAAAATAAATTAAGATATTCATTTCTTTCTAAATTTGCTGGGGCGCTCAGCAGAAATTTCTTGGAATTTAGCCAAATGTATTAAAATTATTATACAATTTGACGAGGGATAAGACCTAGACCTGGGCCTAGACATAGATACTTGGGGTCAGTCTCAAAGCAGGTCAGTCTAGCTTTTACACTTGACGTAAGGAAATCATCATGAAATGATTATAGGACTCAATGAGATGCAATATCTGAGTCATAAATGAACTATATCGTTTAATTCAGAAATAATTTATAAATATCGTTTGACTTTCCTATATTATTCGCATTTATTCAACTTGATTTACCTCTTCATGCTATCCAGTACTTTCTCCGTACTCAGTTTAGCATCGTTAATTTCCACAATTAAAATGTCCCCGGATTGAATATCAGCTTCGCCTTCCCACGTCAGCTTATTAGGAGTGCAGGGTTCGTTGGGTTCGCAGTGCTGCGGCGTCTGGAAGAGAGGAATTATGAAATAATTTTTGGCATAAGTTAAGGCTTAAAATAAAAGCCGCAAATGTGTTTTTCCTGTAAAAAAATAAACAGTCAAAAGGGACTAAAAGGTTTGCCTTTTCGGGACGATGCCGCAAAGCATGTCAAGCTCACCAAAAAAACAAACAAAAAAGTATATAAAAAAAAAAAAGAGTAACGCAAAATAAACCCAAACTTGTTTAACTGAATAATTTAATAATTTAAGTTTCTTGTCGCAATTCCCTTTTACATAGCCTAGGCCAGCACATTTGCATATTGACTCATCCAACCCTAGGCCTAATAAACTTTGTCAAAGGTTCATTTATGCGAGTGAGGATTTCGGCTTAAGTCAACCGTATGCTATATATATATATAAGCCACGTTTATAACATAAGCCAACTGCGTACATGTACGCAGATCCACTGGCTGTATACAGTTTTTATTAGTTTGAGTTAATCCAGCAAACAAACTGCAGTCTATAAGCAAAATAAAATTAGTTACAAGACAAATGTGACTGAGAGCGCCAGAATAGGTGAGCTTGGAGATATCCTATAAGCAGAAATTTGTAGGAAGTTTGCTTTAATGCTGAAGAAGATGTAAATTATTAACTAAATTTGTTATTATTATTATTATTTTTTATTTATTTATTTTTTTTTTTTTCTGTAAAAGAATTCAATATTTTTTTAAGTAGTTCCTTTGGTATCTCATATGCTATGTAAATAATTAATTTAGTATTTTTTTTTAAAGCATTTTTATAAATATTATGTGATCTGATCAAGACATCAATATTTTCCTTTTTTATTTTTTACTCTTTTTTAGTGCTATATTTTTAGTAAACATAAATATAAATATACTCTCTGCCCATACAAACGCTCATAGCTAATATACCCTTCCCTGAACATTTACAGGATAACAACTGCGGTTTGTGGTTGTCGAAAAGGGTCACGTCTGAAATATTGTATTCATTTAGCTCAGTTATTTTTTATTTAAATACTACATTCGTTGGAATTTCTCAGTGTTAAAATTTGAAGCATTTTAATAGCACGTTTCGTGTACAAATATTTTATAAATATTTTTGTTTCACATTTTGTTTTATGCCCAGTGTAAAAACTGTAAACGTAAATGTGTTTACTTTAATGGATATGCCAAAAAGTTTTTAACAAAAATTCAATTATTTTTACACATGTCTAATTGGAAAAGGCAAATCTGTAGCTGAGTGTGTTGCGACTGGGCAGTACTACAGACTAAAGAATATATCTAATATTTTTTAGCTAGAAAACTTTGCATCAAAAGTTTCGTAATATTCTTTGAATATAGTTAAAAATAATTGAAAGTGATGTAATTGTTTAGTGTTTAGAGCTGAGCTGAACGCTGATAAGTTCTCTCTTCAGGCAACAAATAATGATAACATTTTTATACCCTGAGCCCATTGAAAATGGGAAATCAGGGTATAATGGTTTTGTTAAAAGTATGTAACAGGCAGAAGGAGGCGTGGCAGACCCCACAAAGTATATATATTCTTGATCAGGGTGACGAGAAAAGTTGATATAGCCATGTCCGTCTGTCCGTCCGTCCGTCCGTCCGTCCGTCCGTACGTCCGTCCGTCCGTCCGTCCGTCCGTATGTATGAACGCGTCGATTTCCGAAGATACAAAAGCTAGAGAGTTCATTCTTTTTGTGTTAGGTTCGTATATTGCACGCGCAGTACGAGTTTGTTTCAGAAATTCGATAACTTGTATATTTGGGAAGTTATCGATAAACGAATTTATCGGGAACCAGTTATAAAATTCTAGCTAATTCATCTTTAGAGTTAGAGTCTCCAAGTCTTCTGCATATATATAGATACTAATTTGATACAATTTCGGTTTTTGTCAGATTTTGGATTACGGTCCCCACTTCGCCCCACCACCCCCAAATATGAAAAAAATGCATTTCAAATACTAGAGACATTCAGTTTGGTTTAGCATATAGATATGAATATCATAATCATAATCTGAAAATATCAATACGATTGTCCATCTAGAAACAGAATTATTAATCATCAAAGTTTTCTCATCAAAATCCATGCGGCGCAGCAACAAAGACAGAGAGAGACAGCAAGACGCTTGCAATGCTTGCAATATTATTCGTTCGAAGAAGGGCTCAGGGGATTTCGTAGTCGAGCAGTCTCGACTACAGCTTTCTTACTTGTTAATAATAATATTTAATAAATGATAAATATCACACAAATGATAAGCTGATAAACTTGCGACTTTATCGATCACAAATGATTAGCCAACAAAGCTTAGAAACTACACAGCTAAATTTAATAATATTTTATTTAAAATAATAATTAGGAATTTTTCCTTCCTTACTTATTCAAAGATGAAGTATAATCATATAGAGCTGTCATGAAAAAATTGGATTAATGTCTTCTATTTCAATCTGACACAAGCACATGATTTGCGCTATGTATTAAGAACTATGAGGACTCTGAAGACTTTGTTGAATGGGTATATTGTGTAAATGCCTCTATGAGCTGCTCTTTTAAATGTTAAAACTTCCAGCCTTTTATATTCATTTACCTAAGAAGAGCTCTGAATATTCATTAATATTTTTGTGACATTTTTTTTTCGCAATCAAATGAAAGTTCTATTGAAGTTTCATTACATAATAATATTTGATTTGGCAACTAGAGTGCTTCAAATCATATTATATAAAATAGAAATACGTTATATAGAAAACTAAGCTAAAAGTTGTATAATTTTGAATTTCATAGAGCTGCGTAAGCTGAAAGTGATATGACAGCTTTTTTTATACATTTTCACAACGCGAATTTAAATCGAATAATCCACTTTGAGCGATGTAAAAAATAAAATGTATTACGAAATGTTGCAGCGATTTAGGCCAATAAATAAATTCCCCTGGCTCAACAGCAACAACAAAAAAAAAAGATTGTAAGCCGATTACCTGTCATTTTTTTGTGCCTAACTCGTTGCAGTTATAAATGCACTTGCATAAGAATAAATGCGGATTAAGTGCGCAGCAAAATGTATTGAAAACAGTTTACCTCAAAATAAACTATAATGATAGCAACAAAATGAACAACAGCAAGTTAGTGTAATCCAATCGGGCGTAACAATCAAACGATATGCACAACAAAACCATTTGCCAATGGGATACTCACTCACTCAGACAGAAAATAAGCCAACACATTTGACATTCTCAAATGAACCCAACAAATTTAATGCTATGGAAAGTTATCCAGTCAGCAGCAGCATCAGTGCGAGTTAAGGCTTACTAAGATAACTTATTGATTATTTGGCTACACATCTGCTACAAGGAAGGAACTCTTAGCGGAAATACTGAGGGAAGGAAGCTGACGAAAAACTTGCCTGAACATGTGATAAAAGTGGGCTTTCGGCAAACAAAATAATGTAGTTTCATTATCATATATTAGGTCACATTTGCTAAAACTAAAGAAATTTATAGGAAACTAATAAGAGCAACTGGAAAATACTCTGTTTATAGTCAGTTCGATAAAAGTTGTGATCAGCCTGCAGCTTATACAAATGTATAATGCACTTCGGTTCGTTTCGTTTGAGTTTGAACTCTTCGTGTGGCGCTCTTTTAACGAACATCGATTCGATTGGCAATGAGCAAGAATGATGCAACGGTCTTCGCATTCACATACACAAGCACACACTCAAAGCACGAACGCAGTTGTGTTGTGTTTAGCGAACAAAACTCTCGCGACATATCAATGCATACTCAAGAGACTCTTCGCTTCATTTAACTCAACATAACGGTGAGCGAACAGCCAGAGCGAAACACAACAACAACAAGCTAATGTCAGGCGATCGCGAACGAAGTCAGCGAAGAACCGTTGCAAACGATTGCTCTCTTGAGTTTTTTTCTTCAAAGTGTGAGTGAAAGCTTCCACAAAGTAAGCAAGCTTGATATGTATAATTAGTATAAGCTGCAGGCTGGTCACAACTCACTGTTAAAAGACTCAGTAGGTTACGCAAAGAGCAGTTCCGTTACTTTTGATGTTAACTAACAGACCCCCTGTGACGTCACAGGGTCCTAAGTGTGCGCTGTTATTCAATTGGATACTCCGCGGGCACTGATGCAGAGATCCTCCTAGTGTTCATAAGCAGCCAAAATAAGTTGTTTTGCAACGAATTCGAATAGTAAGAACCATAAAAATGATCAATCCATACTTTTATTTACTTAAAATACAAAAACTTATTAGATAATGGAAGAAAGTGTGAGGCCTTCTGGCAGCAGCAACAGCAGTTCCTAAATGGGTACTACGTCCGAAAAAATGGTCAGAAGGCATGATTTTTTTAATTTTATGCATTAGTATTGTTTATAAATGCCAATATATATCAATATTCAAATAGAGTACATGTTGAAGTCATATCAAGTAAGCTGCTGCTCACAGCTGCTTCCATGTCGAAAAGAAAGCCCAAAGACCGAAATAAATTTTATGTATTAATTAAAAAATCCAAAAAGGATTGAGAGTATAAGTAGTCAAACATAAAGAAACAGATAATATGGTTCAACCAGCCATCAGAAATCTTGGTAGAAGCTAACAATGCCGCACCCAAGCTTTGGCCAACAGATTTCTAATATGATGAATGAATATGATAGATGTAATGATGTGGATTGATGGGAAATGATTAGTATATGTTATTACTAGTTACTTTTGCAAAATAAAGTCGTTTAAAATAAAGTTTAAGTTATATAATATGAAGGTATTGGCGGTTGATCGCATTATTTTCAGCAATAACTGCCTAGGAAGAGGCTTAGAGTACAAAATTTTCAAAACCCTTAAATTGTCAGATTCGTGAATCTATATAGAACTTAAAATTGGCAACTTGAATCGCCTTAATTAAGTCTACTAGTTTTAAGATAGTTAACAGTGCCAAAATTGCCTAATTTTCATACAAACTTAAGCGCGCCAGACCCCCTGTGACGTTTCACTGTTAACTTAACAGACCGCTTTGCATAACCTAGTGTTACTCAATCGTGGTCACAACTGACTATAAACAGAGTAGTGTCCAGTCGCTCTTATTAGTTGCTTATACTTAAGCAGTATGCTTAACAAAGCAATATACGCTCATTTCCTTTGCCTTACAGTGTATCGAAAAAGGACTTGCTCTGTTCAGCGTCTGCCTGCTTTGCATTTCCCTTTTTTTATAGTCTCGTAAATCAAGTCATTTGCTATGACACACATACTCTCTGGTTCAGTCCTGCCCAGGCACAACTTTCAACAACAAAAACACTCATTCGCCTCTCCCAAGACAACAATTTAAATGTATATATATTTTTTTGAATTCTTTTAACTCCTTTTTTTTTATTTCTCACAGCTATCCTCCAGCTGCCATTTACTCAATGTTAAATTGTTTTCTATCGCCATCTCAGTTGCTATCGCTGTCTCTATCGCTGTCTCTGCCCCTGTCTCTGTCCATCTTTGTCTCTTTATTGGCTTTTGCGAGTGTCCAAAGAGAGGTTTCATTACCATTAATCGTTTGTTCATTCATTTCTGTTTCTCTTTAGTTTATTTTCTCGTTTAATTTCAAGCCAATAACATTGCACAAAATTGATTTTACGTTCACCTTTTCATATAGCTTATAAAAAAATATCAGAGAAGAAACGAATTTTCTCTTTAACGGCTCATCAATGCATTTTATATGAAATTTATTGCATTATGTAAGGCAAACAAAGCATTCGAGATTTTAATAGAAAATTGTTGTGAAAATTTAACATAAACATGAGCAACGTAATTTAAATTGAAATGAATTAAAGTTTGTCTGCAGGCGATAAAATATATATCTATAATTATTTGCGGGAGAATTTTAGGAATTAGGAAATCACGAGAGAATAGTAGGAATTTAGGATTTACAGTGGCTCGATTTTTTTTTTTTAATTCTTAGGTCTTAGAAAGAGTTGAAAAACTTTTATAAATATTTTTAAAAATTTTTCCAACTAATAATTGTATTTATTTACTATATAAATTTAAAGATTTCTCTATAGTCAGGCAGCTCTGGCTTCATCGAAGCATACCCTATAAAATTGTACTTCTTTGAGACTATATACATGAATATATATTATTATAAATTTTTATATACATATATGTATATGTTAAATTTCCATAAAAAGACAAGAGCTCTAAGCGTACACAGTGCTCGTTTGGCAGCATAAAGTAAATTTTAAAAAATCGTAAAAATATTTTTTATATGTTTATTTATTATTTTGCGCACTTTTGCTTAGCACTCGTGTATCTGGTTGCCAACACACACACACAGACACACACATATGCACACACATGCACACACAGTTACATGCAAATGAAGGCCATGCTGATAGATTTACGAGCAGACAAGAGAACTTGGCAATTCCAGCTCTTTATAGCGTCGAAGGTGCCAAAATGTTGTTATGTAAGTGCAGCAGTTACACAATATTTGAATTTTCTTTTTCTCTGCTGTTGACATAGTCAAAGAAACAAAATTGGCTTTTCGCATTATAGTTGTACATTCTATATTCATTATATGGCAACTAGTCTAGAGTCTAGATGCTGCCAAGAGCACTCATAAAAAAAAAACATAAATAAAATAAAGTCTTCAAATGATCTCTTCTTTAGATAAACTCCTGCATTTACGCTTCTTTGCAATTTGCTCTCTAAGAGCCTCTAATACAAACTTGAAAGAAAACTTTAAACAAACCTTTAATTACACCTTGAATAGAGAGTAAAGAGCAAGCACAAGAATCCTAATACAAAGCTTTTGCTTGGAAGGGTTTGAGACGCAGCACCTTGAATTTTAAGTTGACCTTTTGAGTCATTAAAAGAATAAAATGAATAAAAAGTAAAATAACGGTATGTTGGCAATTTAAAAACGAGAACATTCATTGCATAAAATGAATTACAAATGAACAAATAAATTTTGGGTCAGAATTCCTAAGCACCTTTTGTAAAATTAATTGAATACAAATGGAATTTTTTATTTGACTTCTTGAAGGCCTTTTACGCAAGACAAATATTATTTATATCATATGAAATGCTTGACTAAAAAATAAATAAATATATATAAATTACATTGAATAAAAAAACATGTACACATTTTCTTGAACAGCAGATATTAAAAAGCATATACAGCAGGTATAAAAATTGAAATAACTTGATTTAATATTGGAAATATTTCAAACTCTAAACTTTTTCATGAATTTTGTTAGTAATTAAAATATAAAATATAAATAAAATATAATTGTGTATTTTTTAGCCAAAGGCAGCAGTTGCTAGTTGTTCTCTGACTTTTATTATATAATTGAAAAATACTCTCAATTTTTATTTTAAATAATATCTTAATATATTACATATAAATACTACCAGGGACCGTAAAAGTTATAGTTTGTATAATAAATATTAAGAAATAGTAATTATTTTTTGCGTTATTTAAAACAAATTATTTTTAATTATTAAAATTGATTTTTATAAAAATTAAATTTTATAATAAAAATAAAAAAAAAAAAAGTTATGATTTGATTTTAATATAAAATTTGATTTGTAATAATTATTTTAAATTTTTATCATAAAAATCAATTTTAATAATTAAATGAAAATTTTTATTAAAAATTGCAAATAAAAGTTTATGCTTTTTTTTTTAATTCGCCGTAAATAAATAACCTATGTGTTTTACCCCACTTTTCCTGTTTTTTTTTTTTTTTTTTGTGACTGATTTTTTGTTTAACCATAACTCTTATTTGCGGTCCCTGAATACTACATTAAAGCTATATAGCCTTTGGTGTATAGTCAAAACTTAGCTTTATCAATTCTGCACTGAATATATTTGAATGGAAATGCATTTTGAATAGCTTGCAGCGAGGGGGAAAATGCAAGAGATGCATAAAAGTTTCTATATATTATATGTATATAGTTTATATATATTTGTATTATCAATTTTTTTATTACATTATACTTTATATATTTGTATATTTATATATTATTTTATTTTATTTTATTTTATATTCTATTCATTTTTTTTTTTTATTCATATTTTAACATTTATTTACTTTTTTATTTGATGAATATTTAATTAATGCATTTTTAATATTTTAAGTAATTTTTATTTTTATTTAAATTTTTTTTTAATGCATTCTTAAATTTTTTAAAAATTTTTTATTTTTATTTAAATTTTCCTTTTATGTTTATATATATTTTTTTATTTATATAAATTTTTTTTTTTTATAAAATTTATTTTATATATAAAATACATATATTTTATACAATTTTTCTGCTTTTATTTATATGCATTTTTATTTATATTTTTAGAAATATATTTATCTTGTTAAATACACTACATATTTCTACCAAACACACTCGAGTCAAAGCACAGCATCTTTAACTAGTAGTAGACTCGACCCAACTCCCATTATCACAACTGCCTCTAACTCCATACTGAGATAGCTACCTAATCGTACCACCACAGCAAAGAATACAAATTACTATTTAATGGCTGCATTATGTTAATCACTAATGAACTAATTGTTAAGACAGTGCCGAGCAGAACTAAATGAGCGAACGTATGTGGTTCTTGAAGTGAACTGAATTGAATTATCTGTATTGAGCCTGAGTTTTTACTTATAATACGTCTTTGTGGTTGGAGCTAAATACGTTTCAATTGTTTTCGTGAAACAATACACAAAGCCTTAAAGCTTTATATCTCTTAATCTCTAGCAGTCTCACTCGCTCCCACTCTCTCTCTCTCTCTCTCTCTCTTTCTCTGTCTTTCTCGCACTCTTGCTGTGTATAGAGTTTTTATTGTTGTTGCTGTCGGAACTTACCACATTTGGCAGGAGAAGCTCGTGCGTTTCGTTTCCACGCCACAAATGCGAATCCTGCGGCACATTTTGTATGTCACATTCAAGTGAATTGATTTTCTCCTGGAGGCGACTTAAAATGCGCGGCACAGCAATTGGCTTTAAGGGCGATTTTGTAAGATTAGCCAACTGGCTTGATTTTTCCATGTCAGCTGGACTTTGTTTCGCGCCCGTTGCTGTTGTTGTTGTGATTTTGATTTTCGCTGAGACCACTTCAAGCTTTTCCAATTGCGGTTCGATGGCATCGGCCGGGTTTAAAGTCTTCAACAATAACTTAGCGCGCTTTAGCTCCTGCCCCGTCTTAATGGGTCTCATAGTAGACAATTTACTCGTCGTTGTTGTTGATGCTGATGTTGTTGTTGCCGCCTTTGCTGTGGCCCCATCAAAAGTTTGTGCCGTAGACGTCAAAGTCACGCGTCTGGCTGGCAATGGGCTGGCCCGGGTTGTAGTAGTCGCAGCAGTAGTCGCTGTCGACTCTGCTGAGCTGCTTAGTTCCAAGTTTGTGGTTTCGCTTGGTCTAATGACTTGACGTGGCTGCTGCTCTGAACTTTGTCCAACCATGGTCTCTGATGACTTTATAATGCTGCTCGCTGTCTCGATTGGAGCTGCTGTCGCATACCCAATTTCTTTCATTAACTTTCGTTTATTATGCAACAACATTTCGTTGTACAACTCTTTACTGTTGTAAAACTTTGTGGTCGAGAACTCTGGATGTGTGGGTGCTCCTGCTGCTGCTGCTGCTCCCTTGCCTGCTGCGCCTGCGGCTGCTCCTACTCCCATTACACCCACTCCCCTTGCTCCAGTTGCTAGCCTGACCTGTCGACCATCATTCGCATCCGTATTGAACTTGGTATTGGCAAAGTCTATGTGTGGCAGGGCCATCACATCGCTCGCGCGCTGCTGCATGGGAAACTCGAAGCTCTTCTTGACACGCCGATCGATATACGTGTCCCCCGGCTGCAGCTGAGGCAGCTCTGTGAGCCGAGCACTGTTGGCGGTGGTTGCGGGTGCCGCAGTTGTTGTTTCGTCCAATTGAAACTTACGCTCGATTTCGGTTATCAAATCATCCTGTTCGGCCAAGAGCTTTCCAGTGAAATAGCTCGAAGTGGTGGCTACACCTGGCGTTGCGGGCACTGGAGTCGTTTCGGTCTTCACTGTTGTTGCCTGTTTGTAGCTGGAGCTGTAGTCCTCTGGACGCACACCCACATCATTAGACATGAGATTCTCAGCATTCTCTGGCTCACTGAATACCGTACGCTCCTTGAGTAACTCCATATTATCAGTGCGTATCACAGGCTGAAAGTCTTCCAGCTGCACCGGATACAGATCCACAATATTCAGTTTACTTTGGCTCAATGGCTGCTGGGCCAACATAGCGCCATAGCGTGAACGTTCATCCTCATTGAGATCGGCTAGCGTTTCGGCCACCTGATACGACTCAGCTGCCTGCATTTGTATATCCAGTGGCGCTGCCGACGAGCTGATATCAGAGCTCTCCTTAATGCGATAAAGCCGTTCGAAAATGCTGCCCAACGATGCCAGTGGCGGCACGTTTGTCGTCATTAGCTTATCCGCCGCAGTGGCGGCTGTAGCTTCCGTTGTTGAGATTTCTTTGCCAGCTTTTGCATAGTCTTCCATGGTAGTGGTAGTTGTAGCCTCAAAATTGCTGATTTGTCTGCCAGCTTCATTTCCGTTTGAAATGGATGTTGATGTTGATGTTGCTGTTGCTGTAGTTGCTGCTGGTGTAGTTTTTGCTGCTGCTGCCGGAGTTGGTGTCGGTGCTGCTGTTGTGGCAACCCTCGCTGCTGCTGCCGCTGCTGCTGCTGTCATGGTTGTGGGCCTGGCCGTTGACGTCGTGGTTGAGGTGGCTAAAGCACCCACAATTCCAATTTGTATTTCCGATAAAGTTTTCGCTACTCCTTCGTTTCGATCCATAGCTGCAGAGCTGACCACATTGCTGCCGTGGTTGCTGCTGTGCGAGTCATTTGTTATGGTTAAAGTTGCTGCTGGTATTGCTGTTGCTGTTGCTGTTGCTGTTGGCGTTGCCGTTGGCGTTGCTGTTGCAGCTTCCCAAACTGCACAAACAAATACAAATGTCAAGATGCACATTTTTGCTGCTTTCATTAGCATTTTCGAAAAAAAATATTCCTTCGTCTTGTGGCTCTGGATATTAAGTTGTTTCTGCTGCAAATGTTTTTCCTTTTCCCTTAGCTGCTTGCAGTTTTCGAACTACATCTGCGATTGCTACGCAAATGAAGAAAAGTAAATGAATAAATAATGCAATTATTGTACATAATTTTATACTAATATTATTTTATTCTTATACTATACATAGCTCTACAACTTTACAAGATTTCAATTCAATTTAATTTTGTATATATCCTATATCAAGTCCAAGCAATAACCCACGCTCTATATTAATTTTCATTTCAATAGCAATTACATAAATAAAACTAATAATTGAAACGAGACAACAACAGCAAATACTAAGCCACTCATGGATATAGTAGCCATAGCAGCAATAACTTATTATTTGTTTACATTAACCAGCATCAACTTGAGGAAATAAGTAATATTTATGGGAATACTCAACGAGGTTGTTCAGAACAAAGTTATTTGTTCTGAAGAGTTGTTTGCTGTTTGTGAATTCGCTTAACAGAATTCGAAATGTTTTGCTTTTGCCTTTCTGGCTTAATTCCAGCGCACAAATCTAGCTTACCAATGATATATAGACGCCACTTATAAATTTCTATTTACCATAAAAATAAAAAAATGAATAAAGAAAATAAACCATGTGAAAATTGCTTATGTAAACAGGAAAATGTAAAAATGCTTAGCTACAAAATAAATATAAAGGGAATGGGAAATGAAATGGGAACAGAACAGCAAAAAGCAAAAAGCAAAAAGAAAGAGTTACTGTAAGCGACGACAGAATACACTGCTTGCAGCATAAAAAAGAACTAGTTCAAAAGTAGTGAAAAAAAAATATTAAATATGGACACAGGGAATAATGGGGGCATAGCCCAAAGGATCTTTTTCTAAGCGACTATAATTGCCATAAAAAGCAAGCAATTAATGCAATAGGAAGGAGTCGGATGAAGGAAAATTTGTATTTAGATATAGTTTAAGGAAAATGTTTCTAAAAAAATAATATTTCTTTTATTTTTAACTCAATTTTTAAAGGAATGTTTAAAAATGCAAAATAAATAATAAATACAAAAGTAAAAATTATAATATAATTTTTTATTATTCTAATTTTGTAATATTTTAATAGATTAATATTGTGGAAAAATTTTTGTAATTTTTTTATTTATTTATTTACTGGGAAAAAGTAATTGAAAATAAAAATATTATATTTATTTATTTATTAATTATTTATTTATTTATTTATTTATTTATTATTATTATTATTATTATTATTATTATTATTATTATTATTATTATTATTATTATTATTATTATTATTATTATTATTATTATTATTATTATTATTATTATTATTATTATTATTATTAATATTTATTTTATCTGTATATATATATTTTTTTACTTTAATGCGAAACAAAAAGTAATATGGATCTCTATATATTTTATTTTTATTTATTATATTAATTTATTTTATTTTATTTTCCATATTAATTTCTTATTAATATTTCAATATATTAATATTCTGAAAAAATTTTTCTAGTTTTTTTTTTTTAATTTATTTATTTACTGGGAAAAAGTAATTAAGAATACAATATTTTATTTTATTATTATTTATTTATTTTATTATTTATTATTATTATTATTATTATTAATATTTATTTTATCTGTATATATTTTTTGTACTTTAATGCGAAACAAAAAGTAATATGGATTTCTATATATTTTATTTTTATTTATTTTATAAATTTATAAATTTTATTTTATTTTCCATATCAATTTCTTGCAGTTTTAGCAGCAAAATATGCTGAGCTTTATAGCATAGAGATCCATGGTCTTCTAACCTAACATATGCTGATCAGATATGCTATATCTGCTATACTTTTCATAGCAGAATTAAAGTGCTTGCTGTCAAGATAAAATATTTCTCATGACCTTCAAAAAGTAAGAAGGTTTTTCTGATTTCTAAGAGCTGAAGTGAATTTTTCCGAAGCACCTTTCTACTCAATATATAAAAATATATATTTTTTATTTTGTTGCTCTTATGTTTTGCTTTTGTTTTTTTATGAGCAAAGTTGAAGATATAGAAATAATAAAAGTGAAATTAAAAAAAACACACACAAATAAAAAAATGGTTGCCACAGCGAAACGATTTGAAGGAGGCTGTTAAACCATTTTGTTTGTTTCTTTATATTGTTTTTGTTTTTTTCTTTTTTCTGTTGTTGCTGTTTTGCATTTTGTGTTATGTTTACAAACAGTTTGAGTAAAAAGCAAATGTAAATAGAAATAAAAACGAAGCTTAATTAAAAATGCGACGAAGCATGGTATATACGCTGGCTGGAGCACATCTAATATCAACGGAATAAGCATTTTTCAAAGATAGAATCGAATTTGAGACTCTGAGATACTCTGTAAAACAAGCATTGGGAGATGGGGATTAGAAGTAGGATTAGCTGCTGGCTGCGTATGAATTTATGCTATAAAGAAAAGTTTTGATTTTGTTTATGGAATTTATGCAAAACAAATAGTCAAAGAAATGTTTACAAATATTTTATTTATCGACCACTTGGACGCCCAAACCAATCCACTCTCTTTCGCGCTTAAACAGCGTATTAGGCATTGGGCACAGCTGAGTGGCAAATAAATGTGAGCTAGCGATAGGATGCTGATGATAAGCTTTCGTTGACGACAAAATCGTTTTCCTCTGCTGCTCCAGCATCCCTAGCAGCACCGCAAGCGGCCCCCTTCTAAGCTTTTCTTCTTCTTCCTCTGCTTTTTTATCTAGAATGTTTGTTGGGGCCGCATTTTTTCGGTGAAACGCAAAAATAGTACTTTGAAATTGTACACAGTGGCAAGCCGCAGAGCTCATAAGTCGTCGCTGCTTTTGTTGGTGTTGTTGTTGTTGTTGTTGTTGTTGTTGTAGGTAGGCTCCATTCACGCAATTGCATGCTTTTAGAACGGCAGGAAAGGCGAAAAGGACGACGCTGTTTTATTCAGCTTTGAGCTAGAAAAATTTCAAGTCAAGTGCCGGCAACTCGGCGCTTTGGTCTTAGCTCAGTCTCTCCTGCTGCTGCTGCTATTTGTGGCGGCCCGGTTTTTGTAAAAATGAGTCCCATTCAAGGCATACCAAAGCGAGGTGCATTACACACAAAGAACGAGAGAGCGAGAGAGTGAGAGAGTGAGAGAGAGAGCGAGCGAGCGAGCGGCTAAGAAACAAGGTAAACTAGAACGAATTGTTAGCCTGGGAGTGCTGTAAATTAAATACCCTGGCACATGTACACAAATTTATTTAAATTTTAAATTTCAATTCAACTGTTTCACTGCAGCTCACCCTAAGAGACTTTGCTAAGAGAATCAGTTATAATTGTTAAATTTAATGGGAATTTCTAGCAATAGGAACAGCCGCTTTCAGAGTTATTTAATTGGCAGCTGCTAGGGTATTAGCCTCGGTTCATACGAAATGATGATCATGGTATTAGCTAACTCAGGTATTATATAAAATTCACTAAGAGAATATTTTTTTCTTCTCTTCTCAGCCAGTGTGCTGTCGCCAGAGTGTGCTACTTTGTGAAGAACTCACATTAATCTTTATTTTTATATCACAAAGATGCCACAACATCAAGACAGAGATGGAGAGTGCCAGATGAAGTGAGAAGGAGCGACGAATGCAAGTTTCTAGTTTAAAACGTTTTTCCGCAAAGAGCGAGACAGAGAAGTGCGAGAGAGAGAGAGAGAGGGAGAGGGAGTTATAAAGGGGACGCATATTAAGTGGGTCGCTGCGTTTTAGCTTTTCGAAAGGAAGAACTTAAGGTGCTTGCCGCTCTCCGACGATTCTACATGACGAGTTCTAGTATAAAAGCAGCGAAGTTGAACTTTATGAAGCTACTAAATAATAAAAGAAGGTTCTGGCGAAAGTTGCCGGAAAAGGTTGCAAATAACTCTGCGGAAATTTACTGGAGCTATGTGCAAAACTTTACGCAACATGTGACCTGCTGTTGAATCGAAATTCAGTCTAGATCTTATGAACGAAACTATGCGTGGGTAATGCGAAATATGCTCAGAGCTCTACGGCGTCTTCAGCATGTGAGAGATTTAAAAATGCAAGAAAATTGAGATAAGAAATTTGGTTTTTAAATTAGATATCTGAATATATAAATCTTATACATCTTTTAGATATATTCTAAATGAATAAATTTAATAACAATATTTTATAAAAAAAAAAAAAAATTTTAAATTAAAAAAATATATAAAAAAAAATTGCATAAAATAATATATGAAAATATAAGCGAAAATATTTAGCTGAAAAAATAAATGTCCAACAAATGGAATATTTCAACTTGATTAATTTTACAGCCCTAAGCTAAACATAAGCAATGCATAAAAAAATATATTTATTACTTAATTGGAAATATATTTTGAGTCTTGTGCTATTTCCTGTTAATTTCGGTTAGCATCCTAAAGCACATATTTATTTATAGATTCAGCCATTAGAGAAATATCGATTAGGACGTCAAGATTGGGGTTGGTAATACTTTTTTTGTTATTGGCCAACAACAAGCTAACGTATTAATGTTGTAAGCAGCTCAATAAATTACACAAACATTGAGACATGTATGAGTGTTTAATTAAATTTTATTAGTTGAACTTGGAATGGCCTAAGATTTCATAGAACTAACATAAATATTTGCAGATAAAGCTGAAAGCAAAATATTTTTGTTTATTTTAAGAGCAAACAATGAATGCGTCATTCATCAAACAAATCTCTTAAAACTCAAAGAAGTTAAATAATAACATTATACTCAACTATTTCACTTTAAATTGTTTGATTAAATAAAAATATTAAAAAATTAATTGAATATATTGATAATAATCAATTATAATTTAGCGCTCGAAGAACGCTTGGGACTTGTGCATTTCCAATCATTAATCAAATTTAATATAAACAAAAATGCTATCTAAATTAAATTAAAAAATTAAATATGCTTATATATAATTTTTTTAAATATAAATATAAATTAATATATAATTAAACATTAAAATGCTATCTAAATTAAATTAAAAAATTAAATATGCTTATATATAATTTTTTAAATATAAATATAAATTAATATATAATTAAACTTTTTTTTTTTAAAGGTAAGGTTTACTTTGATTATTAAATTATTAATATAATTTTGATTTAACTGCCAAATAATTTGATTGCTTTCCTTAGTTCTTATGCGCTTTATTTATTCACGAAACTTAAATATTTTTTTGTAAATTATTTTAAAATAACCAATTTTTTTTAATTTTAAATTTTTTTTTTTTATATATTAATTTTAATTTTTAAAAATGTTATATTCTCCCAATTGAATTATTATTTATATTTTATTATGATTAGCACAGTAAAATTGCTCCAACAGTCACTTGTTTCATATTATTTGCGTAGCTAATATTGTTTGCATGTTTATTTATATTTCAGTTTTATTCTATTACACAGTCGGTGAACACATTTAACTAATTAACATATTTTATAAAATGAATTCAAACATACGCGAGTTGAGCTGCCAAATGAGTATTTAAGTGCGACCTTTTGTTTAGCTTACAAAAAGCAAACAATTTCAACTTTCTGAATTTCCAATTACAACTGCATGACGCGATGCTCTCAAGGAATATGTTTTACTACTTTCTGTCTCTTGCTGCTGGCTTCCTGTGAAGCATTTGAAGCTTAGCGCTGACCAACCGTGACGCTTGAATTCTGGTCCGCTACTGAAGCGGCATCGCCCTCAATGCAATGGATGCTGTCATTATCTAGATAAAAGCTTTCGCTTGCCATAAAGCTGAGAGTACATCTGAGGCAGGACATGCGCACAGCATCCTTGCTTCTGTTTTGGGTTCAATTTTGGACCATTTTGCCAAGAGCGAACAAAAAAGTATTATTCAAATTACCCAAAACATTTACGTACAGCTGTTTTGAGGCATCAGCTGCTGCGGCATTCAGTGGACAGAGAGCCTCGAGTGATGAACAAAAAAAAAAAAAAAAAACATTTTACTGTGGGCGACATTTTTGTGCTTTTAATTATTTATAAACTCTTAATGGTTTTTATCTTCATTTTTTATATTTTTATTGCTTATTACACATTATTTTTTAAATATATTTAATGATGTTGTTTTGCTTGGGTAATTTATATGAATAATGCAAAATGAATTTGTCTGTTGTCTGAATTTTATGTTGGTTTATTGGGCTTATGAAATTGTTTTAATGAAGAGTCCAAGTTTTCCTATATTTGATTTATAAAATAAAAATAAAATAAATAAATAAGCAAACCGCTTACAAGTAAAAAATCCGTTTAAAGGTCGTTGCCGATTTTATCTTCAGCAAACCAGCTTTAAGTAGACATAAGCTCTTAATTTTTATAAGAATCAGGTTACCTTCCAATAGGAGCAGCAACCACACTTGCCTGACAACCAAGAGGATCATCGACTGTCGGGAGCTGCAAGTGGAGACCCTTGACACGCAGTACATTGACCCTTGGCAAAGCTCAGACAAGAGATGAAAAGAAAATCATTATTATTATATATGTATATTAATCTATGACATGCAACCACACAGATCCTCGTTGCCTACTCCAATTAAACAATCCGCAGAGCAATTTAATTGAAATATAGGCACAGCATGATTCCATCGCCATCTGAATTCAACAAAGCCCAACGAGGCAAAAATAATAATAAAATGAACAAAAATTGTAGACGAAAAGCAAAAGTTAATGCGAGCAGCTGTCACGCTGTTTGCTAGCAATTGAAAAGTTTATTAATAACCCACCAAATCGTGCTGGCAAAAAGATTGCATTAAACTAAAGTAATTTATGAATTTTTTCCAATTTAATTAAATTATGAATTCAGCACGCAAAACGAATGCAATTATATTTAAGCAGCATGCAAAATATGTTTTTATATTAAATTGAAACAGGCATAAAAGTAGAGCAGAGCTGGCATTCAAATACCCTGCATAATACATTATTACATACATACATATGTATGTAAGTATATTTGTCCGAGTTTCGTTCTCTTCCAGTTCCAATATTGTTTCTTCAGCACCGCGTGCCTTGCGTTTTCTCATTAATGCGCTTTCTCTTCTCTTCCTCTTTACAAAATCAAAGTAGGCACATACCACGCTCAATACTAATACAATTTGCTATAAGCTATTGTTATCTCACTCTGTTGCATTGTCGGCCGAGACTACGCAGAACAGAAAGATCTGTTGGGCTCGCAAGAGAAACACATGATTTTGTGAGACAGACACATATGAAGGAGAGGCATAGAAATCAGTAACGGTAAAACAATATTTTGGTTCTCTTTCGTTTTCTTTACTAGAGATGATACATTACATCAGAGATGATACATTACATCAAGAATAATTAAAATAAAAATAATAATTATCGCTGGTACAAATTAATAAAATAAAAATATCGATCCCACATATTCATATATTTTACATATTTTTCATTTAATCTGAAATGTACTTAGTCTAAGCAATCTAAATACTGATTTATACAAAACTAAATATTTTCTCTGAATTATATATTTCCATCTCTTTCAATAAATGCAGAGTATCAACTTTTGTAATTCTGCCAGCAACATTCCAGTACCAAATAAGCCTCGGGCCATATGATCAGCGCAATCGACGGCGTATACTTAATGTAATCTCTTATGCAGCCGCTCGACGAGTGCATTAAATGCCAACCAAAATCAACGTTATGCAAATTTAAACTGCAGCATAATGCAATAGCTGTTCAGAGCTTATGCTGTTCAAGCATTGCGAATTAATATTTGCAAAATGAGTAACACATTTATGTAGATTATCTTGGCATAATTCTGATCAGCATAAGTCTGATATAATGCAGTAAGCAGACTTTGCTTTAATCAAAATTCCATTAAGCAGCAAATGAGTTTTTATATAGCGAATGTCCAAGTCAGCTTCATTATATGAAAAATATAAAAATATATTATTATTCCAGATATTATCTTTCACATTTTCTATAAATTGCTTTACAATAAGTCATTTAATATATTTGATATATTACTTAAAAAATATATATGTATATATTAATGCCTTCTATCTATAGTAACAAGCTAGTAAAAATTAAGTTCTTACAGCAGTAAAATATACAAAATAACATTGAACAAAAAAATTCATTTAGAAACAGGGTCTACAACATTCGTTAACCCAACAAAATACCAATTTTTTTTTTCCAGCTAGCGCCTTTTATCTTCCTTGCGGCATTATAAATATGTATGTGCGTAAATTTGTTGTACGCTTGTATTTTCGTGATATATATTGTGCGTACTTTTATGCCACAGCCGACATATTTGTTATGAGAATTTTAAGTCATATTAAAGTCCAATTACAACCAATTTAATAAACATGAAAAAATGCCAATTTATGGCAAGTCGAAGCCTGGATACCCTTAATGGAAACGATTTATATAGGCTATATTTTAAATAATATTTAATTATATTGTGAAAATGATTTCATGATGAAAGACTTAGATAAAGACCCAGCCAAGACATAAGAATTGAAAATTGATTTACATACATAGAATATAACGACTGAAATGAATTAGTATTTAATGGAATTCATATATTTTTTAAGAATATATATTATTAATATTTATAATTTTTTTTGTTTATTTATTTTTTTTTTCTTTATTTATTTTTTTTTTTTTATTTATTACTTTTTTTTTTTTAAGAATATATATTATTATTATTTAATATTTTTTTATTGTTTTTTTTTTTTATTTATTTATTTTTTATTTTATATTATATATTTTTTTTTATTATTTATTTTTTCTGTTTATTTATTTTTTTTTTATTAATTTTTAGATTAATAAATAAATAAATAATAAATAAAATATATATTCTATTAAATCTTCCGATTAAAAAAAATATATAAAATTTTTTTAAATGGAAAACAATTCAGCTTCAATAAATAATAAAAAAAAACTTCATATTTACACAAGAAAAAATTATTTAAAATTATATTTGGCTACAACAAATATGAAAAGTACGAAAAGTATCAAAAATATATTAACTCCGCTCCCTTCGCTGCATTCCATAACCTCGACAACTGTATGGGCGCAAACGGAATGACAGCAAACGCCCAGATGAGTTACAAACATGAAAATGTTTTCAAGTCCTCGCTACATATGCGCGCACATATGGGCAATAAAGTTAATGCAAATTGCTGCCGAAATGCGAATATTATAAATGAAGACTGTCAGATGGCTTAACAGCAGATGAACTGAACAGAACGTTGGCAATACGCGCTCGCATTATTAGCCTGTGGATTACGTAGACGTATGGCGTATGGCGTACGCCGTACGGTGTACGGCGTATGGCACACGCCAGGTGCTATCAAGTTGCCCATATTATAATAAATTAATTACATTCAATGGCGTTTGGCGTTTGGTGTTTGCTGTTTTCTCATATTTCTTCATAAATTTACCCTGTAAGATAAAAATAGTCAAGGTTGGGTGTTTTAGATTAAACTAACTGTACTAAGACTATATAGAGATTTGTCTATTTTTGCATAAGAAACAAGGTTGATAAGCACATTTCTACGATATATCGATAAATATCGATTGGTTTATACTATATTCATATTGTAAACGTAAGAGGTGATGGAGAAGATAGAGACAGGGATCTCTGTTTCTGCAGATAGAGAGATAAAGAGATTGTGAGATAGAGAGATAGAAAGACAGGAAAGAGACAGAAACACAGTAAGAGAAAAAGGGCAAAGTAATCGAATGCAACTGCGCCTGCCTGCAGTTACAGGGTAACTGTTGATCGCTCAATATTTAATATTTTCAAATATAATACGAATTCACTCAACGACAAATATGAAACGTACAATTACAAAATTTACAAAATTCTATGTCACAAAATAAAAATAATTTTTCCTATATATACTGTACTACATGTATATAAATAAGTAATCGCCGGAATCGAAAATACTATCCATTAATATGTCGTTAATGAAAGTGCTGCAGGCACACTCCCAGTTCGCATGTAAGTGTTTGTCGAATTCAATATCAATCGAGTTCTTCAGATATTTGTTTCGCTAGTGAATTCGCATATATGTGTGGCTATTCGCTCGATTCGTCCTTTGCTGAAGAGCCCCATTGCCCAAATGATAATTTCGTTTGTTGTGGGCTATTATGCCACAAGAAAGGTTGTCCAGGTCTATATACTATATAAAACGCATGCCGGCAGCGACAGTCAAGAGAAAATTAGCTTAGACATAACGCAGGCCAGCGATAGCCAGAACAGCCTGCCTCGAAATGACGCTCAGTTGGCTGGCCAGCCAGAGTTGCTGCGTCTGACACGCCACCAGTTGATGGCCTACGATGGTATGCGGGCCGGCGAACCGATATACACGGCGCTCAACGGTAACATCTATGATCTCAGCTCCTCGCGTGATACTTTCCTAAAGCCCGGCCCCTACTCTCTGCTCGCCGGCTGCAATGCCAATCAAGTGCTTGACATTGCATGCGGCTCAATGGGCGTTTCCACAGCTGATGTCATTCAGCGCTGGGAGCGCAGCCTCAAGGCCGAATTCAACATCATTGGCCAATTGATTGACAGCGATGATTCTGATAGTGACGAACTGTTGTGAATATCACACTTTTTAAGGCGCGACTTTAGATTAATCTTTATAATATAAAACAAGGAAATATATATGTATATACCCAAAAAAAAGATATATATAAAATATGAAATATGTAAAAAAAAATCAAATCATTATTATTGACATGTTTGCATAGACATTATCATTAATAGTTTTATTAAAACTTTAACTTTGCTTGTATGCATATATCAAACTTGCTAAATAAATTAGTTATACTATTACAATTCATCTTACTCACCAATTAAACAGCAGCAGGAAAAGAAGCAGAGCACAAAGAAGAATAACCGATCAACAAGTAGGTCCACCTGGCAACTGAAGAAGCGCAGCATATACATACATATATACAGCAACAGCCTCCGCTTTCACTCAAAGCCGAGCTCAATTCTTGAGACTTTCTCTGAGTTAAATTTTACACAAACGTATGTCGCTCCCGCTCTAATCACGAATCTTCGGTTCTGTTCGTGTGACGTTCGTGTAGCATCGTTTAGGGATCGCTGCGATTGACGCTCGCAAAATGAAGCTCAGTGCGTAGACAAATAACTCAAAGAATCTTCGCATTTACATACACACGCACACACTCAATTCACTCGCGCTATTGTTTTATTAAGCAAGCACAGCCCTCTCTTACATACTAACACATGCACACGAAACTTTTTGCTCAACTCAACGAAATGGTCGGAATACAAGCAGAGCGAAAAAGAAAACGAACAAATAAGGTTGCTAACCGAAGCAATCGGTTGAAAGACACTCAAAATCAGCATCAAGAAACGGTGAACATTTATTTGTGTGCTGTGATTTTGATCAATAATATGGAAATGTGATAAATTAGGCAGAGGAAACATGAACAGAAAATATATGTATGAAAGTACAGGCAGACGAAGTGAATAATATTATATCTACTTAACAGGTCGTTTTGATTTTCTTGATATATATATTTTCTTCTCTACATTTTCATTGAGCTTCTCTTTTTGATTAGCTCAACTTGAGTCACATAACGAATACTTAACAAAAGCTTTAAAAACTTCGAATTCTACTATAGTCTAAGATGGTATTTCTTAGCTGAAAGGACTTTCATAAAATTCCATTTAGCTATTGACGCCTTTGCTTCATTTGAGCTCAACGGTTGGATGACTTTGTGGCATGTGGCATGTGGCATGTGGCATGGCCAAAGTGCTTTAACCATAACATAAAAAAAATAATGAAAATGAAAATGTCAATGACATCAGGCAATACTTCGTTTCTGTTCACCTGTAAACTTTTCAGCCAATAGTGCAAGAAGTGAATTGGTAAAAGAGAAAACTAAAAAGCGAGCCAGGTGATACAGGTGAGCCGAGGCATCAATAGCATCGGCTGCTACGCAGCTAATAAAATCAAAATTACTTTTTTCGCTGTACAACAACAACAACAACAACAACAGCAACAATAGCTGCCACAGCTACGTGCTTAAGTAGTTGTAAAAAAGTTACCCAAACAAAGTTTAAGCACACACCTGAACGTCACAGCCAAGGCTGCAAAGACGACTCACAAGGCCCAACTCAACCTGAACCCGCACAAAAAGATAGAGCTAAAAAGTAGGCAACAAATGTTGTTTGATGTGTTCTTTTCGATTAAGTTTTAAGGCTTTTCAGCCGGGTCAACAATTCAAAGGCGCGAACATGCCCAACATTACATATAAAAATATATATAAAATAATAATAATGTATATATATTTGAGCACATGTAAACATCTCTAGCTGCTTGCTTTCATTATATACAACAACATATATATCAAAAGAAAACTTCATATATATGTATGTGTGTATGTTTGTCGCTTTAATAGCCATGCACAAACCAAAGCTTTCATTAGACTCTAAATATAGTTCAATGGGATAATGGCGCCGCCTGCTTTGAGCACAGCGACTTAACAAACAGAAGAACTACAAGTAATGAATATTTGTGTCGGGTGTCAATGACTGCAACCAATGCCCGCTCGGAGAAAGAAAAATCGAATTGCTGTAAAGAAAAATAAAATTATTAGTAATTATTGTTATATTGTTAAGATTTAATTTTAAAAGAAAATTTATGAATAATAATAATAAAAATAGAATAATAATAATAATAGTAATAATAAAAGTAATAATAATAGTAGTAGTAATAATAATTATAATATTTGCCTTTCTTGTTCTTCAACTGTGAAATTCTGTGAAATTTTAGCAATAATATTATTTAATTGAAAATTTAATTTGTTTTTTATTTTTATTTAATTGCTGTGTTTTATAGTCATTACTAAAATTAAATGAGTAAAAATAATGTAACAAATTTTATGCATTTTTCTTATAAATAAATTTATTCAATTTATTAAATTTTTATTATTTATAATGTTTATATTTATTATATAATTAAAATTAAATGAGTAAAAATAATGTAACAAATTTTATGCATTTTTCTTATAAATATATTTATTAAATTTATTAAACTTTTATTATTTATAATGTTTATATTTATTATATAATTATTATTTTCTACTTTATTAAATTTATTTTTAAAATACTTTAAGCGAAGAAATCAATAAAAATTTATTATTACACAAATTAAAAATTTTTATTATTTATAAAAAAAAATTTAATAAATTTTTATTAAATATGCAAAATTTATTTAAGTTTTATTATGAATACAAAAAGTTAATTATTTTGTATTATTTATAGATAATTTATTAAATTTTTATTAATTATGCAAAATTTATTTAATTTTTTATTATGCATACAAAAAATTATTAATTTTTTATTCTTTATAGATAATTTATTAAGTTTATTTTTAAAATAATTTAAGAAAAGAAATCAATAAATATTATTAATTTATTATTATTAAAAGTACACAAATTGAATATTTTATTATTTATAAAAAAAATTTATTACATATTTATTAATTAAACTTTATTTAATTTTTATTATGTATACAACAAATTATTTTATTATTTGTATTATTTATAGATAATTTCTTACAATTTTTTTTAATAATCTATAAAAATTGATTTCCAATTAAAGTTCACCAAAATGATATATTCATTAAGAACCACCTTTAAATTGAGAATATTTTAGCTTAAAGTCAATTTATAATAAAAGCCAATATACGCCTTTGACTGTCTGAACGAGCATCACAACAGCACTGTAAATAGGGCAATGTTTCACATCAAAGTACACATTAAATCCGAGACGATAATCATAGAAGGCATCTGGGGGCCAGACGTTGGCCCGACTGTGATGCTAACGATGCCTATTGCTGTACGCCGAGAATACAAAAAACATAATTAACCACGAAGCTGGGGAGCCCAACAGCCAACAGCCAGCTAGCAGCCAGCCGGCAACAGCCAACAGCTAATAGCAACTGCCTATACTACAGAGAACACGAGCCAACCCAGCCCAGCCCAAACACAATCCCACAATCCCCACACCTCCAGAGCAGGTTAATGTGACAGAGGCAGCTGTTGCCGTCGTAATTGCTCGACTTTTGCAAATAACACAGTTTTGAATATAAAGTACTCAAATAACACGGCCAAATGACACATTTGTACTTTGTAATTAGTTTCGCCCGCTCAGCGCTCGGATTTGTCTCGCCAAATATTCAAATTTGCATTTCAAACTTTTCCATTCCATTCCATCGTCCACTATCGTATTTAACGGTCAAAAGTTCTCAATTTTTATTACCAAAACAAAAAAATCGATATTTGCTGTAAATACTTTGAAGCTTAACATTTTCTACGCGCATAGCTATAAAATATTTAAGTAGTCTTCAGACTCTTAGTTGGGCTTTAATTGCCTACTTTTATGCCTAGTTTAAGTAGTTGGCACTTGATTAAGCTATTCATATAATCCCGTGATGCATCTTCCATTTGGCTTATCGAAATTGTAGTTGGAACGATTAGGAGCTGATTATGATCTTTTTGGTCAACATTTCCATTGCAGTTTCTAATTAGAATTAGCATTAAGTTGGCTTAGCAAATAGATATTTATTTATATAATCTATGTAAATATTGAAACATTGATAAATATCTGTGCAAGCAAGCGGAATACTCAAAAAATCTGCTACATACACAGTTTAGTAGGGCATTTCCGTCTTGAGCACTTTTACTAACGAACGAATCATATTCATATGCTTCGTTTCCATTCTGCACGCGTAAGAAACTATACATGCAAAAACAAGAGCGCACACACACACGCTGATCTACGCTTGTGCGCCTGTATGTGTGTAAGCATTCCAAGCGTCTTGCTGTCTCGCTGCCTCTCTTGCTGGGCCTCGTGGGTTTTGCTGCCATATCTTCTTTGATTCATAATTCTGTTTCTAGGCAGACAATCGTATGCAAACGCTCAGATTATGATCAGTCATTCATATCTATATGTCAAACCAAACTGTATATCTCTAGTATTTGAAATAAATTTTTTACACATTTGGGAGTGTGGGGAGGAGTTGGGGACCGGAATCCAAAATCTGACAAAAACCGAAATTGTATTAAATTAGTATCTATATACATGCAGAAGACTTGGAGACTCTAACTCAAAAGATGAACGAGATATAATTTTATAACTGATTCGCGATAAAGTGTTTTATCGATAGCTTTGGAAATATCAAAGTTATCGAATTTCTCTAGCTCTTGTATCTTCGTAAATCGACGATCATACATACGGACGGACAGACGGACAGGGCTCAATCAACTTATTTTTTATGCTGATCAAGAATATATATACTTTGTGGGGTCTGCGACGTCTCCTTCTGCCAAAACCATTATACCCTGAATTCCCATTTTCAATGGGTTTAGGGTATAAAAATGTAAATATATTTCTTTTATATAAGCCTCGGGTATTTCCCAGTCAAAACCTTCCAGCTAAGCTTTACTAATAGGGAATCAAAGCTCAGAGTGAAATGTAAAGAACATTGACAAGCTGGATTCAGACTTTCAGACTGAGGAAACAGATAAATGCTCGATCAATCTGACTATGCTTGATCTATATATATAGACGAAATTCCATTAAAAATTCTTCCAATTAGCCAATAGAAACACTTACCCCTCTTATGTCAGCAAGTCTAAATACCTACGGCTGTTGATATCGTTCGATTATCTTATAATTGGCCCAAGCTATAATTTCGTAATATATCATATCATATTAGTGTAATTGATTAACCCTTCGTTTGTTTGCTCCTCATTTTGTGGGTGCTCTACTCACTGAGAGCTTTCAAGTAAATTAGTTCATTCGGTAATAATGTGGCGAGCTCATCGCACTTGGCGTCACAAATTCGCTCGGTTCAATCAGTGGGCGACGCTCTATAGCTCCTGGGCCCTGGGCCTGTTCCCATTCGTCTATGTGGCGAGCAGCAAAAGACTGAGACGCTCCAAATGGTTGATTGCATATGGAATTTTAATGAATTTGGGGCTCATTCGAGTTTCCTTTCACTATCACGAGGATGCAGAAATCACCGATTTGGCCGAGATCTATCGACGTAATGTTCTGGCAGAGCAAACCACGCAGATACAAACTGCTCTGCTTTTACTAACTGTTTTCGTGACGCTCTTTCGCAATTGGTGGATCAGCGCTGAGCTTGGAAATGTTTTGAATAGTCTGCTTCAGCTGTATGAAAATAAATTTCAATACGATTACGAATCATTGGATTGCTCGAATTTCGATAGCTATATCATCTATAAGAGCTTGGCAATCTGGCTGGAGCTCATTTCAATGATAGGCCTCAAACTCGGATTCAATACGCCAATTAGCTACAAATTGTTCCTGGGATTGGCTGCGTTTATGGCCAATCAGCTGAGCATCCTGCTGCTGGGCATGCATTTCCATCTGGCCGTGCTCTACATATATCGCTCGATGTGGCTCATCAATCGCGAGCTGCTGATGCTGGCAGAGCAAGCGAAGAGCCAACTGAGACGCATTCACGATCTTCATGGCATTTATAGTCGTCTCATAGATCTCAGCGCTCGCTTAGCCGCCATTTATAGCTATCACATGATTCTGTTCATGTTGTGCCTGCTGAGTGTCAATATCACATCCATATTCTATATGATTGTCTATAGCATTAGCCTGAAAAAGCCTCTGACTTTCCTTTTGGTCTTAAACTTTAGCCAAGCCCTTGCCATTAACGTATTAGACTTTTGGCTAAATATCGCCGTCTGTGAGCTGACAGAACGCGCAGCCGATGGGACCTCACGAATTTTAAGGCTCTTCAATGATAGAGCTAAACCTGATCTACGGCTAGAGCGGACTGTGAGTAAACATTGCTTAATTTATATCAAATATAATAAATTCTTTAAATTTGCAGATCACAAATTTTGCTTTATTTTGCACTCATCGACGTCCCAGGTTTAACTATTGCGGCTTATTTCGTGTTAATAATGCAATGGGCTTTCGCATGATTGTCACTTCAGTGCTTTATATTCTCTATTTGGTGCAGTTCGATTTTATGAATTTGTAAACTTATTGAATAATATATGTACATAAAAAGAAATCAAAAGTGCTTTTCATTAGGAAATACTCTCAAAAAATTTGTTAAATTTTTTTTTAATATATATAATTATTAATCTGTATTAATTCAATGCCAATTGAGGCGAGAAATCAATAACAAAATGCGAGAGATGCTGCTAGGCGGCGTATGTTGCAGCAACTGCAAAAGCTGCTGAAGCAGTGCAAAGTATGCAGCATGTTGCTAAACACGCAGCAACATTTATGGCACGCACACGCTCTCTCTCCCTCTCACTCCCATTAATATCAACAAAGTTCGCAGCATGTTGCTAAACACCCAGCAACATTTATGGCACACACACTCTCTCCCTCTCACTCTCTTTAATTTCTAATAAGTTCGCACTCTCAGATAAAATTGAGCCGAAGCTTTCACATTATTCATGAAGTGCATGCTCCAATGGCCTTTGTTTGTTGCTATCTAACAAAAAAAAAAGTCCATGCTGCGACTCAGGAGCCAGACAGTCGCATTTGCCACACATGTGGGGAAGGTCAGAAAACCTTTTCTGTTGCTGTTGCTGTGGCTGTTTATGAATTAGGGTCTACGAAAAATACGGAATTGATTTCGGAAATGATTGATTACGAGTTTTAGATTGCACGAAAGGCCCAAATGGAAAGTATTAATATTAAAGGCTAAAATTGTTGAGAGTACGTAATACATATAACTTATTACAGATGAGCAGATTGAATTTAATTGAGATGAGTTATTAGTTATTGTATATAAAAGCAAATTGAAAACCAAATTTAAGCATATATCTGTATCATAAGTCCACGCAGTTATCAATTGCAGATGCGAACATATATCGATAACACGTCAACAAAGCAAAAGTCTTCATTAATATCTAAAATTCATTTCATCTTCATTACGCATCTGCTCTTACTACAAGTTCTTCATTAAATTGTTATACCCCATTTGAATACGCACTCACAGGGTATAAAAGGCGACCAAAGAATTATTCGTCTCCAACGGTCGCTTGCCTAATTGGGCTACTAATTGGTTAAGTTGCCTTCATAAATATGTCCTACAAAAATTGACTCAAGAGAGACAGTGCGAAAGAGAGAGCGAGAAAGCAGGGAGAGGGAGAGCGACAGAAATATATGGCTTGATATTTTTTTAAGCAGCTTTACATATAAATTGCACACTTAAGCGCACAACTCTTGCAACGTTGAACTATAAAGATTAGAAAACTGCAGACTTATGTGAAACGTGACAGTAACGTCTGAAGGACTAAGCACTTTCTCGCCCGTAAAAATGAAAATATTGCCACTGCAGAAGCTAGAAAGCCCCGATAGGACTGAGCTGAAAATATGCTCCAAACAACATTTTATACTTAACGAGTTGAGCTACAAAATTAGGGAGAGAGGGAAAGGCCTAAGACTGAGAGAGAGAGAGAGAGAAAGATAGGGAGAAAGATAGAAAGTATGTGAGTTGAGCTCTTATTTAGCTAGTTCTAGATTTTTTATTATTATTATCTGAAATTTTGTTATAAAAACATTTTAATCAATGGAAAATGATTTTGAGTTTTTTTTTTTATCAAAGTGTAAGTAACCATACAACACATAGACTGGACAGCTAGAACGAACTTTTCTCACGGAGCAGATTATAATTTGCCGTCCTAATCATCTTCGCATTTGCTCGGCTTTTTAATTTACTGTTCGGGCAGCGAAAATATACATATGTATGTAGCAGTTGATATTCAGTTCGCTGCCAACGCTAGAACACGAAATGATTCTATTCTCATATGAAGCACCGCTGTGTACTATTCTTTCTTTACTCACTCTCTCACTCACTCTCTCTATGCCTCTCTTATACATATATATGTATGTACGTAAGTGTGTGTACGCAGGCACAAGCCAGCAGCTCACAAAAATTTTAATTTGTCCGCGAGTCGCGATTCGCGACGATCATCTTCGCTTCTGAATAAGAGTATGCCGAACTCTTAAAAAGGTTTGCCATGCTCATGCAAAATTTTAGTGTTTTCGTGATTATTTTTTTGAAGGGTATGAAAGCGCTGATGTACATAAGCAATACTTTTTCGCGATGAGCATGCACTCACACATTTACAATGTCTTGCTACATATATGAGCATTTACTCTTGCTACTCTTTTGTATGGTTGGAATTGTAGAGTGACTGTCAAATGAGCCTTGTATGGTTGTATGTTGTATGGTTAGTGAGAGAAGTAAGACTTAATGTAAAATATATACATATGTATGTACATTTATATGCATAAATCTCTATATAATATATACAACATAATATCACTATAGATATATGTATGTACAACTTTATTGTATCCATTAGTCATTTTTATGCGCCGCAAGACAGAGCTAAACCATTTAATTAATCATATTTAAGCCGGCTTAATACGTAATGCACACACCTCCAACATGCATACATACATACATATCAGCTCGACGACAGTTGAACTTGAAGCGTACGTCCCTGACAGTTGTAATGTATGTATGTATGTCTAGTAAATAGGAAATGACATTAAATAAGCCGCACAACCGAATGTTGACACCATTTTACGTGGCTTAATCTTGGTGCATTCGTCGGCCTGGGACGTCTTCCTGTCTCATGACTTATGAATGAATTAAACCACACATAGATCGCTCACAAGGGAATCAGTAGAGATGTATTGAAGAACTCAGCAGCAGTTCATTTGAGCTGATTGTGAAACTAGTTCATGAACTGCAAATTAACAATAAATAGAGCTCTGCATGTGTATATTAGCGCAAATACAATTACGCTGTGTCTCATCAACTCTATTAATATTATTCATATGTACTAGTTCAAATAAGTAGAAAAACCTGTGAACTACTGACTCACTGAACTAACTGAAATGATTTTAAATTGTTCAACTACGTCAACTGCCAACTGGAATTGCCAACACTAATTGAGCAGTTGAACATGTATGCAGGAACTAGTTCATCAAAGTAGACAAACCTCCGCTAAATGAACACCAGCGCACAGTTGGAACCAAGAGAACAGGCATCTATTCTTCAACAAAACAGCAGGACAATTGCTGCACTGTTAGCTGCCCCCACCTGGAGCCCTGATGTGAAGGACTGAATATGCGAGGAGTCGGGGGAGCTGTGAGGTATTCATCAGTATTTACGTCACGCAGCGCACAGAGGCTGAGAGTCTGAACCTTAATCCGCTGTTTGTGGATTGCGAACACGCTGTAGAGTAGCATAGACATACATACACATACATATATACATGGATGTGTGTGTGTGTGTATGTTGACATTTCAATGACAGTTGCGAAAATGCTGGAAATGTTGAAAAACGGTGAAAATAAGTTGGGCTGCCATTTTCTGCTGTGGTTTTTCACTTTCAACTCGTCCGCTGTAAATTTATGCAATTCGATTATCGCGAACAGATTTTAGTGGTTGACATACATATGTAAGCACCTACGGCTTGGCATAGCGCAACGGCTAAAAGCGGGCATATACGACTGCAGAATGCACTAACACGAGAGAGAGAGTGATTTGCGATAACTACTTAATTTTTTTTAAATTTTACTTTTAATTATTACTCATATTTTTATTTATAAATATTTCTTTATTCAATAGGTTTCGGAAGATAATGATTCGTACAAATTCCATCAGCAAATGCTACAAAAGGAGTTACTTATGTATAAAGCTCTGGCTCTTCTACTAGATTTTATACTAACTCTTATACTGCATACGAACAAACTAACGAACCGAAAAATAATCAAGAGCCATTTCATCATACCTCACTTATGAAATACCTAATATATGTACATACATATGTGAATATGCATATCTGCCGAGACGTGATCTATGAATTCATGAATCCATAAATACTCTTTGCTTAGTCGACCGTATTAGTTAATTTATTCAGAGAATTCTTACAGTTAAAAAAGGTAAACTGAACGCATCAATTGACAATTTATATATATATATACATATATACATATATGTGCACATATGCATACATATTTATATATAGGTGTATATATATATAAATATATAGAATATGTGAAACTTAAAGTTGTATTGCCGGCTCGATATGGGGTAGCTCCAAATTTTCGCTGCTTGGACGCGCCAATATATCCTCCAACATGCGATTCAACGACTCTGAGCCCAATGTGTACTCCAACTGACCATTGTTGTGGTTGTTGTTGTCGTGTAGCATCTGATTATCTAGGTTACTTCCATCGCCATTCAAAATTGTTTGCAATGCAGCGCTTATCTGCTCCGATCCCATAATGTAGGACTTTTCCAGTTCATCTTGAATTGTTACGGATTTAGTCTGTGATGATGATGATGAGGAGGAGGAGGAGGCCGACGACGACGCTGATGAATTATTCTCTTCGTTGGCTATCTTCAAAATACGCATGGACTGAGTGCTAAAGAGGAGGCCCGCACAAACGCTAATTAGCCATTCGATAACCGGCTTCATAGTTCTACAATTTGGGATTTAAAGCGCGGAGCGAATAGGGTACTACTTTATATCAAGAAATTTATTACATATGTATATATGTATGTTTCCTACATAGGGCCTACTAATATAGAGCCAACGTGGAATGTATTGATGTAACGTGAATATTATGTGCGATAAGCTTAACTCTACGATTTGAAAACATTTGAAAATGATACTTGGATGCAGTTCTTACGTTGGGGCTAAGCGTGATCCAGAAGCAACCGCTGCAAATGTTTCAGATATACATATATGGGTAGTAGATTAGAAAATATATAAAAAGTATATACTAGCATTAAATAAATATTATATTCATAAACATTTAACAGTTGTTATGCGAACAATGCAAATAATTATCGAAAAAAATCAAGAATTTCAAGTCTTATACTTTTAACATATAGATATAGCCTTAAAGAAATTATTTTTCATATTATTTATTGCTTGATTCAAAATAACATATTCTAGAAATTCTTACACAAATAGAATTGACAGGAATTTATGAAAATTTGTATATGTAAAAAATCTTTAATTACTAATATATATATAATTGCAAAAAAAGTATATATATACACTGAGAAGCAAAAGTGTAACACGAATTCTATATTGTAACTTCAAAGGTCTGTATTTTCACTTCTACTGCATGGATGCTTGAGTTCTTAGTCTCGTTTTGTTGGTACAGTAATTTAGCTATATTTAAAAAAAATTTTAAGTCATTCGGTTTGCTAGAAGAGAAATGCGATGGCAAAGAGTAAGAAGGGTCAATTGTTACAGTTATGCTCTCTCAGCGCAAAAACAATTTGCATTGGTATACAAGCTTTTGTTACCGTTAAAGCTTATTTATTTGCATTGAACTTTATGAGCTTTTACCATTTTAAGCAAATTTAAAACGCAATAACCAAGATGAGTGAAAACAAAAATAAAATAATTGAATTATTGTTAGCGGGTGTATCTGTTCGTAAAGTGGCTAACAAATTCGGTATTAGTCATATGACTGTACAAAGAATGAAAAAATACACTCAACAAAGTATCCCTAGCAATAAAGGAGGTCGACCAAGGATTTTGAACGATCGCGACACACGCCACGTGGCAAGGCTGATAACAGGCAATCCGGTCATTACGCCAATACGAGCAGCGAAGATGCTTAATTTGAATGCCAGTGAGTGGACAGTCCGTCGTAGTCTTGGCAGATTAGGACTAAAAGCAAAAGAAATGAAAAAAAACCGTTCCTTGCAAAAAAACACGTTATCTTGCGTAAAGACTTTGCTGCAGCTTATGAACATTGGACTGTAGCTGATTGGGATGCTGTAAGTTACTCAGGACGACTTTAAACAATTGTTATAAAGGTTTTTTAAAGGTAATATGGTCAGATGAAACTAAAATAAACCGTATCGAGTCAGATGGGCGATCGTGGTATTGGACTAGAGATCCCACAATCCAGTCACTAACTACTGTACGGCAAACTGTCAAGTACGGGGGCGGCTCCATTATGGTTTGGGGCTGTATACACAAAAATGGAGTTGGACCTTTGGTTTTAATTGAAGGGATAATGCGTAAGGAGCAATATCTGTCAATTCTACAAAATAATTTGGGAGAAGTCGTCGCAAATATGGGACTTGCTGCTGAAAAATGCATTTTTCAGCAAGACAATGACCCGAAGCACACGTCCCATTTGGTTAAAAACTGGATCTCACAGCAGAGATTCAGTTCCTTGAAGTGGCCTCCGCAATCTCCTGACATGAACCCCATCGAAAACATATGGAGTTATGTAAAGTCGCAGCTTGCGCAATATGCCGTCCCTCCAAGTGGAATGATGGAGTTGTGGGCAAGGACGAAGGACGTCTGGTACGCGATTCCTCCTGAGATGGTGAGATGCTACACACAGAGTATGCCCAATCGCATAAAACAATTAAAAAAGGCAAAAGGGCTATGGACCAAATATTAAAAAATTATTAATAAATGTTTTTGTTAAAAAATTAGCCATAGTGCAAAACTGTAACAATTGACTTTTTTACATTTTTTACTCGCATTTCTCTTCTAGCAAACCGAATGACTTGAAATTTCTTTTAAATATAGCTAAATTACTGTACCAACAAAACGAGACTAAGAACTCAAGCATCCATGCAGTAGAAGTGAAAATACAGACCTTTGAAGTTACAATATAGAATTCGTGTTACACTTTTGCTTCTCAGTGTACATATATAAATATATATATATAGGTATAATTATTATTTATTATATTATTATAGATTATGTTTACAGCTGAAACATAATTATGCATAAATCTTGTCTTCCTTAAGGTCACATTTTGTTGTTGTTGTTGATTCTCCTTAGTGCGTTTGACCTGTTGAAGAGGAAAAGGCATAATTATAATAGATATATATAAATAAATAAACAAGCAATTTAAATAGTAATTGCGCTTGCCAGCATGACTTGGTTGAGGTCGCCAAAGTTCGACTGTTGTTAATTCTCCTTAGTGCGGTTGACCTATCAAAGAGAATGAAAGAGATAATTATAATAAATATTTATAAATACCTACGAGCAGACAGAGATTGGAAAGCGATTGTGGACTTGGGCGGTCCTTGCGTAGCTTGATATGCTTATTGACAACTTGATAGTAGAAACTGCCATCCTTCTCGCGCAATATGAATCTCTCGCCACGCTCCGAGTTATCTGCGGTGCGCTCCTCCTTGTAGCGCTGTTCGGAAAGATAGGTGAGCAAATTTTTACCATATGTTTGGTGAACCTGCTGAAAGAACGGATCGGGCTTTTGCTTAAAGTTAACAAAGTGATTGCCGAAATCCTTGAGCAAGCCATTGCTATTGCCACTGGGTGGTATGCCAAAATGCATTTGCACTAGTTCGTGCTGAGAGTAATTGGCATCTGGGAACAGCGGCAACTGGGCGATGGGACGAGCATTGCTATTCATTTTGGTGGGATGGGCACCCAATGGCTTCTCGATGTCCACAAATGTTTGCTGTACAATCTCAATCTGCTTTTCCACGCTGAACGATTCTATGTCTAGTTGCTCCGATTCTGGCTGTTGGTGTTGTAAGCCTGTGCGTGGATGTGGAACAGCGGAACGCTCCTTGGCAAGGAGTTCGCGGCATTCCTGGGCACGTGTGGGAAAACTATTCGAGCCCTTTACCTTTGAATTGATAATATGTAGCGCCTCAATGTCAGCCAACAATGCCGCATCCTTGGGATCCATTTCAGTGGACTCCCCAGGAACCTGGCTACAGGTGTTTTGATTGATCAAATCGATGTCGAACAACAAATGCAGACCCTTAAATTTATGACTGAAATGAGTTTCCAGTTGCGGAAACGACACAGGCTCCTCGGTATAGTCCATCAAAGATTTGCCACATGGCAGAAATTTGCAGCCAACTGCCGGATCGGGCAATTCATTGACGTACGTTACAGGACAACGAAACGGATTGCTATAGCAATAAAGAGTGTAAGATTTTCGTGTATTTCTTTACTATTCAAAATACTTTACTTACATTTTTTCTTCCTTTTTTTGCTTTTTAGGTTTCGGTTCTTTTGCAGCCATATTGCTCAGTGACTTTACCAAATTAAAATGACTACGCACATGCCGTAAAGTCACACACTTTTTGAATACTTTCAGTGTTGTGAAACTCGATATATTACTTACTTGAAAGTTCACATAAAGCTGTCAACTCTTTTTAAGCAATACGTGTGCTCTGTGAGTAAGCGATGAATAAATATTGTGTATTCTAAATACACATTTTTAAATAACTATTTTCTTATTTGTTTACTTGGGCGGACTATTCACCAGCTGAAAACAATGCAAACTAAAAATATTGCATGCATTTAGGCTGCATACAAAAATGCTATCTCAAAGATATTCACATTTCCCAGATAATATTGATTCGATTCGTTAAGAATAAATTTGAATAAACACATCTTTAAAATGAACTAACGAACCCATTCAAGTTTTCTTAAATATTTTGTTTTAATTTTTAAATTTAATTTTGACAAGTAAATTATTAAGAACTATCGATACTTTTGAGATATTATCGATACTCATTTTACATATTTAAAACGAGTTGGCAGTTGCATCGAAAGTGTAAAATGCTGCCTTGCTTGACAATATAATAGGGGGCAATTTAATAATTAAGTTTAATAATCCAAATATAAAGAAAAACAAAATTCTGTCACAACGAGTTCTTGCTCTCGTTTTAAATTTTCTTAAAACTAGTTTTCTACCCTATCCAGTTCCTAACAAATCAAAGGAAGGGGTTGTAACCCAGGTACTACATTCAGCAGCGTCACGTAGCAATACGTATCGCTACTGCGAGCGCAGCTATAAATGAGGCGTCATTTTCATTGATTCGAGCATTCTATATTGAGCGGTCGTGCTCTGACGACATAGTTTTTTGAAAAGTAGTTCAGTTTCTGGAAAGTGCCAGACAGTGCGTGACCAACTCTTAGCAGCAGAAGAGGTGTGTTTCTATATGTGTATACTAAAAAGAAAGTTATTAAGAAAGAGAAAAAAAATTTAAATCATCATACAAAATGGTTGCGTACTATGATGAATTCGATAATATTGAGCAACCAAAAACATTAACGTATTGGGTGCGCAATTTTCGCATGAAACGCATGCAAATGCGTCGTAAATTGCGTGGCTCAGGCAGCCTACGCGTGAACGCCATTTTGTCAACGGCTCTCTTGAGCGCTGAGCATGAGCTGCGCAGAAAGCAGCAGGAACGATTCAGTCGTTGGCTCGACGTACAAACGAAATTCATTCCCAACAACAACAAATCTCACAACAACTACAACGACAAATTTCATCATGCTTGTGACGTCACATCGGAGAAGGAGACGGAAGAATTTGAGCGTCGCAATGTCGAAAATAATTTGTGGCAAAGCGAACTGAGTGGCCTCGACAAATTTTTGAGCAGTTTAAGCAGCAGTAACAACAAAAACAACAATAACCAATGCGCCATAGCAGTGAGCAGTTAGCTAAAAAGAGACAATCATATATGCTTTGATATATGATAAATGTGTTTTTGTTCAAAAATTCGTCATGAATACCTTGTTCATTAATTTATTTGATATATTTCTTAAATTAGTTTTATTACGAAAGAAATTTCTCATTTGCAGTTGCAATACGTGTGCAAACCTGTTATACATACATAGATTGTAATGAAAAAATGTGAAGGCTGTGAAGAGTGTGATATGATGAGGACGAGCAAATGGCCTTCGTGACAGAGCGAGTGGTGTGAGTCATGAGCAACTGCTGTCAATCAACGCTCACCTGAAGCCTTTGGTCCGGAATTCACACTCGGTTTGTAAATTTATCTAATCATTTAGTTTTAATTTAGTAATATTGTTTCTGAAACTAGCCAATATGTTCATAGTAAGCGACAAGAGAAAACGTTTTTAGTGGCTTGTGTAGCTGAGGGTTGCTTAGCACAAAGACGACACATACATACATGCCCAGGTACGTACATGAGCGACGCCATATTGAAATGTGTCTGTATACCCAAATGCATATATATGTGTGTGAACGAACATGCGCGCTGCGTAGGTATGTATTTGTGAACACAGACAAGGTTTTCGTTTTACGGAACAACCTTATTTGTGTGTGTGTGCATGTGTGTATATGCATACATATATTGAAAGTATATATGCATGTATATGCACACATTGCCTTTGTTTTAGTTTTTCTTTTGTGCATAGGCAAACCTTGGATAGACTTGTATACTATTTATATTTTATCAGTATGTCCGCTTCTATGAAATAGTTTTTAGCCAGAAATGCTGTGATTCATATTGAATCGAAAAAGTAAATATCAAGATGATAGAAATAGATAATTTAGGTTTAACTATTTCAAAATACTGTCGTTAGCTTTGTGCTGAAAATGTATATAGATCAAATACATGGAACTGATAAATGTTTGTAAGATAAATAAAATTAAAAATTTATGTAATTTTGAAATCAGTGTTGCCTTTATTTTTACATGATTAAGTCTCTCACTCTCTCTCTCTGTCATTTTGTCGTAAACATATTCGTCTATAACTGATTTTGTTTTACAGTTTTCCTGCTCCTCGAAACGTTAATGGCAACGATGAGGAGGAACGGAACACTTGACAAAGAACAGCAAGAGCAACCACATCAATACAAAAATCATTAAATCGATGGGCAATGAAATCGATACCTATCCACACCAACCTGCATCATCAATCAATCCGATAATCGTCTGATTGATTTTCGTTTCTATCACTGAGTGAGTCTTCACGTCTGTCCGTCTTCTACATCCACAATGGCAGCCAGTTGCACACCAGCCGATCCTACACAGTTGGCCGAAACAGCAAACTAGCAGCGGCAGCAGCAGCAGCAAACACCACCGAGTCTCCCTTAACCAAAATGCCAGATGCAGCTGACAGATAAATGGGGACAAGGCGGAATTGCGCGCGGCAGCAGCAGCTTGAGCTCAACAGCAAATACATGTGTGTGCGCCTTATGCTTCCTGGTCGGTTACCACCATCACAACAATCACTACCTACTATACATAAAGCGGTTAGCAGTTGCTGACTGCACCTACTACCAAATCCACACAGATCTCTCTGCATACACGGTGTATTCGTATATCAGCTGCGAACGCAAAACAATTACTTTTTAAAACAGATTTACAGCAAAAGGAAAACATTAAATGGAATATCTCCGCCTTCATCATCGTCGTCGTCATCGTCGTAATCTTCAGCAACTTTTCAACATCGTCGTATTCTACTTATCGCTTCACTTCTTCACTTGAATTTGCTGGCACGTAAGCCGTATCGAATTTTTCTTCTTGATTAACTCTTGAATTGCAGTTAAGATATACAATGAAATTCAATGAACTCTCCTATCCACACACTCCATGAAGAGTGAGGGGCTACGCACTTATCGACAGATTGATAGAGGAATCGGCGAATTGGCGAACTTGTATCATAATATAGGAAGAAGTTTTATATTTTGTTGTCACTATCGCTAAGTTTAGCATAAATATGTGGGCTTCAATTTTTTTGTAGCGATGCATCACAGTTGAACAGTGCCTGTGAGCGTCTGGGGTCATCAATGGAATCTCGCATCCATTCCTAGCATCTATCACGGTCTGAAAGTATAAGATCCACGAGCTTTAAGCGCCCACCATGAGGACACCTCTAAACTTTAGGATACACAACTTTTCTCGTTTACACATATATTTTTTTAGCGACGTGATGCAGTTGAACGGTGCCTGCGTACGTCTGCAAACAAGGATATGACCAAGCAATTCACAGACAGACCAATCAATATGTCCAAGTCATCTTTTCTATCAAGTCAAGTTGCAAGTTTAGAAGTACGCCAGGATTACAAATCATGATGTACAATTTGGCCAAAAAACGCGTAACTTATTTCTTATTACCTAACAAGGAAAAATGTTGCGTTTGTTTCTCTTTTAGCATGTTGAGCCAATCAATGGTCTGTTCATTAAAAGCTGAAACCGAGAAAATAATTTACGAATATTGATGGATGATCAGAATCATAATCGAGGATAGCGTAACTTTTACTATTTTCTACTCTTAATTTGGTTCTTGTAGCCAGACAACGTGTTTATATGATTTCCAGCCAGACGGCAAAGACAAAATCTATACCACAGTGAGGTGGACCTATTGTTCGGGAGAATGGTCGGAGGAGCCTGTTGAGCACAGTATATCAATATAACAGAAAGACCTGAAAGAACAAAGCGTAAATTTTGAGATTTTGCCAAACAAAAACATTTCTTTTTGTATTTTATAGCAATATGACGCAGTTGAACGGTGCCTGCGCTCATATTGGAAGTTGTTAATCTCCACAAATAGGGTAATACTCCTTGTAGTTGAAGAAGGGAAACGCCATCTGAAGGATTTTCATGTAATTTATGCGATTTCCCTTGTGCAAACTTCTTCCTTTTGTATCTTGTAGCTAAATAACCGCAGTTGAATGTGCCAGCGCATATCTGTCGGTAGATTTCCAAATGATAAAGATGGATAAAGAAGCCGTGTCGGCGAGGAAATCAAAGCTTTGTGCTTTACCAGCGGCGGCATCAGCAGCAATAAAGGATTTGTTTACTTTCTCTATTTACCTACAGCTTCATTTCTAAGCATGTCATGTATTAATTACAGTAACGTTTCTTGGTTGTTATCCTTCCGGAAATAATTAAACCTGAATACCTATTGCAAAATTCCTTGAGGCAATGAGAATGAAATGCCAGCTTGCAAGCAATATAACACCTCGACAGTTGACCAACATCATCCCAGTTGACAGATAACCCTGCGAACTTAACTGTGAAGGTCAGCCTGACACTGAATTCATCTTGAATTGCTTAAATATGTTTTGCAGCCAAGCGAAGTAAAGACGATATTGAAGATCTAGCATACACATATTACCATCTTTAGAACGAGGAGATAGGCCTTCCTGTTTTTATCACTTGGGACTCAATTCACGGCGTGAGAAATTTGCTCGCTTACCATTTTTGCTTTGCACTTTCACTTTTGCAGCGATTTATGAGACATTTGAATGCAATGCTTAATACTACTGCAAATTCCGCTTTGGGAACGCTCTGGAGGTACAATTTGTTTGTACACACGAATTCTTTTTCTTTTCCAACTCTACTAGCTTGCACACTACAAAATCGTTAAAGGGAATCAAAAACGATACATCAAGTTCATCCAGCTAGGTATAATCTTCAAGCAATGCCAGCACCACAACAACAAAATGTATAACAACCGCTCCCGCTGCCTTTTGATGGCCAATGCGAGTCAAGGGAGTCGAGAACAGCCAGATAGTCGCTGAATCACAGATCCAAGTAGATTACTTTGTACCTTGTACAATTTAACGTTTTTACATTACAGAAAACGTAAGCTGCACGATATTGGGCAACAATAGTCCTCTACTGGCTTCTGGGCTACTGGCTATTGACTAATTGGTAGTTGATGCACTCCAGCTCCTACGCACTCACGACCACTTGAACACGAGGAGCAGACTCTGTTCCCTCTATTGAGGAGGCATCACAGCCTAGCTCAGCCAATACGAGACTGGGGTCAGCTCTCAGTCCAGCACGTAATGCATTGCACCGCATAGAAATATGCGCTCGGTCCGCGCTAAAGGGAAACAAATGCGTTTGGACCGAGACCCGCCACACCACACAATCACCAGCACTCGCTTAAGAGGCGAGCTGATGTGTTGTCGTTGTTATCGGGCAGCTGCCTGCAAGTACGCTACCGGCACTCAAGCATCGTCGCCGTTACCGCCGTCTTCAACGTTGCCGTCGCCTCGTTCTCGCTTTCAGCATTTTGTGCGTCCTGCAAGTGTATGTATATTGTAGTATGTAGTAGAAACAGCTATGAAGCCTTAACGATCCGACCTAAGGAACTCGTGCTCGTGGCTTATCGCAAAAGGGAATCAAATGCGACTAGTGTTCCAAGCATCAAATCGAATCCTGTGCAGCAGCAGTCGCGACAGATGACAGCGATCAAGAGATAGATCGAAGAGCTGACTGCGGTGGTGGTATCTCAACCGGTTCTTTAATCTGTTGTGTAACTTATCCGCTCAATCCCACTTCTTAGGTCGCACATATTTTTAACAGAATATAAAACCCCCGGTAATCAAATCCATCGCAAAGGGAATCAAATGCGATTAGTGTTCGATGACGAAGAAGCTAGCTAGTTGAATCAGCTTTACGCTACGCTACGCTTCGATTTGCCAGTTGAGCGCTTAACTCCTGGTGCACCGATCAACATTCCGCAAATGGGAAACAATTGCGAGGTGGTACTGCAGCAACGCACACACACACAGACACACTCTCATGCACACACATGCAGGATTACCTGTTATGTGGCGGCCCAAAAATGATCATCCGTATCCTCGAGATGAAGAGCGCAGCATACAGCGAGCGAGCAAGCAGACAGGCAGGGAATCGATGCCAGCATCAATTTGAATAGCTGATCCTTGTCGTCATCCTTATCCATTTTGTTGTTGTTGGTGTGTACTTGTTTTTCAGATAACTACTCTTCCCAACCTGGTAGACTGTTAGTCTGTCCAGCCAGCACACGTCAAGTTGTTCTCGAAGGGAACCCATGAGACACGCGCTACATTTATATTCTGTATCATTTCCTTTATTTTTCTCCTATGTATTTTTATGTCTTAGTTATTTATGTATTTTAGATCATACGATGAAGTATGTATCCTTCCATTGGGGGAATCCCTAATTGTATATTGTCAAGATGAAAGTCTTCTGGCTTATAGAGTCATTGTCAACTATATTAATGTATATTGTACAGCCATGCAAATGTGCTATAACATGCTACTTGTTTAAAATTGTATAATTTTCTCCACACTGTGATATTGTAAGATTGAATTGTATTTGAATTATTGTAAAACTGTGACATGTACATATTAGTATGGCTTAAGAAACGTAGCAGGGACGACTCGTTCGTAGATGAAATCGACTGACGAGGATCCCCTGATGATGGCCGATCAGCCCGTAATGAGAGAGAGTGAAGGAGCGACTTGAATGAGACAACTTCATTTCTCTGCGGGCCTGTCCAGACCTTTGTCTATCGATCTTCAGGGGCTTTTACTGAGAGGGGACGGGACGAGACAATCAACCGTTCAAATTTGGCTGGCACAGATAGATCTACAAGATGGGCAAACTTTTGATTATAATCTGATCGACAATTCAACCATCCAACATCCCATGTGATGAGATTGAATCTCTTCCGAGCTTGGTTGTTTTTCTAAGTCGACATCAGATATCGTCGCAGTGCTTTTAATCGACATTTTCTTGTTGACGAGCTGGAGCGGCAAGGGTCCTTCAAATCGTCTTATACGGGATTTAGACGGCTTATCACAGAACAAACACATCTGCACATACCTCTGGAGGTCTTCGTTAGGAACAAACCTTTAACTAGTTGGGAACATTTTCATCTTTGTCACTACTGCATCCAGTCCAAGGCAAATAGGCAGACGAGACCTCCTCCGATTTCCAAGCCACAATTCTACTACTAATATATTGCGAAAAGAAATCATCATTTTCATCGACACGACCGCCTGCACAAATCACCTTTCTCTTCGTACGATGGCTAGCATTCAAACGCATAGGATACTTTTTGAATCTCTGTTTGGACAACTGCAACCTCAACTTTAAGAAATATTGCTTCGCATCTATAACACACACACATTTCCCTGTATTAGGGTTCGCTGGCAGCGATAGGAACTTTGGTCATTTTGTTCTACTACTTTATTCTACTCTACTACTCGACCCCTCACTCTAAGGCTGATGATGAGGCCGTTTATTTTTGACGTTTTCTGGGAAGACATCGATTCGGGCAATTAGGATTTTTTTGAGCATTGAAAACATACTTTCTGAAATTTCGGGACATCAATTGGGTTACATTCTGACGGCAGCGTGGGACTCGTAATCGTTGACTGCGGCGTGGGATACCTATAGAACTGACGGCGGCGAGGGATTCGCATGTTTTCGGCGTGGGACCTTTAGGGATTCGGTTAGGCGAGGGCGCTAGGTACATCACTTCTATAGGATTAATGGGGCAACGGTGAATTGACTGCGGCGAGGGACCTTGCTGAGGACTACGTGGGATTTACGAACTGACGGCTGCGTGGGAGTTGCGGGCAGGGACTACGGACTGCGGCGTGGGAGCACCTGACTGCGGCGTGGGATTATCTGACGGCGGCGTGGGAGTTGCATGACTGCGGCGTGGGATTATCTGACGGCGGCGGGGGATATTATTGTTTTAACCACATCGGGTTTTGCTTTTCTTATGATCATCGTCGGTATTCCCCCAAGAACATGACAAAATAATACGTTCAAAGCTGATATACTTACATAATTAGCTATGCTTAATCTCTCTATTCAACCGTCATCCATATACAACCACCGACTGACTTAGTGCTTGATTAAACATCAATAACCTGCACCCTTGACCTAATAACCCCATGAGTGGAGCCAATCATCATTTCAACATTTACTATACTATATTAAGGTTCCTGGAATACCGGAAAGCAATTTAATACGATGATCCAGATAGTCTACTGTCTATTAAAATCGGATTATCTGCAAAATAAATTTTGTTTGAAAAAATGAAACATTTGAATTTTGAATTTGATCTTTATCAATCCCGACAAATGTGAAAGAAGAAAGAAGTGGATTATCTGCAAAATAAATATTATTTGAAAAAAGAAAATCTATTTTGTTCTCATTTAAAATGTTGCTTTACTTTAGGACTGGAATATTCAGCAAAAGTCTACCAAAATTTGAAAAGCCTTGCGTATGGATAGGTGCTGTTGGGTTGAGCACCTCTTGTATAGTTAAAGTTTCCATGCGAGGTACCGTTCGGGTAGTACGGCTGAGCATTAATTCCATAATTGCCATTGGATTGGAATGGTGTACCAGAGCCGAAAAGATTATTGTTGAAGCCTATGTTCGGCTGTTGAGCCGCTCCCTGGTATGGTGCTGCATATTGTGGGCTGGTCTGCACGGACTGTATAACTCTACTTCCATTTGATGATCCGTAATAAGGTCTTGTATTATTGTAACTCGGAGCATTCCATGCAGGTTTGTAATATGTTGCATTCATGCGTCGAGGCTGTGGATTGAACTTCAATGCAAGTGAATTTGTCCCAATGTTAAGAAATGCAAACATCAAAACTGTAGAAAAACCAAATGGGAAGATGTTAAACGAAAACAGAAGCAGCGAACAAATATTGTAGAAGCAAACAATCTAACCTATGCTTAAAAGCAGCTGATAATATTTTAGCATCTTGATAAGATTTTCGATGGTTTTGCTACCGTGTGTGCTATGCGCTTCGGGGCTTGAAATGAAACTGAAGGTGCAAAACTTTCTGTTATCAGCTTTCCAAGTCAAGTATACTCTGCATGCAAAATGTTGGCATAGAGTGGATATTGTTAAATTAGGAAAGTAAGAGCCCTGCAGCATCCAAAGCTAAAGCTACGGGAAAAATAATTATTTTCGAATTTTGATAACTATCTCCAACTCCATTTCTGATATTGTGTTTTGTATAAATCAATATAAAAGCATTTTAAACAGTAAAAATTCATATATATATTGTACAATACAAAATAGTGAACATTTGTGTACAGGGTATCACATAGTCTAATAATCTAAATAATTTTAACAACTGTTTTTGCTTTTCATACACATATTAATATTCAGAAAATCTTATCACGAATGTTTACATGTTTATACAGATCTTTCTTTCCTGAGAATTCCAGGCACATGTTTGCTATAAAATATTCTCTGTACATTGAAGTACAGTGGGGTAGTTCGGGCTTGCAGATTTATATATACATTAGAACTAGAATATTCCATTATCGGATAATGCCGATTAGTAGGTGCTTCAATGTTTGTACAAGTTTTTACATTTTATAAGTTGAACAATCATTGTCCATCCATAAGCTCTATATAACTGACGTCAGCCGCGTTGCATGGGAAAAAGGCCCTCACAGCTACCACGACGCACAATCCGTATATCTGTGAATAAATAGAGCTGAGTCAGAAATGGAAATATTTCGGTTAGTAATACAGTTCTACTAACCCGCACCGCAAAAGCGAGCGCAATTGAATTTCTGCTCATTGAGATACAATTGCCTGTTGCTGGCACAAATCGGATTATATTCCGGCGTAGTTGGACAACGGCCAAAGCAATCGATAAATGCTTGACTGGGCGCCGCAGCTGATGGTCGAAACGGTGTCATCGTGCCCACAACTGGCGAATTGTTGACCAGCACAAAGTCGCCAGTAGAACGAATCGTTGGCCTTGTTGTCATCAAAGGCGATCTTGTTGTTGTCGCGAATATGAGGAAATCTTGACCGGCCACCAAATTGCCAGTGATAAGAGCACAAAACGCAAGCAGCCAGAGTTGCGCATAGTTAGACATTTCCGTACAAGTAACCCAATGAGAAGTTGCATTTGAACTAAAACCCAGCTAGTTAGCCTACTACTACTAAGGTTAAAAAACAAAGTGATTTCATAAAACTGGTTTTCGCAATGAATGAATTACTAGTAAATCCAGTTCAAAGCTTATTGTATATCACGTTGCCACAGAAACCTTAAGTGGGATGTCCCCAAGACACTAAGAGTTAAACGTATTTTAAAATATCAATATCAGGTTCATGTTTAAGATTTGGGAAATTTCCTTTATCTTAATTCATATAGGTATACAAAATGTTATGCATTTTAGTTATGTATAATGAGACTATACTATTCCTAAGAGCTTAGATTTGCTCAGTTCTCAGTTTATAATTAACAACAGTATAAATCCATTGGTTCAGGTATATTTAAGATCATGTATATTGCTCGAGACATCATCTTATTACTCGGACTTCTTGAGCAGCGTAAGCTATGCAATTACAAATCTTTGTCAACCTATAATAATGGTATTGTATGGAGCCGCAGTGATACGAGGTCCAGGCATAGAGATTGTAGGCGATACATACTGCATGGATTTTTCCAGCTTTTGATAAGGAGCTGTCTTAAATCCAATGAAAGCTGAAATTGAAGTAATATAAACAACTGGTAAAAATAAACTGCGAACAGATGTAAACTTACAATTTGATGTTTGAGGCATTTTATATAGGGCTTTCGTTCCAGCTTCTTCTTCGGATTGTAGATTTGTATTCACAGCTCGCTGCAGACACTTGGTCAAATGGATGCCACGCCTAGGACGGCCACAGCGACAAATGTCCAGCAAATTCTTTCGCATTTCAGCTGAAATGAAGTGCGATTGAGCCTTATTATCGGGCTCTAAAATAAAATGAAAAATATATTAAAATTTATAATTACATATATTTTTGAATAAAACTATACACACCTGGTAGATGAAGTTTCTCCATTAGCTGTTTATCCAGTTCATCTTGATGATAAAACTTATTATTCGAACTGGATGCAATTTCATTCCAAATACGTGAAAAATTGCTACGCGCTCTGTGCTCTATACGTACAGTTTCCTTACTATAAAAGAAAGAGAAACTCTTTTTTTGTAATACAATTATTTCAATTTTAATCTATATATATTATAACATACACTCTTCCAACTAGTTTAGTGGGATCCATTTTCAATGAATTTCTGCTGTATACGAAATGTATAATGGGTTGAACTAAAACTTGTATAAACAAAAGTTTGCTATGGCAACGAAATTACAAATGGAGTTGAAAATTGGTTTGTTATGTTATACCGTTAACTTAAAAAGCGATTACACATGGCATAACTGGTCTGATAAATTTTCCAAACTTTTTACACATGAAAATACATTCCCTATCAAAAATCCTTGGTTTCCAAGACAATCGACAATACGCTCCCATTATAACTTTTCATACCTCCATTTATAGCTAGCAACCAGTCGTTCTTAAAATAAAAATAATATTAAATCTGCCATTACACAACTACTTAAATATTTTTGATAATTATTGAGTTTATTAAAGCTTTTTTATATGATATAAATATATGCATATTTAGTTTCATATACATGTTTATTTTTACGTTAGGCATAAAAGCTATACAATAATATTGGTTCAACATGCAACAAGTTTTAAATTTAAGCTTCAAATGCTTAACTTTCTCTTCTTTCTCTTGAGTTCTCGGCGGACTATTGCCAGTAATTATATATATAGAAAAAAAATTGTTTCGATTATATAAATTCGAAAGCAAACAGAGATTTATATATGCGGCACCTTTGATAAATATACAGTTAATATTTAGAGAGTTATACTATAATGAAAATACATAAGCTATTATTTTCAATTTTTAGAATTCATATTAAATTGAATTTTCAGTAAATTTATCGAATGTAGTTTGTAAATTGTTGAATGAACAATTTTAAAATAGTTTCTTATAAAAGTAATATGCGTAGCGCGTTAGCAAATTGAATAATTACAGATTGATGATCTTAAACGTATTTACTTATCGCTGATTATTTGGATGGCCAGATGCAATGTAGGATCGACAGAAGACACGACAAAGAGATAAGAGTCAAATACATTTACATATTTACTTAAAAGCTAGACAACATTCACTTTACCTTAAGATAATAATATAATATAATAACAGTGCCAATATGAATATTTAACGAGTCTGGATTAAATAACAGGTGCTAATAGGTACAATCTTAATTCTCTTGCATTCTTACAAGTATTCATTTTCTGTGTACGCTACCAATCTTCATACAAATGTATTTATATCAAAATGAATATATGATTATCCATTTAAATGTATAAATATTTGAATAATAATATTTAAAATATTTGTTTTTAACAGTCCATAGGTTTGGTGTATCATATTGGCATTTTCCCGATCAATCCTATTGATTTTTGTTTGTTACAGAAACCATTCTCACAATATGCCATTTGTGTAGTATTGATATCCATCATACAGTTTAGTTGAGAGACTTTTTAGCGAGTCCTGTACAAGCTGTTCAACCTTGCGATCCATTTCCTGTTCAGTTAAATTCATATGAAATCGTTTTCGGAGATTCTGTACGGTACCGGAACAGCCATTCTTAAAGCATGGCAAATTCGCATCTACAAAAACACAATATAAGATGTTGTTGCTATAAATCACAATTTACATACTGCTTCGCATGATTTCCACCAAGTTTATAATGCGATCCATGTGCTTGCGCACAGACATCATGCCGACGAGCAGCAAACGATTGAACTCGCGCCAATGATCGGATTCGGTGCCGCCCATCACATCTACAAATTCATGCGTGAGTTTAAAAGGTGATTGCTCGAATCCTGATATAGATAATTAAGATGTTAGTATTTACTTTATACAAATTTACATTCTAATTAATTACCCAAGTTTTTCGGAGATATGCTTAAAATAAAACCAAAGTCTATGTGTATTATGTGTCCATCAGAATGTAAGAGTATATTACCATTATGTCTGAAAATTGAAAAGAGTAAATTCAATTGGATTATCATTAATAAAAATATCACTTAACTTACCTATCTTTAACCTGCAGTAGATACGATATCAGACAATATGCCGCACAGCTCTGAACAAAATTCTTTTGAGCTTGACAAAAACTTTCGCCAGTTGCTGCTCCATATTCGCTAATAAAATAATCTCGCAATGATTTGTTGGAGTTCTTTTTGATTTGATGCAATGAAACCGTGTTCAATATGGGCTCAATTAAGCCACTGTCATTCGAGAGACATATTATTTTATACGGACGCACGCACAAATCCACATTTTCCTCTAGCCAAATGATTTTAAACATCTAAAAAGGGATTTATGAAAAATTCGTTCAAAATTGGCGAACAAAATTTTATAAATACCTGCAATAGCTGAGTGGCCATCAGTTCTTGGCGCAAATCATCACCACACTTGACGATGGCGGATAAGAGACGCCAGTTTGATAAATGACCATAGGGCGAGGACTCACGTATGAGCTTCTCCTTCTCATGCCAGGGCTCCTAGCAATAAATACAGATAACAAACTGTTTTGAGAGTTTTTATCTCGTACTTACCTTTAGAGCTGCCGCAGATGGATCTTCGGGATCATTGCTAAACGGCTTCGTGTTCTCACAACTCAAATTGTTACAATGTCGAGAGCGAACATCGCCAATGTTAAAGACAACTGGCGGACCTGTAATTTCAAAGTTATTGCCTTTTCAGACTAACTTTTTAATTGAAGAATTTACCTTGATCTCTGGAATCACACGAATCTAATGACATCTGTGAGATGGAGTCTCGTTCGCTGATTTTGCGCATATTCAAGTACTGCGCCGTGATATCATCATCCTCCTGTGACCAGACATCATCTGTAGTCAGGTGCAGCCCGCCCAGTGATAGCTGATTGCTTGGGTTACCACTACAGCAACAACTGTGTACAGCTGGTTCCCCACAGCCGCTGTCTGTGTTTGATGAAGACGATTCGGTGCCCTTTTTGCGCCGGCAACTGGAGCCTTGATTGCTATCGCCACTGCTAAAGGTGTGGCTGCAGTTGTGTTGGGCGTTTAGACAAACGCCCTCCAAGTGCTCCTCACTCTTGGTATGCCGCAGCGACGGCATCATCTTTGGAATGAGCGGCGAGGTGTAAATGTCGACTACTTCAACCACCTCTACGTATATGATGTACGGAGTTTTATCCTTTGAATTTAATACGGCAGTCTTTTCCTCTGTGATGCGCACCACATGATGCGGAATATCCGAGTAGAGCGGCAGCCAGACACGAGCTGGCAAATTTTTGTTAATCAAATTAAGGAACATGCGCAACGCTGATGTCTTCTCTGCCTTGGAGGACAACGATGTTAAGTTCTTGCCCGCATTTCTTAGGGCCTTCATAAACTCCTTTTGCGGCGCAGTCTTTGGTGCGCCACAATTGCAAAAGGTGCGTTGTCCCAGCAGGCCATTAACTTGCCCACGCACAGTTTGAAAACATGTGCAGCCATTGTCGAAGGCACGACCAGAGCTCAGATCGCCCAAGCATAATTTTGCGGGTGCTGTGGATATACGATGCGCCATGTTGATCGAATGCGCGTTGCTGGAATCGGCCAAAAGCACTGTGGCATCTGACTGAGAGCGATAATGCGTCTTCTTGACCAGGGAAACCGCTGAGTTTTGATTTGTTTTGGCTTGAGGCTTGCTCTCCTTCTTGGAAAATATTTCCTTCAAAAGCGACAGCTTGGATTTGCGACCTTTACTGCAGCTGCCCAGCGAGTCCACCTGATGGTTGTATGCCTCCAGAAGCCACAGGCACTTGAGCGAGAAGTCAACAGACTTTCGGCATCGAAAAGTGAGATAGGGATCAAGCACTTCAGCTAATTCATCCATTTCAATATACATTACGATCAGCTGTGGTATATATAGATCCACTTCCTGGTCAGAAAAGCTAAATATCTTGTTGCCAATGAAGCTCAGAACTCCTGGTTCCTTAGAGTAGAACAAATAATGGACAGCGAAGTGTATATTGAAAACGGGTGATTCGAAAAACCGCAGCAAGCCGCTCGAACCTCTTTCGTAGGTTTGCTGCTGTGACGCGTTGACCGCGGGTGGATGATCGTTAATATATTTCACAACGCCAGGCACTGGAGTCTTCACTTGTTGCAGCGAGTTTTTCGAGGAGCTCCTCGGCAGCTTCACCTCATTTTCCACTTTTAATTCCGAGACTGTTTTAGCAATCTCTGGTGTGATTTCGATTGGGGCAGTGGTGACAGCTGCAGCAGCTGCTTTTTTGCTGGAATTGGAGCTTAGTAAGCTGAAGAACTCTTTCCTTTTGGAAACCTCTGTAGGCGACTTGACCAGATCTGATGTCATTTGAGCTCCGCCATTTGAAGGAGTGCAGGTCGTAGCTGTAGGCGATTCCAGGGGTTCGGTTGCTTTCTGCTTGGTTGCGTGCTTCTTTTCATGGTTTTCTATGATGCTTTGGGCCGTGCGGAAAATAGCATTCTTGGTGGCGCCGAAGAAGCTCTTAAACAACACTTGATCGTTTTTAGTACTCTCAGAGGGTGGTGTGTGTGCTGCAACTGTCTTCGATGGCGTTACGGCAGGTGGTATATTATTGAGCACAGTTTTTTGTGTGGGCAATGTGGGCATGACTTCCTTCATCGTGTCGTCCAGCACCGGCTCTATCTCATTGGGTGCCGTGCCGAGCTCCAAGTTAATGGCAGCCTGAGACATGTTCATAACACGATAACGCGTTCGATCATCTGCTGTGATCAGCTTTGAGTTCTGCGTGGGTCGCAGCGTTTGGCAATCGAATTCATCAACTTTTGTGGAGGTCAAAAAACAAAGATCCGATTCTATGCTTTTGTAATTAGCATCAATGGACCTTGTTTTTTGCTTTGTTTCTGCTTCGACATCTCCATCCACATTCACAATGACATCCATTGCGCCCAGATCGAGCGACTCATGAGAGCGGCATATGCGATTTAGCGATATTCTGTCCGATTCTGAGCCACATAAAATGCCTGATAGACAAATTGTTGAGGATGTGTATTAGTTAATATGCTTAGGTATTGTCCATTAAACAATATAAGAGAACAGCATCATATATGACAAAATTGTCCATGAACTAAATTTTAAATTATTTCGAAACATTTCCCTACCGGAATCATCCGAACCAAGACTCGTCAGATCTTCACGCTTTTTGTTGTTGCCTGTACTGCTGCAGACATAGATCATCTCCTGTGGGCCTGTCATTGAGTTTTTAGCTTCAGTTGGGCAGGAATCAACTACAATGTGAAATGATTCAATTAAAAACCACATACAAATATACTAACAATAATAAATTACCAGTGGCTCTCTGTGAATGTACTGAGGCTGCAGATGTGCTCTGGGCACTGAGAACTCCTCCAGTCACTTGATCTGCTTTTGGTTGAGATGTGGCAATTGCAGCTGCATCATTAACTTTAGTAGCTTCCATTTTTGAGCAGATTTTGCTATTGAATTTTGTCGAATTTGTACCAAATGCTGTTTCACTCTCGGCATTGGGAGATGAGCTCTCGACCTGCAATTATTAAAATATTTAATAAACATTAGCTTGTCAGCAAAAGCTTATTTTGTTATTTTTTTCTTTTTCTTCGCCAGATCCCACAGTTCGGTGCAAAAGAAATAAAACTTATTAACCTGTTCTCTCGCTCTCTCGTTAAATTGCAATCGCTCTTAAAGCTTAAAGCTGCAGTAACAGAGAACCAAGCTTTCGCTCTCTCAGACTTCACTCTTCATTGGTGCGACCAGCACAACTGGATTTTAGTGTAATCATTGATAACCAGAAGAGTATGAGAGCATGAGAGCAAAATATGCAAAATGCGAACAATGCGACTTGCGATAAAAACATGCAGAAACTTTAGCTTTCAGCACGCCGAAACATTAATACCTTTTTTAGAATAATATATTAAGATATTTTATAGAGATATTAACTTTTTCTAATGAATAAATGGATGAAGTAGTTTTAACAATAAGGTAGGCCTTTGTAACTTTTTATCGCAACAGCAGAAAACATTATTTTCCTAATAAATAAAACTCTTCAATGAGTAGGGTATGCATATAAAAAAATATAAAATAAACTCACTTCTGGTATGCGTTGCAGGAAGCTGTCGAGACTGCGGTTACGATGATGTAGTGTGTGGTTGATGTGTGTGCTGCTCACCGAAGAAGAGGAAATTGGCGACTGCAATATGCCCATTGATCTAGAAATGTGTAAAATATGTTCAAATAAGCTCAAATAGTTTAAGGAAAGAATCAATAAAATTTCGTCATATATTGGAATGAGTCTAAGCATACAAGCCAAACTGAGAAGCATATGAGCTACCAAACTAATAAGTCTAACAATTATATTATGATATACCAGTAAACAATAATATATTTATAGAAAGCTATCAATATTTGGAACGTAAATAACAAAGAGAATGTGCAAAAGTGAGAGCAACAAGTGCACAAATAAATAGATACGACATAAACAGTTATTCTTCTGATAAACAATTGCTGTTGGCACGCAAGTTTTCATTTATTAATCTAACATGTCATGTATAAATAACACTGCTTACTATAAAACAGTTAACACTGGCATTGCAAAACACATTCCATCGTTGTTTTGGAAACTTTATTATCTTGAACTTACCTGGAATCTAAGCTGAAATTTCTATGATTTTTCGGTAATCGTTTTGGAGATCTATCGATGGCTTGGTTGTCGGTTAGTTCAGCTGAAGGTAAGACTAAATTCAGATCCGAACGCCCATGTACAGACGGCATAGATTGATGAAAACCATAGTTAAGGCGCGTCCTTGAAGATCCTGTGTTCTTTGGTGTACTTGCCAGTGAGCCGATGCTGGGTTTTGAGGCTGTGCTGAGAGGTAATGCATTGGACGATACAAGCAACACTTGGGATTTATGATCTTCATTTGATTCAAGCTCCATGTTTGAATGCTTCAATTCGCTTGAACTGTTTTTTCTGCTAGAAACGATTGCCGAGTCAATTGAACTAGCATCGTTATCCAGTCGTAGTATGGAAGTGTGTGGCAAGGTAAGGATGTTTTTGTCCATGTTCGTGCTACAACTTGTCATTCGCAACAGGTAAAAATCAGCTCGTGTGCAATCTTGATTGAGTGTAGTTCAAACAGGTATTGACAGCCATTGTCTTCAGCTACCTGTGCATCCTGCGTGACTTCCTTTTGGCCAGAATGCCTGTACTGAGTATTCGCAGACTGTTGTTGTGGTTGGGATAGGCGTGTTATTTTATTGATTTAAGAGTCGAAAGAATGTGGTAGCAGCTTAAGCAAATAGATAAATTCTATTAAAATCCAGATTCCACAATGGAGCAGGTTGCGCCATTGTTATTTTTTATCATTGCTTATTATGATTTGGATGTATTTAATAAACAGCTTCCCTACAAAATACACAGAAAGTTATGTTTAAAAAACATAAACAATGTATCATAAAAGCTTACTTTTAAGGTGAAGCTGTTTCATATGACTTTCGACCCCGCTCTCATTTTGGTTTTATTTGCCTTACGCGTGTTTCTATTGAATTTCCATATTAATAGATTCACATCATTATAAACTCAGATTTCCAACTAGCCAATTGACAATATATTGTGTTTTCAAATTATATATAAAATATATATATATTAATTAAACTGAATTTAGAGTCTATCAAACAAAAACAATGCGAATTCCATACAACAGTTTGGTAGTTTTATTTAATATCAAGTGATGGAAACAAAGCGCTGGTGTTAGTGATTCTCATTGATATCGATACATTAACATATCGGAAGCCAATATGCGATAGGCACCTCATAAAGTATTATCACTAATAACGGAATATCATATTCAATATGAAATATACGCATATATATACAACGAATTCATTAGAAGTATTCAATAAAGTATAAACATATGGCTTGGTTTTTGTATACTTTCATAGAAGCTGCAATAATTATTTGAATATAACGATATTATTAACACATAATTGGTGTACTTCCCATCACTAGTTGTGATATACATATGTTCCCGAGCAAGTAACTACAGCCTGGCGCCTACAGAATATAAAGGTGTGGCTGAGCTGCGCAGACTTAACAACAAATGATCCAGTCTGAGCAGTTAAGCAGTATGACAAATTTAAACGTAATCTTAAAAGTAGTATGTTCTGTATAGCTGCTGCTGCCATGCCAAATATAATAAAATATAATGTAGTCATGAGTTCCTTTTAATAAATTTTGTTTATCATGTTTTATCCTATGACCAAGTTAACCGCCAGTTGTATGTGTCGCAGCTTTTGGTTATTTTTAGTCTATACATATATTTGGTATGGTGGTATTTTTCGTAAATATTTATTTAACTTGTCAATCCGAAAACTGGCCACACTGGATAAATTTCATATAAACATTAAAATAAAATGCTTCCTGGCGTTGGCGTATTCGGAACAGGTGAAATTGCCAATGTCCTAGTGCCACTACTCCGAGAGAAGGGTTTCGAAGTTAAAGCGATATGGGGACGCACACTGAGAGAGGCCAAGGAAACGGCCAACGCACAGAACGTCGCATTCTACACAAACGTCATAGACGAAGTGCTCCTGCGCAAAGACGTCGATTTGGTATTTATAGTGTGCCAGCCGTTTCTGCACGCTGAGATCTCTGTAAAGGCACTGGGCATTGGAAAGCATGTCGTGTGTGACAAACCAGCTGGCCTTCATCAGACAGACTCTATGAAAATGGTGCGTGCAGCACAGTATTACCCGACACTCATCTCTCTGGTGAATCATCCACTTCGATTTCTGCCTGCCTTTACACAAATGCGACGTTGTCTACAGGATGGACTTATTGGGTCGCTGGGTGAGGTGGTTCTCATGGATGTGCGTGTGCAAATGGGCACACTGTTCCCTGAAAAGTATAACTGGATGTGCGATGCTCAAATGGGCGGTGGCGCCCTGAATCTGGTTGGCAGCGTCGTGGATCTCGTTCACTTCTTGTTGCAACAGCAGGCAATTCGTGTGCACGGTGTCCTGAGAGCCTACACGAAAACAACACCATCCATCAATGGCATACGCCAAATAACAGCGCCGGACTTTTGCAATTTTCAAATGGAGTTGGCAAGTGGCACCCTCGTCACGGTAGCCTTGCATAGCCATACAGTGCCGACAAAGAGCTTTTCCCAGGAGGTGCTCGTATATGGCAGCAAGGGTCATCTGGTGGTACGCGGTGGTGATCTGTTCATTCTTAAGGAGTCCCAGCAAAAGGAAGAAGCTATCTACGTGGATGTACAGGATTTGCATGTTTCCACCAACAATTCCTTGCTGCCGCGACCCTATATCAAAGGACTTTGTAAGATGGTAGGCGCTCTCAAAGAAGCCTTCAATAGCAAAGAGTCCAGCTGGATAAAGGCACCCGTCTCCACCGCAGCCACCTTCGAGGATGGCCTCTACGTCCAAGCTGTTGTCGAGGCCATACGCAAATCGAATGAAACACGTCAATGGCAACGCGTCCAATTGACCACAGAAGTGCCCCTAAACCATGACCAGATTATAAGATATGGATACGCGCGAATGTCCACCATGTGAATAGAGCCATTTTCGCTGTATTATTCAAAACGCCTATCCACCATTAATGTATTTAACTTATTGTTTTCAGCATTTACATTTTGCATTAATAAAAAAACAAAACGCCTTAGGTTATTAAGACTACATAAGAGAAAAGTGATTTAAATTATTTGTGTTTAAATATTTTGGGACAGACTTTGAAACTGCGAATCGGAATTGTAAAATATATATGCTTTCCAGTTTAAGATGCGAACTTGATATCATTGTTGTTGTTAGACCACTTGGAAAATAGAGAAATTTGCATGTCATTGCTGACAAGTCTGAAATATTTTAGTTTATATTTCTAATAAGTGCTGAATTAATACAGATTATAAATGCATACAGTAGTCAACATATTAGCATATTGGTAGCTCGTTTATGATATATTTGTTTACGATTTTAAGACTTGGACTTCTGTTTGTTAAGTTTTTGTGAAAATTGAAAACGCTATGGGTACACAAAATATGGATATATCGATGATCTGACTGAGTAATTTCTACATTTCGTTCTTATAGCAAACTAATTAATTAATTAGTTAACTAAAATATGAGAATTTATCTTGCTACAATCCGTAACAACCTAATTCAGTAGGACTCACTCCCCTCATACATATTAGATTAACTTGTAAATTATATGCCCACATTTCTTCATACACATAAATATATTTTTGTTCATAATTTTAATCCAGTAGAAATATGCAAAACATCAATATCCTTTACAAAATGATAAGATATGTATGTGATTTTAAAAATTTGACATGTGAAAATTGTATAAACGGCAAGATTGTATATTATATTAACCTTAACTGGAATTTGTTCTTTCACTTAGATCGTTGCATTATATCAAATTTATAATTTGTAATTTGTTCGTTTTATGTTTTTGGTATATCAGCACTTATAAAATATATTTATAAAAATTAATTGCTATGCTGGAAATGTAAAATCCACTACCCTACAGCCTGTTGAGTACATGTTAGCCAAATGACATAAATAATTAATATAATAATATTGTCTTTGATTCAACATACACAAAAACAAAACATATCTGAATATTGTTTTTTGTTTAACCTTAATTTAAATAAATAGTTAAGTTACACACATATTCATATATAGAATAAAATATTCTTTTATAGAGTAAAACGAACAAATTTAAATCAATAAAAAAAATATGTATATATAAAACACAAACAATAGACACCAGCTATGGGAACGTAAAAAAATATAAATATAACACTAATTTAAGACGCTAACTTAGTTGGTAAGAAATTTCCTATCGTTTGTTCAGCTTGCGCCACAGGGTGATTATGGTTAATAGATGCATTACACCAATCACAATGCCCATTAGCATAATGCAATCGGACATATGCACATCGGAGATCATCATGTACTTGAGAAACACTTTGGGACTACGAAAATGACAATACATAACATTTTCCGGGCATTCGAGAAATGGACGATCCATGCCATAAATCGCATTCAAAGCGCCATGGAAACCTGCACGGAAATAACTCAAATGCCACATCCAACGGAACATGGGCGTTATATCTATGTAACGCGTACAGAAACCAAAAACAGAGAAGAGCACCGCCAATATGGGACCCAAGAAGACGGCAAGCTGTAATGAACAAATTTAATTTTAATTTAAAATTCAATAAATTGAGTTTATATTTAATAGAGCTTACCTTTGTTGGCAGCGTGGCACCCACAAAGAAACCCCAAGCCTGTGCACTGAGGCTCGCCATAATGGCCAGCAACATGAAGTAGTAAATCCGAAACGAGTCCACGCTATCATTATCCGTTAGACGTACACTGATTACAATGTACAATGCGGTACAGAGACTCTAGAAGATTGAAATTAAAAAAAATAAAAATTAGAATCAAATTTAATAATATGAAGCAAAAACTTTTTATAGACGACGGGATTTGACTGGGGGATTGAGATAAATATAATCTCTCAAATTAAGTATTATAAAAAATAAATTTAAAAGCCCATTTTAAGGCTTTAAAAAATGATGAGCAATATAAATTCTGGTTTATCAGAACTCTATATATCTTATCAAAATTTACTTTAAATTTCTAAAGCAGAAATAAATTTGATTGTTTATTATTATTATAGTCAATCATTATTTTAAAAATAAATTTGGATGCTTATTTTATTACTGTAATAAAATTTGTTATAGTAAGGATTCAAATCTACATATAGATATATATCCTTAAATTTACGAGAAGAAATTAAATTCAATTTGAGGCGATCAACATTAAAAAATCATTATTACTATAATTAAATTTGCATACTCTGATAAAAAAAAAAAACTCACCTGAAAAGGTATTTCAAAGGTGACCAGCGACAGAAAGTAAGGCCCCAGCTTGTACCAGCGATTGAAGTGTTCCCTTGTCAGCATATCGATCTCCAGTGGAACTGCAAGCAGATCAAATTACAATTATTTAGCATTTTTCAATTCCACTTTCTCTTATTCAATTACAAAAGAGTATACAAAAAATCGTGAAATTCTCAGGCATGGAATACAAGCTTCTTACGTCAATGCGTATACGTATTTAGGTCAGGTCACTGCACCGAAATCAATATACAATAAATATCCAGTTTTGTTAATGATAAGCAAGCGTCTTTCACTTAAAATTAAATAAATCACTGGGTAAAAATAAATATATGTATATAAATATAACATATAAATAATCATATATGTTTATAAATTTTAAAATCTACTGGCAATATTCTCCTTGAAATAAAATGATTTATACGCTTTAATGAATAAATTTGATTTGACGTAACTTTATAAATCATTCTATATATACAATATATTATTCATAGAAAATATTTGTGAATTATTTCAATAAATATGAGAGCAAGAGAATTGACCTAGTTTGTCAATCTATATAACATACACGTCATACAAGTATCTTAACGCTCATGACAACATATTTTACTGTATGGTACATATTCACGTTATCATATATTATGCTAAGATCTTGAAAGTATAAATAATTCTATCCCGTCAGTCTGTCCTTATTGCCATTAAACTGTCATGGGTAGAGGCTGCACAGAGATATCATAGCCATCCGAGCAAAGATTATACTCATGCCAGACCTTTCATATTTCTATATTATTTATATCAGTTTTTTTTTTGTCTACTCACAGGTCAATACCACTGCCATTTTACCGGTGTAGACCAAAAGCAGCGTGGAGCCATATAGGTAAACATAGTTGCCCAGCACTGAGCTGGCGCTGTTGCCCACATTCATGTAAAGGTAGCCGAATATGACGCCAATGATGATATGCGAAAAGATTCGGGCCAGCAATAGAAACTGCAAATAAATGTTAACAAGTAAATGAGCATATGGTTGTTATATCTACTTCTATATAAATAAATATATATATATATATATTGATGTATATAACTATTCATTTCACACGCTGCAAGAGCTGCAGCTAAACATTTGCTGCCATTGGCACAGCGCATGGTTACATTAACTATGTGAAGGTCAGCATCGCTTTTCAGTTTTCAGTTTTTTGATTTTTTTTTTTCTTTCATGATATGGCAACAGTTGAGTGACCAGCAGCACAACCAATAGAACTGTGCTTTATATATATTTACTATACGTACATATGCCTAAGTCTGTACGTATGTGGGCAGAAATCAATTGCCAAACCAACTTGGGCGAAAACTTGTAATTGTAGAATGGATACAATTAGATATTTTAAATATTATAAATTTTTTTCTTTGTTCATTTATTTAATATTAATAAAAAAAATGATGTATGATTAATATTCGTTGGCTTGAGCTTTAGAATGTAGATTATCTGTAGGCTTTAATTATTTAATTAAAAATATATGCAAATAATAACATTAAAGATTCAGACTACTTTGAATAAAGTTTTAGGCATGTTGGGATCGAATAAATATTAAAAGTAAACAAGTCTGTAAATGGAGAATTTTTAATTTAAATTTGTAAAAAATACATTAATAAAAAATAAAATAAATAATCTAAACTATACAATATTTAATTCAATTTATTTATTATTATTTATTTTTATTTTTTTTATTATAATATGAATTTTGCTGCCCACAGTGCAAATAGATTTTCGTTCACTGTATGGTAAAGAGGGCGTTGTTTAGCACTTTATCGAACTTGTAGATAAACAAACATTGCAAAAATCTAAAATTGCTGCGCATAGCGAGTGCATAAAAACGTACTTAACTTAATTGAAAAGCAACGTAAATTTTACTAAATTACCAAAACTACACGAGTTGATAGTAGTCGTAGTCAAAGTCAAAGTGAAGCTGCCCTAAACTGCACAGTTGACCTTGCTGATGTTATTAACAAGTTATTTATTTATGCTTTTTATACCCTGATTTTAAATATGTTTTTTGTTTGTTTTTTACTTACATAATTGCGTCTGGCACAGATGAGTATGCGCTGCATAAGCAGCAAATATTGCATGAGGAACGACGCGGAGGTAATATCTAGATTGTGCTTTGATGTCAACGCCATCTGGTTGGCAAGCCCCATGTTTGCCGTCGCCGTTGCCTTGGCTAGCGGCTGCTCGAGTGACTCTGCTGGTGCGGTAAGTGCCTTGATCTCCTCTAGATCCAACTCTTGCTGTGCCGGTTCCACATAGCTGTATCGTGTGAATTGCAACACTTCAATTGTAGATAGTTCTTGACCCGAAGTACTCAGTTTCGTGCTGCCCAATGAATCTGAAATGGATAAGGTGGATATTTTAATTGAATATTACAGGAAAATACTTTACATTTAATCTCGAATATTTAATATCGTATTTTTGATTATATTTATTATGCATACCTTTAAAAGCTGTTACAGTTTGAGATGAATTAACATTCTTGCTGTATGTCTCTTGTTGGGCATCGACGTAATACTTTTTATTCGCTGCCTCTATCAGATCATTAAGATCGCATTGATGTTCTCCAACTGCAATCTCCAGCACTATTTGTAAATTACAATATGGTCATTACTGGGCAAATGTAATATATAAATGGATAAAAGTTATCTTATACTCACAGTAGTCGGCTGGATTGTGATAACTGGGACATACGAGCTGCTGTTCGGCAAGAAATGGCACCAAGGCTGGAATTGTGCCCTGGTACATACAATGGCCATCTACAACCGTATATAGATTATCGAACATTTCGAATATCAATGCGCTGGGTTGATGGATCGTGCACACAATTGTGTGTCCCTGGGAGGCAAGTTTCTTTAGCAGCGATACACAAGAGCTACACGACGAGCTGTCCAGACCACTAAAAAGAGATTAGAAATATTTCCAAATAATCATTAGGATTAAAGATAATGTATAACATATTAAATAAAGTTTAGCAATTGCACGACAATTCCTATGAATCAGCCAATATATATTACTGTTTTGAGTAAGTATAAAGTATACATATTATAAAAACCATAATCAGGAAGGGGAAAATGCAATCAAGGAAACTGTCAGGGTTCCTATGGTATATGAACTAATTTTTATTGTCATATTTATATTAATTGTTTTAATAATTAGCGATTATATAGTATTCTATATACGTTTTGGTTCCGTAAATACAGTTTTTTAATTAGATTAGCTTCAATACAATTCAAGCTATATTTCATTCAGTTTTAAAGGCCTTAGAGATTAGATTTCTTTTTATATAAGTTAAGATCAGTCAACTATACAGATGTCTAAAATATAATGACGTAAACCTATATAGATAAGATATATTCATTAAATTCTTTCTTACACCATTTAAGTCAATTAAAAAGATATTTTGATATAATCGTCGTAAATGATTATTCATTCCGGGGTCATTAGACTATGGCTGCTCAATTGCCAATCATTAGACGTAATGCTCGGTAATAGCACTGAAAGTAAGCAACTTAATAGTTATTATCTTTGATGATAATTATAGAACTAAAATGAAGATCTTAAATCAGTTTCTGCAAACTCTATAATCTCTAAGTGATTGAAGTTTATATATTTTTATACAAATTAAGGCTGGGCAAATGGGGTAAAAACAATTTTCATAGAATCAATATACATATCAAATAATTAGTCAAAATTGACTACACAATTCTAGGAAAAGGTCTACTTTTCATTTAAATACACTCCCATATTACACCGCCCACATATTAATGAGCTTACAATTCGAGTAAAAAAACCTTAGTTAGATTGCTCAGTGAGTTCATCAGCCATTATTAGTCATAAGAATTATTCATTAGTTAATTATGTGATCTGTATATACTCACGTTGTCGGCTCATCCAGATATAGCACCGGCGGATTGCTTATCAATTCCAGGGCAATGGCAAGTCTTTTCTTCTGTCCACCAGACAGTTTTCCCGTGTAGACATTATAGCGATGCTCTAGGCCCAACAGCGATAAGATGTGCTTTACCTAAGGGCAATAGACAAAGGAAAGCAAAGAAAAGTACAAATTAATCACATATGTAAATGTATGAAAATTGATATATTCTTGAATCCCAACTTACCGTATTTAATTTATGTTCTTTTGACACTTTGAAGCCAAGTTTCAAGTGGGCCGCCATTAGCATTATCTCGCCGACCAATAATTGTGGACGCAGTAGATCATCCTGATGGATGTAGCAGGAGAGTCGGCGATATTTCTCAGATATTGTACTCATCGGTTTGCCATTGACGCGTATATTTCCCGTGGCCCCGGTGGCGCTAGGTAGAAGAAAAAAAAAAGAAAAACCAGTTGAAAATCTGTGTTCGATCTCACTTCAGCTTCGCACAATAATAATAATTAACTCATATATGTGTTACAATCATCATCAACTGTAGAGCAGCTGTTTCAAGTTCATAGTTTAATGACCGATAAGCGACAATGGTAAAGTAAGTGAGTAATAATAAACACAGCACAAAAAGAAGCTTAACTCCCTGCACCCCTTCACACATGCCTCTAGCTACATACACTTGTTTTTCCACTCATATTTCAGTTTTTACATACACACATAAATATATGCGATGTAGACATAATTTTGACTTGTCTTTTTTCTTTTATTCGATTTCTACTCTTTTTGCACAAATCATACAATGTATATAAATAAATATATACATTTTTTCGACAGTCGAATACTCTTCAGCAGATCCACAGAATAACACAGCCTTAGAAGTAAGACTACAAGAGTTTTCCAGTTGTATAACTGCCTAAATTATTATATGATTCAGACATGAATGCAGGAAAAACTCGAAAAATGCATTTAGATCAATTTATAATACGCACGCAGTATAAATTTATATACAAATTAAAATGATAATTTTATATTCATTCATATTTCTTCTGCAATTAATTATAAATCATATATTTACTGAACTAAAAACATTTGACTAGTCTAAGTCAATTATTTGTTTACTAAGAATCACACAAATATAAATTATAAATTATAGAGTTGAAAACGAATTGAATTGAAATCCGATACAAAATACATTGATTTTGTGATTAATCCTATTTCCTGCTTTATATATACTATATATATCTTAGACTGTTCTAAAGCTAATGTCCGCCAAGTAAAAGTTAAAGCAATATCATTAGCAGATTGATTTAATTAGCAATAAAAAAAAAAAAAACATCTACGTTTCCATTGATTCTACGTTCTAAATTGTCGGATACAGCAAACACTGCCTAAGGCAAACACTTGCTGGTAAAAATAAATAACAAAAAATACATTTAAAACTCTTTAGAATGAAATAACAACTATTAACATTTCATTGTGCAATAATATTAGCAAATCGTTAAACTGTGCAAACTAGCCAGGGCGGGCTGTATATTAAAAGTGACAACTCAAACAAGGAACTGTCAGTGAGATTAACAAGATCGGACAATAACAATCATATGGAACTAATATATGCAGAAATATAATCATATATACTTATAAAATATAAAATGTAATAAATATATTTGCAATAGAAATTACATCAATAGCAAATATATATATTGCAAAAGTATCACATAATATTGTTGATGATTATTGGACTTCGTCTGGCTCTCAGTCGGTCTCTCATCGATCGACGCATGCGAATGAAATGCGTTCGTTGATAGTGTTTTCCTTTTCAGCAGCTGACAGTTCCGACATCGATTAGAATTCTGACCCTAAATGCGTTTTTATTTGCTACTTGACTTCAGCATTCGACTTTTACAGTCCACTGCCGATGCACATACATAGCTCAGCTCATACTATACATGTACATATATACACATATATATACTATACATACTTCCATGGCAGCGCATGACTCAGATGTTTCACTTGCAATCACTTTCAATGCGTCTTATGTAATAGTTTTAATTATGCGATTTTATGTATTGTGAGAACCACGTGTATCAAGCGCGCATGCATAACATCGACTAAACCTATCTCAAGATCTTTGAAAGTAGTACGTTGCATTCTACGTAGTACAAGCCGAAGGCTATACTACAGAAATGAGATTTATAGTAATCAATATACAGCGAAAACTTAGGGAATTATCATGCGAAATTCAAACAAAACAAAAATCTAAATTCTTTAAAATTTTAATAACACATTATTAAGCTTAATTTGAAAGCTGGATGAGAGTATTGAACGCATATCTAGCATTATTGAATTGAAAAATCCAGAAAAAAAGCTTATTCACGTTTTATAATATTAATGGCTTGAAAAGAGATGAATTAAATTTCATACTAAAACCTAATGAACGTTTTTCTATACATCGATTCGCGAGCATGAATATAATATATACATATATACTTATATAACATTAAATTATGCACAAAAATTATCTGATGATTCAATGACATTATGTATGAAATTATCGGTTTCGGCCGACTAGTTTTATGATCTAGTTTTATTTATTTATTTTATTTATTTTTTTTTTTTTTTAACTAGTTCTATCATTAACAAAGACATACAATATTTTGTGATATGAGTTTATAAATATGTTTTAAAAAAACATGAATCACTATCTAATATACATATACATATATTGTAATATAAAATGGGTGAGCAAAAACAAAGAGTATTTAATTTGTGCTATAATATGTTTCAAATTAAATCTCTTTCATATCCATTTTCGCAGATTTTTGTTATGTGATGAGTAATTTATTAAAATTAATTGATAGAGAACAATTGACTAATTAATAATAAGTATAGTAAATAAATAAAAACTTACCAAAATCCTGACATAACATTAAGTAGTGTGCTCTTTCCGGCGCCAGAGGGACCCATTATGGCCGTCAGCTCGCCAGATCGAAAATTGCCCTGCAGGCCGTGAAGGATTTCCTTGGTAACTAAGGAATTGATCAATTTATAATTGATAATATTATATAGTTATTAAATTTGTGATAACCTACCGAATTTGCGTTCTGCAAATGAAAACTTTCGCACCTCGTAGCGAATGTCTGAGAACTCAATGTCCACTCTCTCGCATTGGGCAAAATGGTTGTGTGGATCGTTTAGATTGTTGTTGACTTTGCCAACAGCTGAAGGTGAAGATGATTCATCAATGGACGATGCCGATCCACTTGCCAATGTGCAACAGTTGATGCTTAGACAGGGATTATTTCCCTTAGATTGCCCAGCATAATGCTCGCCATGGCTGTCCACAGTGCAAGAGCTATTGCTGCTGGAATCGGTGCCGCCGCCTCCACAGCAGGCGGCATCGGCAGCCTTAATATCTGGCAAGAGTGTCATTGTAGGTGTCTACAGCGGAACGAGGTTCCAATTCCACCTTATATTAGTTGCGTCTTAGCTAAGGCCCTAAAATAAACAAAGGCGCCAATTAGGCAAACAAATGAATAAACAATTGCGACTTTCCGCAAAACAACTTAATTAGCTAATATTTATTTATTTTGATTTATCATAATTCTATATTCTCTATGGTCAAAGATCTTATACTAATAGTCAGATTTATGATATCTAAGTTATTTTATGTTTTATATTTTATATTTTATGTATTATATTTTATAAAACAATATGCGCTCATACTTTCGAATGACCTGCAAATATATATCGAAGTGCAAGGCTCGAAAATTAACAACTAACAAAAAAGGCACTTAAATTTATTATAAACAAATAAAAACAAAAGTAAAAAATAATGTTTATTACAATTACAGTGAATAATTCTTATTCATTCATAATGGGTTCAAGTCACAGTCATTCTAGGAATTAAGTTCTTTGTTCAGGTATGAATTGCGTATATACTTTACTGGAACCTACCTGATGTAGTCTGAACTAAGTTCAGTCACAAAATGGGGTTAGAAAAGCTCTTTTCTCTAGGCTTCAATTTTACTTTATCGCGCCATAATTTTTAGCCAGCTAATAAACCACGTTGACGTTTTTTTATTAATGGAAATTTTGTAAAATCTTTATTTTTATATTACAGTTTCAACGGTTTTATATGCACTTGGCACTGATGTTTCCCTAATACTGCAGTTTTTACATTAAAATGCATTTTAACAGCATTTGCACGTTTTATTTGAGAGTTTTAGACCTTGAATTAATTCCAAAAACTGTGTCAAACATACAACATTTACATAAAAATCGTGTGTTTATATACTTTTTAACATTAAGTTCTCAGGGCATATGCGTGTACATGAAGCACGCTAATGCGTATGTGTAACTAGAGAATTGGCATTACTTTCAAAAACAATTTTTGTTATATATATATTTAGTTAACAAAGGGAAGTAATTATTAGTTATATATTTATATATATTTATAGTAATATAAAAACTTTTCTAACCTATAAAAAAAAATTTTTTTTAAATAAAACTAAATTCGCTCGAACAATCAATAAGTATATTAAGAAAGTATATTTCCCACATTGTATTTGTGTCGGAAGGAAAATAAAATTATATTATTAAGTATGGAGGTTTGGGTATTTGGATACCCTGTAATTCTGTGCATAATAATTTGCAGTAAGAGAATTCTTAGACCCCATGCAAAATCTTCATACATCATCTTCACCTAGATATCTCCTAGTTGAGCTCTAATTATGTTTTTATATTTCTTAAGTGGCAAAACAATAATTTTGTAAAATTAAATGCATCAAATCGCATTAAATATATATGTATATGTATTTTGACAGTTGACAGCACTTTTCCGTTGGAAATCTTGACAGAAAGTCATTATTACGTTGCCGCGTAACAAAGGGAATTGCTTTACGCTTGAGCAATTTTGGAAAATATTGCCAAAGTCAAAGTTGTGTAAACTAACATTAAAATGAAGGTTTTACTTTAGATTTTCATACATGTATTTTTTATTTTCATCTCCAACTCATTGAATTCGCCATACTTAAATGTATATATTATAGCACGCTGCAATTCGGCTTCAATTCAAAGTAAATAGAAAACAAAACCAGTTTCAAATGCGCGCCAAAAAGCGAATCAAAGCCACGACAGGTAAACAAACTAAATGTCATTTGTTGCCGAGGCATTTGGCAAGACCAACCAAGTGGCCAACCCGACTTCAATATCATTGCTAAATGGCGACTCTAAAAAAAAAAAAGTGTATGCGAAAATTTACTTTGTTAGCATTGAGTCAGCCTTCGTTGAAAAGCAGGCTAAGCATTGACATACACAGCTCATGCGAGGGTTTTAGACCCACACACACTTCCGAATTAAAGCCATGTACATCGCAACCAGTTAATCTTTATCACACACGCGAATATTAAAGGTATCATTATATTAAAAGTTATACTTTAAATCAAATGATAGCCTCGCAGTATAAAAATAGTTTGTTTTATTAAAAAAATTAATTTTTCCCACATCTCACGCCCCAATAGATAGACTATATAATATATAGGTCTATCTGTTGATGAAATCAACTTGATAAAAATCAATAAGTAAATAATTTTTTTTTTTTAACAAAAGAAGCTAAATGGCTAATAAAACACTCAATTTGAAATACATTAAACAAAGCCAATATACTCCTATTCCATTGTGAACAAGCCTAAAAAGTTAACATTGACGTATATAGCATAACGTCCAGAAATATTATAAATGTGTTTAGTCATGAAAATTACCCTACATATACTTATAGAAAACCCCTATACGAATGCAACAACTTACACATATCAACTTGGATTATGAGCTTCTGTTACATGATTAACACTTTCTGTAAATGTGTTTTTTTTTTTCTATTCGGAGAAGCGAGACTCCACACATGTCAATAAAGATTAAGTTTGTAATCACAGTTTCTCTTTTAGAGAATATATACAATATTTGATATAACAATCAAAAAGTCATTGTACCTTACATGTGGTAACAATGGGAAAATTCTCACATATTCATAAAAATGAGAATGTGCAAACATTTGACCAAAGTTTGTACTCATTTAAACAATGTTTTTTGTTTTTTATTCTCACTTAAAATTCGCCTTCTATATACGTGCACACAAATATACATATGGATATACAAATACACACAGATATACATATATATGTATATATATATTTTTTTTTTTTATGAGAATTGCGAATTGCTGCAGATTTGAGTACATATCGAGTGCAGTTTTTGTGCTAGTCATTAATTGAATCAGCGGCAATTGAACTTGTCGTTTGCTATGTCGCTGAGGTCGTCTATATAGTCATATATACAGAGATACGTCGTAGCTAGCTAGTATTATCCGGGTTTGTTAGTACTCATTTTTGTTAAAGGTCTTCAACATTCAATCTTATTGCAAAATTTTAAAAGGCTTAATGAAACTCTTAGAAGTATATCAAGCGACTCAATATTTGATAGGGCATTCGAGTGTGCATCACACATTTAATTGGATTATTGTGATTGCCCTTTAAAAATATATGTATATATATATGTATATTCCAAAAAGCTCATTTCAATTTAACAAGGGAATAATATTACGTATTTGAACTCTCGAATCACATTTGCGATAAAGAAACGTAGCTTCGCAAGGTCAGCACGGGGCGATTGACTTAGAAAAAATGCTGTAAACAAACATTTTATGTCGGAATCAGGAATCAGGGCCATGGGTAAAATGTGTAAATATGGTTATATATATTTACTTACACATCTAATATAAATATAAGTACGTACAAACGTTTCAAGTTTTGCGGCGTGAAGCGGAAAAAAAGAAATAGCACAAGTAGCCGGCTTGACGGTGCTTTATTTTAAGCATTACAAAATGTGTTAAAAAATGTTAAGTACCAACAGATGGTGTTATATATGTATGTATGTACATATGTATGTAGATAAATGGACACACACATGCAACATGCCTAGGCAATTTTTTAAGCCAGATCAAAAGCCAAGTACAATTAGCAAGCAACTCTTTTCCTATTAAGACTATGTATATACCGTATGTATAAAAATTAAATTAGCAAAAAAAAAAAACTTCCAAAAGTGTACAAAGCTGAAAATATCCATTAAAAACAACTTCACATTCTAAGAAAAGTATTCTCTTGACCTTTGAGTTCGTTGTGAAAACGAAATAACAAAATGAAAAGAAGCAGAATGTTGGCTTCTAGGCGAATGTTGCTTCTCCAGCGGGCATGTTTACTACAACTAGCTGATGCTACGTCGCATTATCAGACAGAGACAAAAGATAAACAGACAGAAAGACGCTACTGGCCTACTTTTCAGTTGCGCTAGGTTACAGCAGATTATTTACAACAACAAAGGGGAGAGAGAGCAAAAACAGAAACGAAATCTTCTGCCAAAGAACTTTCGACTAATACAAAAATGTGCAGCGGCTATTGCACTTATTTATTATCTTTCTCGTGTCCTCTCTCTCTCTCCCTGTTTCTCTCACTCAATCTGAGCATAATTTCGCTCTAAACGCCCAAAAATAAGCTACTGCTCTCTCTCTCTTGTTCACTCTCTCAAACTCGCGCACATAATTATATGCCACACATTCAGCATTAGAGAGACCAGGGTAACACGAACCAGTTAACTGTTGTTGCCGGCGTTCGATTCTATGCCGTTTCTTTACACTTCTTTCGTTCGTCGACTGTAACTGTGCTGCACTTCATTGGTCTATTTCGGTTTTAGTTGTTGGTATATGTACATACATAGATATGTACATATGTGGATATGTACATGAACAAAGACAATGAACCTAATATTGTTTACATAATTTAATTCATAAAATCGCGGATCTATTGATATATGCTTAACTCATTTAAAATAGGTAAAAAGGGCAAGATTATTTTGCGCAAGTTAATGAAACAGACAGCCTCATTAATCCACGATTAAGGTGATAAGTCGAAAATAAAAATATTACATTTTTATTTCTTTTTTAATAACTCACATTATTTTGCTTTAGTATATAAACACATTTGAATGTCATATGCCTGGAGCATTTCATGAAGATCTGACAGACAATGAATGCCGAAGTTATTCACGAATGCACTTCCCGTAACGGCTGAGCAAGAAAGTACATAGTGTGTGCGCCTTATGGCAGACGTGACTGCGTAAGCATGTGTGTGCGTTTGTGCGTGTGTTTTTGTGTTTTTACACTCGGCACTCGAAGCTAAAAAGAGTATATTGACTTGAAGTAGCTTTCTGTTTGTCCGTGAAAAATATTTATTCTAGCGAATACTTATGTATATCAAATATTAATATAAATTTCTATATAAAATGTATGCTAATTTTAATGATAATTTGAATTTTAATATGTTCAATAATATGTTTTTTTCTGTAACATATATTACTTCCAACTCGAAACACATAACAATTGTCCCAGGTCCCAAGATACTATGTGCATCAGTATGTGATAGTTACAGGGTATAACTCAGTGTCACCACTGGCCTAGATAAGAGTGTCTGATTGCTTTGTATGCACATCCATACATATGTATATACTTGCACACGCACACACAATTGTATATAAAAGGTAAATGTTCGAAAATACTTATGCATGTAAGGACAAATTGCAGAGTTTCGTTTTTTTTGTTTATATAAGCATTGAGAGAGTTTGGACACTGAACACGCGATCACAGAATTCGTATAATTTGTTATTGAACTCCACAGAATTTTGTAATTTTGAGCGGCAATTCTATTGTTAGTTTATTGTCAGCTTTTTTTGCTATTCGTGATTGTAGCAAAAATCTCTGTCTATGAATATGATATGAATTTATATACATACATATATATATAAAATTCACATTTAGAAGAAACATAGAAGAAGAAACGCTTTTGAACAAAATCTTTTTCATTTTGTGTAACAAATGCAATTGTTGTCATTCGTTATCGCTTTCTGCGCTTTATGGCTCTTTCTTCATTGAACTTATGCAGATCGACGACGCGTAAATGAATTTTAATTGTGTGCTATTCACTATTTGTACATTATTTACTTCTTTGCTTTTCACTTTGGCGCGTCTTCGTCCGTTTAATGCGCGTTCCACATGAGCCGCTTGCTGCCGTTGAACTAAAGAACGCGCTCCCAGTGGCTTATTATTATAGTACTCCAGCTAAGTCAGTCCAGATGCTCGCTCAGCTGAGTACAGTGGAACTTACCGCAACTAACCGAAAATCATAGCTTTACATGCATACAAGTTAAAAAACTAACGATTTAAGCAAACAAACATAATTATTCAAGCATATTTATTTATTATCTTGAATATCTTTGAAGCTTGCCGCATGAAAATACTACTTAATTATATAAAAGTTTTCAAATAATGAATTACATTTTATACACACTCATTTCAATGTGCAATGAGAGCGATCGAAAGCTTTGCCTCGCTCTCTGTGTACTGTTTGCTCATTTGTTCTCTCTCGTGCCGGCTCTTGTAACGCTTACGTTATTTCATTTACGTGACTGCGCAGCAGTTACGTTGTTTGAAAATCAAATTTTGTACTGTTTAATGTTACCGGTTAAATATTTACTCTATTGCACTCAAAAATGTTCAACATTGGTAACATTTTTGTAACAAAAATATGCGTAATATATAGTAAAATATGTAATATGTGTAGTAAGTACATTTCATTTGGCAACTGAGAGGCGAGCCAGCAACGTAGCTGATTTCTCCTCAGCTGAGGGCTACGTAAACGGCAAACGGAAAGTGTTTGATACCAAAAATTGTCAAATATCGAAGGTAAATACAATTCAATTAGCATAATAGACAGTTTTATTTTAACAATTGTATATCTGTACTGAGAATGGAATATTAATGTCTAAAAATTATGAAAATACAATTTTCTAATTTTAATAATTTCCTAACTATCTGAAACGGTAATTTTCTCTATTTCTGGGTATTTTGTAATGCTTATAGATTATTACCAATTGACGTTTTTACCACCATAAGAGAGCTATTAAGCTATTTTTATACCCTGAGCCCATTGAAAATGGGAAATCAGGGTATAATGGTTTTGTTAAAAGTATGTAACAGGCAGAAGGAGGCGTGGCAGACCCCATAAAGTATATATATTCTTGATCAGGGTGACGAGAAAAGTTGATATAGCCATGTCCGTCTGTCCGTCCGTCCGTCCGTCCGTCCGTCCGTCCGTCCGTCCGTCCGTATGTATGAACGCGTCGATTTCCGAAGATACAAAAGCTAGAGAGTTCATTCTTTTTGTGTTAGGTCCGTATATTGCACGCGCAGTACGAGTTTGTTTCAGAAATCCGATAACTTGTATATTTGAAAAGTTATCGATAAACGAATTTATCGGGAACCAGTTATAAAATTCTAGCTAATTCATCTTTAGAGTTAGAGTCTCCAAGTCATCTGCATATATATAGATACTAATTTAATACAATTTCGATTTTTGTCAGATTTTGGATTACGGTCCCCACTTCGCCCCACCACCCCCAAATATGAAAAAAAATCATTTCAAATACTAGAGACATGCAGTTTGGTTTAGCATATATTTATTAATATCATAATCATAATCTGAAGATATCAATACGATTGTCCATCTAGAAACAGAATTATTAATCATCAAAGTTTTCTCATCAAAACCCATGCGGCGCAGCAACAAAGGCAGAGAGAGACAGCAAGACGCTTGCAATGCTTACACACATGCATACACACATACATGCATATAAGCGTAGATCAGCGTTTATGTGTGCAGGTGGTTTTGCATGCGTGCAGAAATGAATCGAATAATTCTTGGAATATTATTCGTTCGAAGAAGGGCTCAGGGGATTTCGTAGTCGAGCAGTCTCGACTACAGCTTTCTTACTTGTTAAAAGTGCTTTTCCCTATAGGTTTTTTCACATCGATCGATTTGTAGCTCATAGAAGAACTTTAATTGAAATTTAACCGCAATAATTGGAGCCTACACGACATCAACTATGAATATTTGAGAATGAGTTCGATTGAGAACTCTTGAATAGCAATAGCAACTGGTTTTAATATATTTTGAGCTTGACATAAATTGCATATATTCTTGGTGTAAAGTAAATCGTAAAAGTTAACTATAATTTATTCAAAAAAAAAAAAAACTTTACGCATAAATTAAGTGGAAGTAAATATTGTTGGAATTGAGCAAATGAATGATTCATTACGCAGCAAAAAATGAAAAATACTCTCGAAGCTAATTATATAATTAGTTTATTGTTTGTCACTATAAACGCGAACAGTTATGTTGTTATTTGTAATTAAAACATTTTTTGTTTTTAATGACTTAACTAAAACACATTTTGTGTTGGTTTGACAAACAGTTGTGTATCACATTTCAGACCTGTTTTTCTATGTTTATTTTACACCAGCTTGATGACCTGAAAATTGCTGAAATATTTTTAAAATTGTTCCAAATGCTTTTTAAGAAATTATATACATTTCTGAAAATTATACGTGTCAGGAGAATTGTTAAGAATTTGAATGATTATCTCCAAAAGACTGCCTTCCATGAGAGACTCAGGAAGGTACATTACAAAAGAAATTTAATAATTAAATTCTTAACTGAATTACGTATGCAGCAGGAGAAATGTTACTTTGTCCCTACCTCTGGGTTATTGTACGACAAAAGAATGTTAAGTGCTCAGCTCTTTTTAATTGTAGTCAAGGTTTTTCAAGGCATATCAGCTATATTTCATCTGAGGAAATTACTGAATGCTGAGTTGACTGCTTGGGCAGCTGTCAATAAGGGAAACTTCAAATAAAAAATAATCGGGTATGATTGAAATTTATAAAAAAAAAATGCTTAGCTTATTAAAAAACTGAATGGGAGATCAGAAATAATCTTTAAAAATATAGAAATTATAGAATTTGTTATAAACTTGTTGCTAAATTTCTGTAATATAATTCATAATAATAATAATATAAGGTATGGCTGAAGATATTATGAAAAGACAAAATATTATGTGAAAATATACAAAACAAAAGATCTGTGATCTTAAATAAATAAACAGTATTAGCCAGACTATATAAGCATTGAATTTCATCTATAATATTTCATCTAGAAAGCTCGTGTTCTATATGTATCACATTTATCTTAATCAACTGTTTCAGTAAATATCTGTTTCAGTTTCAGTTAAATGTTGACACATTGAACTATTTTATAAAAGTGTTTTCAGTCCCGCAATTTGACAGAAGTCAGGCGAAAAACCAGATATTCGCTTAAATTGTGTTGGCAATTTAATAGTTCAGCAGTTCACAAAAAGACTCTTATTAACGCACATAAAAACGCCCTCAAATGCATTGAGAATACATTGTAGAATGTCTATAATGATATAAACTTGGCCAATTTCAGTTAACGTTAACTTTACGCTTGCACGATTATGAAAAACACTGTACTTAAGTAAGTGTACATCCATATAGATTATATAATCGTGCTAATTAAAATAATAATAATCATAAGGAAAAGCTATTCTTCACATTTCAAAGAGTCGACTATTCATATACCCTTACGGGACATAAGAAATATATATATATATATTTCTATATGATTAAATTGAGATGCTGTGAGAATTGAAAGATAAAGAGAAAAACATATAAGTATTTCTCAATTGGGTCAAGTGTATTTATGATTTGGTGACATATTTAATTAATGGAACTTTTTTTTTTAATAATTTGTTAAAGAAGACATCAAGGCTAATTCGACTTATTTAAAAGTCGAACTTAAAAACAATGTCGCCAATTTCTAGATAATCTATAGCAAAACTTTCAGTTTCATCTACACATGACAAAAATGATTTAGAAATTATAGCCCTATATAATACTTAGACTGATAAGACTTGAACATATAGCGAACGCGTGACAATTCTCTACACGATTGCTTACAAGTATTTGTGGGCGTGCGTAATTCTCTACACGATGCTTTACAAGCATACCCTTCCATGTATATAAGGGCGTGTGTAATACTATATAGAGGTCAATGGGTTCAATTTCGGTTCTGTATATGGACATAATACTAAATTGTATGGTATAATAATATATTGGCGAGAAGAGATCGAAAAGTTTAACGACCAACGTTTAACAAGAGACAGAACTACAATAGAAAACTAACAAGCGCATTGTAGTCGGGTATACCTGACTACGAAATACGCACTTAAAATACAAAAGTCGTTAAGCAAAAGAGATGCTCATATGGCTTATAGATCTATCTGAACTATCACTATCTATCACTATGAACCAACTGAAAATTTTGTAATTAATTGTTATCTCTATCCAGGAAACCAAAACACCCATTTCATACGTCAAGCGCTAGCATTACATATTGCCTAGTCAAAAATTTCATTTGTATATTAATTCCCACTTGAATTCGCAACAAAATAAAATCGTATTATAAAAAATCCACTTGGTACGCGAAATGTTTTTTAAATGAGTTGCATGCAAATTCATAAAGTCAGCCATATCAATCGGCTCAGCGCGGCAGTTGATCACTAATTAATCCATATGACGTGCGGTATTGAAGCTCGAGCAATTGATATGCAGCCTGCAAATGCATGGGGTAGCCAGCTTAAAAAGAAAGGCGAGTCGCAACTGTATAAAAAAACAACAACAACAATAATAATAACAACAACAAAATTAGTAAACCGTTGACGATAGATCAAGACTCATGAATGGAATAAAATACAAACCGTGTGCTGGGCGGCTTTTCGCCCTGACTCAGAATTAGTTATATGACGAATAGAACGAAGATCGTGCGAGAAAGCCTTCAAGTAAATTGCTCGCTCTTACCCACAGACAGTTTACATACATATATATGTATGTATGTATTTGTATTTACATATATTACATAAGAGTGCCGCAATGCAATATAATTTTAAGTAAATAAAATTACATAGCTTTATAGTCGAAATTAGATTGCCCTTTCATAGCAGATCTAAACTAACTTTCGATTGATTCAATTGAAGAATAATATAAAGAGCTCTCAAAAAGTGAATTAAAAATCATTAAAAAATTTCTTTACAAAAATGAATGTATATATTTTATTAAAATAAAAAATAAAATGTAAATGTTTATCCAAATGAAAATTTATAAAAATTTCAATGCCCTTCACTTGATCGCACAAAAATTTGCATCAGTTATGTGGGTCTCTAGTCTATGATTTTTTCACTCACGTGTTTAGTACTGTTTATTTTAAATACATACAAATGAACTTAAATTGGTGTTTACTGTAATGTATAATTACAATTATTTGAATTATACCTCCAGTACGCATATATATGTACATATATATAGATTTAAGAACGTGACTTTCGTTGGCCCATTACCAAGTGGCAAATCAAGTCGCACCGGAAACCAAGAAACCTTTGACGTAAATCAGATTCTGATAGATTTCGGCATGCGAGACACGATCGAAACAATCCCGGATTACCGAATAAGCAATGCTCTGTTAAATACCCAAAAAATAAATATAAGCAAGCGCACATATATATACATACACACGCATACATAAATATACATAAATGCATGTATGTGTGTGTGCTAAAGCAGTTATTTCTATTCTTTGCTCACGACTACAAAGCTCAATTAAGAACTCTTAATGAGATCAAGTGTGTGCAGCTGCATTGACTTTATCGCATAAACTTGACCAATATTATATAATGGAATATACATATGTACATACATGAGAAACGCCAAAGACTTTGCCTCCGCGATCTGTGCCCTTCCCTTATCCATCAGCTAATACACATGATAAACACGAATACGTTGACAATTGAAAACGTTTACTCCAAACGCAATTGCTACGCTTTCAGTGGGCAAACGTTCAATTGAGGGATTATACGATTAAAAGTCATACACAATGCAGTCAATATACAAAAATAAAAAGAAAACAATCAAAAAGTAATAAAAGCAAAAACAACAATAGACTTCTAAATACAAGTTGCCATATATCTAATCTTAACAACAAAGGCAACCCAACTATAAAAAAAGAGCCGATTGTCTTTATAGCTACTCCTGGAACCTTAAACAGTCTTTGCTATCAATGAATTTTGTAGCAATTGATACAATTTTAAATTAATTAATTTAAGTCATTTGCGAATTTTATAAATGAAATAATAAACATATAATACATTTTTTATCTTATACCGTGGCATAAAAATATATATTTTTATTATTTAAATTACTAACTTTTGATGCTGAAAATATGAACAAGGCTTGATCAACACTTTAGCTCATGCTGCATGGGAACTCGCCTTCCTCTATCAATTCGTGCCTAAGAACATTTCACTCTGATTACTCATTTTCATTTAATTAATAGCTATTGATTTTCTTGTTTCGCACACGGTGCGCATTATTTGAATATCTTTTTAATTGATCTTGGGGGCAAGCCCAGGTGAAACGCCCCCATGCGAAGTTTCTATTGAGCTTATCGGTGATGTGGAAAAACATGTGTTTACTATATGCTATGGGGCATTGCCTTAGAAATTTAATCTAGTATGAATTTGATAAAATTTTTTATCTTGATATTACAATTCTTAATCAATTCCAAATAAATAAATATAAATTAATAATAAAAAAAAAAAAAATAGAAAAAAAAAACAGAATAATTTAAATTAAATTTAAATATTTTACTTACATGATCTTTCAGCTGCCTCTAATCAGGTTTTACAATTTGCACTTAACTTAATCGTACGAATTTTTGTTTTCCTTAATGATAAACAAAGATCAAAATTATCATTTACACCATAACACTCTTACTACAATATACATACATAAGCTCTGACTCAGAGCGCCACATTAAACAATAAAATGCTGCTTATTTCATTGCAACGCTTATAGAAAGCTATAACACATATATATATATATTTATAGATATCTACTCTTATATCAGTTCGAAAATACGTCGTCCAATATATAATAACCGCTTGCACCGGCGCTATAAATAAAACTAAACAGAAAACATAACGAAAACAGAACGAGCAACAATAGCAAAGAGGGTGAAAACCGAAAGGTGGTTGAAAATACGCACAATTCATTTTAGCGCCAATATTGAAATTTTCATGCATGAGTTGGCAGCGCCATAGCTAGCAGATGCAACATGTGGCGATGGCCAAATTATTCAAATTAAAAATGATTTATTAAGATTCTTTCAACTAACCTAAATGGCTATAAAATTATTATCAATTTTGTATTATTTATAAGTTAAATAATTAATTTAAAAACAGATTCATCGATAACATTGTATATAAAAATATCACATTATAATATTTATCGATAGATTGACCATCGAAAATTTAGTGCTTTGTTGATAAACTAAAAACAACGTGATGAAAATCTCACGTTTTAAAAAATCTCATAAAACGCTTGCATTTTTTGCAACGCATTTTGATTACCGTGAACCATATCAAGTGCTAATCGATGCTACTTTCTGCCAGGCCGCTTTACAGGTAAGTTACATAGTTACGCTCGTAGAGGAACTAAATAATTGACTCATATTCCTCAACTTTTAGCACAAAATTGGAATAGATGAACAAATTAGGAAATATTTTCAATGCAATGTGAAACTTCTAACTACGCAATGCATAATACTTGAAGCTGAGGCACTAGGAGCTCCATTGCTAGGCGCCCTATCTATCGTCAAACAGTTCCATGTGCACAAATGCGGTCACGAAGGCGAACCTGTTGCAGCTGCGCAGTGTCTCAAATCGATGGTAGGATAGTATAATTCAAAATAGCATCAACCGCTATACTCAATACTCAATCTAAATTGCAGACGAAGGACAATCGCTATATAGTGGCCACACAGGATCGTCTGCTGCAGGCAAGTCTTCGCAAGGTGCCCGGACGTTGTCTTCTCTATCTGCACAAAGCGACACCAGTGCTTGAGGCTCCTTCAGATGCCTCCAAGAAATGGGTGCAAAAGAAGGCCAAGAATTTGATGCTGGGCCAACATGAGCAGAAGATCGAATACATGAAAGAGAAGCAGGGCCTTAAACCAACTGAAACCGCTAAGCCGAAAAAAGTTAAGGGACCAAAGAATCCAAATCCGCTTTCATGTAAAAAGAGCAAAAAAGCGAGTAAGCCAAATCTCCAGCAAGTACAGCAGACAACACAGCTAAAAGCAAAAAGAAAACGCATCAAGATTCCAAAACATGTGAAAGCGGCAGTTGGAGCCAAATAAACTTTATCTGATTTACATTTGATTCTTTGTAGCATAAGTAAAAGTTTCTTATCAAAATATCTCATAGCTCATTATCTCATAGCTTGCCTTCCCGAATCTTGTTCAAGGTCTTCTCGGTCATAAACTGGCCCAAGATCTTGGTTAGCGTGGCATTGCGACCACAATAGGCCATCGCATTGACTGGGAACAGGCCACACCAGGTGAGATCCATCTTGTTGGCAATGGCAACAGCGAAGAGCTCTCCACAGCGCTCTGCTGTCAGCCGCTTTTGATTGGCAGTGCTGGTGCCCACCTTGCCACCCTTGGTGCCCGTGAATGCCTCCATCAAGAAGTCTGTGGCAATGGGCCCGGGAGCAAATATGGTCACATCCAACTTGCGCTGTTCCACCTTCAGTGCCGACAAATAGGCATTGAGGGCATGTTTCGCGGCGCAATAGGTGGCAGAAAAGGGCACCGGGCTGAAGCCAGCTATGCTCGAGGTGGCTGCAATATGACCTCTTCCCCCGTTTTGCTCGAGGAAGTAGCGCACCACCAGCCGGGATAGATGCACCACAGCAAACACGTCTAGCTCGAAAAGTTCGCGATCCACTTGGATCTCAATGTCTGCCCAGTTGGCGCGCTGCGAGCGACCCGCATTGTTCACCAGCACATCGAGTCGCTCGAAATGATTGAGCACAGTGTAGAGATGCGCCTGATGCTTGTCCAGTTGCAACATGTCCATTTGAAGGATCAGCACGTCCTTCTGAGCCAATAGGCCACGCGCCGCGGCCAAGCATTCGGCTTGCACCTGCTCTAGCTGTTCAAGACGGCGTGCACTGAGCACCAGGCGCACACCATGGCGTGCCAAACTAATCGCCAATGCGCGACCAATGCCGCTTGAAGCACCTGTTATCCAAACCACCTGTCCGCGCATTGTCGAAATAGAGTTTCCGAAACGAGATTTGTACCATAGCGCCACATTACAGTCAAGTATTATCCATAGCAATACATAGATGGCATAGTAAAGAACTAGCAAAATGAATAAAAATTCAATTAAAGTCATATTGTGGCACTTTGAACTTTAACGTAACACATGCAACGCAGTAGCTGCACACCGAACGTAAACTTTCCTTTTGTAGATTGATAACGCACACAGCTGATTTCTGTGCGTACCATCGATAATTAGGCCGAAAGAGCGATTGATGCGCGTTGATGAGCTAAATATCGTCAGTTTAAATTGATTAGACCAAGTATGACAATGTTCTAAATTTAAAAAATGTGCTAAAATATATGATAAATAAATTGATAAAGCCATTATATAAAGTGATCGTACTGCAAATGTTAATTTGAATATTTAATAAAAGTAGGCGTAAGTTACAAGTTAATTCTTTGCTTTCTATTTTTCCTTATTTTAAAGTATTTATTTACATACATATAAAATATTTCGCAATATTCAGTGCCAAGATTGTGTTTAACAGTAAATAGTTTGTAATTTGCATATATTATTCACGCCTGCAACACACTGCTTAGATTCCCACAGATCTTGTCGATCTCCGCATACCCCGCCTGTTCTAGGGCCATTATAGCATTCGCTAGACCCACAGTTTCTCGCATTGAGTGCGCCTTCACCCAGATCCGTCCATTGACGCCCACAGCAATCTCATACGGCAGCTCGTCGGTTAGGGCTGTTAGAGCCGGGCAGCTTTCGCGCAACAATAGCCGGCTCAGGTTTAGGCTGCACTTGAAAAAGAATCCGTCTTGTAGAACACCCAGCTTACCGCGTTTGCCATTCGAATTCACACACACCAGCTCTGGCTCGATATCTGCATTGGCATTGAGGACGCGAGCGTAAAGCAGATCACCAGGATTTAGATCAGGTCGATTCTTTTTTGTGGCTGCCTCGAAGGCCAGGTATGAAATTGACGCCATGTCCGCTGAGCCAATATCCACGCGATATAAATCGCCTGCTCTGGCTTTCACTATGCCAATTATTAGATCTCCTCTCGCTGGCACATATCGTCGCTGGTAGTTCTCTACCCAAAATGTGTTTGGATCTTTGTGCCGGAGTGGGCCCGCCTTGCTGGCTATCACTTTATCGTCCAATCTTCTAAGTCCTGGGCCTAGTATGACTCGCTTGGTTTTCGCCGCATCTTCCACGACCCTAACACGCTCGCCGGGCATAATAATGCTTATATTTTCAGACATAATACGTTTAAGTGATAATAATAAACAGACTAAACAGTGCCGGCCGCGTGCTCTACAGTTTGTTGATTTAATATCGATGAATCAATATCGATGTTGCTGCTGCAATAGAAAACAGTGCTGGAAACTGACAGCATATCGACAATTGATAACGTCTCGTATTATTTACAAAATTATTGTTATGTTTTGTTGGCTTTTTTTGTCTAAAATTTAAAATGTTCTTTCTATCTTAAAGGTTTAGCCAGAATTTAAGTGAATGGAAGCCACATGTGGATGCCATTACGCCTAACCTTCGCACAAGGTCAATCTTATATCCCCCACTCAGCTACCGGCAGCCAGCTTACGCCCGAAAAATTCCACTCGCAGCACCTTGCCTGGAGGACGTATACGCAATCATAGCGGCATTTTAAGTTCCACAGTCCACAACAACAATGGCTAACACTTTAGTATCGCGCGCTGTGCGTGTGTTCCCCTTGCTGCAATCATCGATACCAGTACCACCAGCCCACATAAGCCGAAATAAAAACTTCGTCGCCTCATCGCGATTTCCGACACACGATTTCAGTAGCAAATCAGCCAGCCAAGCCCGAAGCTCACAAGAGTCGCTCTCGTCTGGATTTAAATTTATAAAATTTAAAAGTACTTGGTATGTATTCAAGTGAGATTATAACTGTGCAATATTAGTTATATTTTTGCCCTCTCAATTTAATATCAATTGTTTTTAATCGTTAAATAAGCTTTCTCTGAAAGCTGAAGTTATCTAATAGATTTTTATTATGTATATTTAAGCAAACGGTGAATGTGAATACTTATATATGTATGCATATACATCATATGTATGTATTATATTTAACAAATATCTTTTAAACTAGATTGCAATAACTTGTGAAAAGTTTTGTAATTCTTATCGTCATTTGCGAAAATTTTGCTTACTTTTCGGCGTTCCTCTGCGACCATTACTTTTGCTGTGACCTTAAAGCGCTCTGTAGAGGTCATTCATACAAGCGGCGAGCGCTGTTGCCATCGCGCTCTGTTTCCCTTGTGAAAAAGTATTTCCTTGCGGGTGGGAAATCACTGTTTAATTTAATTTTGTTAAATGCCGGCAGATCAAAAGAGAAATTATTAAATGTACTCAAATGCGTACAGAATAAAGTGATATTTATTAAAATTAATTTATAGGATGAACGGAAGTCGAAAAGTTGAGCTTTCGTATCTTTAATAAAAAAGCTATCAATAATTTTTTAAAGAAGTAAAATGCATTTGTGATATTGAACTTCCAAGTGAATAATTAGTTGTTTATTTATTTTTCAGCAACATGACCATCAAGTCGATCAAAGCACGTCAAATCTACGATTCTCGAGGTAACCCCACCGTTGAGGTCGATTTGACCACCGATTTGGGCCTTTTCCGGGCAGCCGTTCCCTCTGGCGCCTCGACTGGCGTGCATGAGGCTCTGGAGCTGCGCGATAACGACAAGGCCAACTACCATGGCAAGTCTGTGCTGCAGGCTGTCGGCCATGTGAACAACACTCTTGGCCCTGAGCTGATCAAGGCCAATCTGGATGTTGTTGACCAGGCTGCCATTGATAATTTCATGATCAAGCTCGATGGTACCGAAAACAAGAACAAATTTGGTGCCAACGCCATTTTGGGTGTCTCTTTGGCCGTGGCCAAGGCTGGTGCTGCCAAGAAGAACGTGCCCCTGTACAGGCATCTTGCTGATTTGGCTGGCAACAAGGAAATCATCCTGCCTGTGCCTGCCTTCAACGTCATCAATGGCGGCAGCCATGCTGGCAACAAGCTGGCCATGCAGGAGTTCATGATCCTGCCAACTGGTGCCACCAGCTTCACTGAGGCCATGAAAATGGGCTCTGAGGTGTACCACCACTTGAAGAATGTCATCAAGGCCAAGTTCGGTTTGGATGCTACCGCAGTGGGTGATGAGGGTGGTTTCGCACCCAACATTCAGTCCAACAAGGAGGCTCTCTGCCTCATCAACGACGCCATCGCCAAGGCTGGTTACACCGGCAAGGTGAGAAATTGAATTCTGTACAATATCTAGCATATTAAAATATTTTGTTGTTTTCCAATTAAATAGATTGAGATCGGCATGGATGTTGCCGCCTCTGAATTCTTCAGGGATGGACTCTACGATTTGGACTTCAAGAATCCCCAGAGTGACAAGGCACAGTGGCTGTCGCCCGAGAAATTGGCTAACTTGTACCAGGAATTCATCAAGGATTTCCCCATTGTGTCCATTGAAGATCCCTTCGATCAGGATCATTGGGATGCCTGGACCAATCTGACTGGCAACACCAAAATCCAGATTGTCGGTGATGACTTGACTGTCACAAACCCCAAACGCATTGCCACTGCTGTCGAGAAGAAGGCCTGCAACTGCCTGCTCCTTAAGGTCAACCAGATCGGTACAGTGACGGAATCCATTCAAGCTCATTTGCTGGCCAAGAAGAATGGCTGGGGCACCATGGTGTCTCACCGTTCCGGTGAAACCGAGGACTCCTTCATTGGTGACCTGGTCGTTGGTCTTTCCACCGGTCAGATTAAGACTGGCGCTCCATGCCGCTCGGAGCGTCTAGCCAAGTACAATCAAATTCTGCGTATTGAGGAGGAGATTGGCCAGGGTGTTAAGTTCGCTGGCAAGAACTTCAGGAACCCACAATAAATCTCGTTTCTTATAAATTCCAATAAAACACCAAACACCCACTCGAATTAAGAAATACCAAAGCAAAAAGCGCAACTGCAAGCATAAACGCAAGTGCATGCGCCCAAGTAAGGTGTCCATTTGGTGTAGATTTGTGTCTGGCGCACAATACAAACCGATTTACTATGCCCCAAAATTGCATCGTTATTTAAAAATTATATTTACTGATATCAGTACTATGTTACACACATTATTTATATAAACGTATGTTTAACCAGTTGTACGGCGCTTTTAGCTAAATTATCATTGTGGAAATTTAATAAAGATTGACCTCTCAGATCCCTAACACTATTGTAACTGCTTTCACAATGTTAAGCATCGATTGTTCCACTTTATATAAAGCAGCGCATAAAGTTCTAGAAGCAGACATATAATACATTTTATTCAAGTGTTAGTAGATGTGAAATAAATATTGTTGAAAAAAGATGTCTTTCAAGTCTTTTGCTCAAAACAACTTTGGGTTTTAGCACAATTAATATTTGACATTTAATATGTGTTCTATAAAATATACAATTGGAATTTATTATAACTTTCGCATTAGAAAAATTTCAAGTATTCTACTCATTTTATAGGTATGGAAATATAAATGCCATTGTCCAAATATTAAAATAATCGACCTTTCTAGAAGGTTATCAAAAATGTTTGCTAACCAGCTGAATATTTTGTTTATATCAAGCATACAAAGTATTTTGAAATAGAACTTTGGAACATCTTGTCTTGAATTAAAATAAGTAAATACATATTTTAACATACATATATCGTCTTTCAAAATGAAAGGTAAGTATGCAATATAATAAAGGTAAGTGATTAATTGAAATCATTTCATGACTTTCGAAATTATTTCATAATTTATGAAACCTGCACAAGATTCATGAAATCATTTCACGAATTTGTCATTCAAAACGTCCATAAATAGCACAACAGTAAGATACATACAGAAAAAGGGGAAATTTATTAAAAATGCAAAGCTGACCGACAAAATCTAAATTTTTTCTGGCAAAAAACGTATTAAAATATATTGTTATATTCTAAAAAATCGAAATCAGAGTTAATACCTTTTCTGATTATAAAGCCTACAAAATATGATAATTTTTTAATCTTTGTCATATATTTAATTTGTTAATATATTTAAGCCCAACTGCAACAGCCCTATTTAGTGATAAAGTCTACTTCAATTGTTTTCTATTTCCATCGGATGCATTTGAGTCCAGTTCCTTGTTACTGATTCAGCTGATGCTTGTTAATAGCAAAAGTGGAAATTTGAAACTGAGTCTCCACAATAATTTAAGGCGTTTTTCATAAAGTTTAAAATTTATATGTAATCGAATTTCAATCAATCTTAAATTATATATTGTTTTAATATAATAAGGCAGATAATAAACGTAATTGCAGAGCATTTTAAATTGTTTAAAAAACTTGTCAATTTATTGTGTCATAACGTTTAGCTAACTCGAGGTAAAATACTTATTTAACATTTAACAAAAGTAAAAACTTTTTTGATGTACTTATACTCAGGTTGAAAATGAGGTTAAAATGTGACATAAAATACGTGTCTGATTCGTAAACCAGGTGATATGCTGATATCAAACTTATATCTATCTTAATGCTGAATTTGTAGTAGCTAGGGCACCGAATTGGTAGCAATTGCAATTGGCCAAGTCGTTGGTCCCTTTAGCAGAATATCCTCGAGAGCAAGTTTGATTTTAATGAAACGCCGCTTGAACTCGAGGCCACAGCCCTTCGAAAGTCGAAAATCGACGAGTATTTTGCCATCCATCTCAATGATGTGTGCCTTGAACACTAGGCGAAGCTTACGTCTATCAATAGTGGAGATTGTGACGACACCTTCGTCACTAACCTTGCAGGTGTAGCTACCCAGTCGCTCGATTGTGCTCACCAGCCGCTTGATGGTATCGTCCCAGCGAGTCGTCACAAAGAAGCGAGTCATGCGTCGCACCAAGCGCTGGAAATAGTTTTGTGAAGCGCTCTGTTGAGTTTGATTCATTTGTGTTGCCAGCAGCAGATCGTCCAGCATCGCGGGCTGTGAGAAGCAATACGTTAGCCGTGCCTCCTGGGCCAGTGCCTGTCGATCCTCATCTGCCTCTTGGCCATTAGCATTGGGATTACGGGTTCGCGGCACGAACTCATCATCGCAGCGCATTGTGGGCATCGGCTGTGAGCAATAATTGCGTGATATTGAATCATCCAAATTGTTGCTCAAATGCGCGCTCGACTGCAGACGCTGCCGCTTGGCCTTGGGAGAGCAGATCTCCAAAGCAGCGGCGGAGTCAACTATGTCATAAGAACGATCTGCAAACGAAACAAATCAACAGCATTAGGTGCAATCGAAAATGAGAAACAAAGTAAAATGATGAGTAAACAAAACGAAAACTGTATTTAATTGAATAAACGAAAAGAAAGCAATGCAAAAACCATTTGGTTTTTGGTAATAAAGCTCTATGGAATAAGCGAACACCATACAGCTAAAATCACCAAAGATCAAATAATATGCAAAATAAAAAGCCAAACAAAATGATAATATAAAATAATTTACATATATGTAAGCATATTCACTTGTTCGGTGGGCCTTGGTCACATCTCCAATGCTTTGGTAATCTAGCTTTATGAAGTATTTAAATCTATCATACAGCTAAAGCGCCAAAGCAACGGCAACGCGGCGTAAATCTACAAAACACTTTTTTATTATAAAATACACTTGCACTTCCCGTACGATTTACGATATTCCACTTCGAGTTCGACTTTCGACATTTCCACTTCGTATTCACAATTATGTGGCTGTGTGCAACACGTGCGGCACAGGCACAGAGCGACCCTCAAAGTATGCAAAGCAATAGGTAATTGAGAGTCACTAAGTACCTGAGCTACAGGGTGTGCAGGGCATGAATGGATCACTCTATAACTGCATTGATTGTGGCTCGCTACTTACCATGCTCGGCGAACTGCATGTTGCACCATTTGTGATCAAGGATCTTTTCCAGCGTCAGACGTGCACCGGGACTGGTGGCCAATACCTTGCGCAGCAGCGATATGGCCAATGTGTCCAGCTTGCTCCATGGAGTTTGCGTTTGCCAGCGATCATTGTCCTTCCAGGTGATAAATTCTGCGCAGCTGGCCGATGGCTGATCCCAGGGTAGTTCTGTGAAAGGGAAATATATACTGAGTTGAGTTCATTGTGAGCAGAAAAGTGTTATTTATTTATTTTTTTTGTTCCGTGCAATTTAGAAAAGTTTATAAACATTTAGCTTAATTCGTGCACTATACAGTTAACGAACTGTTTTTTTTTTTTTTTTTTTTTTTTTTTTTGCTGATGTTGGCGGATGGTGCGGGCGGTGTCAAGCAATTTAAGCTGGAGCTTTGGTATAAAAGCTTTAGATGATACAATATGCAAAAACAATCTACAGCTAGAATACCAAAGAAACAGCAAAAATGAAAGAGTTGCAATTGTGTGGGTGAGACATAAAACATATAGAACAGTGAGAGCTATATATATGTATATATAAAATAAAAAACAAAAAATCACATAGACAAATCGTAATGACCGTGTATAACAGTGCCGTTATTATTAATTAAAAACGAGCAATGTGAGCGACAGAAGAGCAAACGATATGCAAATGTTTTCCTTTATTATTTAATCAGTTTCTGTTGTCACTTATTTATAAAGCAGGCAAAAGGTGTCGGTATAGAGCGGAGTGGATTGTACTCACCACCCGCTAACATTGTCACCAATATGACACCACATGACCAAATGTCCGCTGGCTGGGCATGATACGGCTTTAATAGCACCTCTGGCGCCACATAAGGAAGCGTGCCACAGCGCTTATCTAGCAAACGCTCTCGTCCCTTACATCTGGAATAAGAATAGGAAGAGAATTAGAATAAAGACAAAAATAGAGTTAATAAATTATGTTAAAATAAAAAGACATACTTCAAATCGGATTAAAAATATAAAATGTTTATATGATATGATTAAAACGATTAGTATCGCTTAACTACTGCTTCGGTATCATCATGGTAATAAACTATGCATATATTTTCTATAATTTATATTCATATATTGGTTAGATAAAAAAAAGGTATATAAGCGGACTTCTCTTGCACAGAGTTCTCATTTATATAAAACAAATTTGTATGATTTGGCTTAGTCTAGACACTTGAAATGTTTACAGCATCTAGGTCTGCAATTACAATTATTCCAATATATATAATATTATGAGTATTTTCATCTTGTGTATTCTTCGTTGTCATATTCTGAATCTCCGTATTCCATTAAAATGATATTGTATACCTAAACATAGTGGCCATTCCAAAGTCGGAGATTTTAACATTATCATGTTCGTCAAGCAGAAGATTCTCAGGTTTCAGATCACGATGGGCAATGCCACGCTGATGCAAATAGTTCAGACCGGAGAGTAGTTGAGTGAAGTAACGCTGTGCCTCATGCTGCGGCATGCCAACGTCAGGTTCTGTAATTAAAATTAAACTGTAAAGATTACCAAAGTTAAATTTCTCAATAATAAATGTAATACTTAAAAACATTTACAGACGCTCATAATTATTACATTTTATTAACTATAACAATAAAACTACGAAGTGCTTACCTATACGATCGAATAGCTCTCCACCGGCCGCATATTCCAAAAAGATATACTCCACATGTCCCTGGGATCGTTTGCCAAAGAAGCGGAGAATGTGTGTGTCCTGCAGCATCTTTTGTATGCAAACCTCCTTGCGCACTGAGATCACGGCATCCGGATGCTTCTTTAGGTCGACCATTTTCATGGCCACCGCCTCTCCCGTCTGGCGATTGATAAGCAATTTGACTCTGCGCCAAGAAAGATAGTAATAAAAGTGTTGCTCTTTTAATTTAATGCTACACATCGTTTGCTGTCGGAAAAATTTGTCTCTGCTATCGACAATGGGGGCTATTCCTTCCTTCCTTCCCCCACTGAGTCTGTCTTTGTCTCTGACTAGATGCAGTGCAGTGCTCCTGTTACCATTTTGCCGAAGCTTCGTTGTTGGAGCATGCGCGCAACACAAAAACGAGCTTCGGAACTCAATAACGGAGCAGCAGCAGCAGCGGCGGCAGCGACAGCAGTAAATACGCCGGATAGCGAGATTTCTCTATTTTCGTCTCACATCATTTCCGGTTTATTGACTTTAGCTTGCATGAGCCAAACTGCATTCACATTAGATTGCATTGCATTGCATTGTCCACTTACTCGCCATAGGCGCCTTCACCTAGCGTCTGCGCTAGAGTCCAGCCCTCAACGAATTCACGGGTCGCTGACGTTGCGGCTGCCATATCCTTAGCTTGCTCAATAATTGTGCCTTAATATCCTGTCTGCGTTGCCTTTACTAACTGTTGTCGCCATTCGCCATTATCCCTTAGCTCTTTGTCATGTGCGCCATAAGCCGAGCTGCAAGTAAATAACCAAATAGAAATAATTAATATGCATAGTTCATCGAGTTTACAGTTTCATTGTCATTTATACGTATCAGTAGTACATTCACCTACCCTCAGACATAGATATATATATATGTATATAATTATGTACTTTTGGGGATGCTGCAGTTCAACTTTGTGGTGTACAAACTATAGGGAAAACCGTCAAGTTTTTATACTGTTCAAATATTTCATATTTTGGTATGGTCATGGTTCGCTCATGCGCTGTTCCGCTGCTCACTTAAAGCTCTATCTATAGTATATATACAATCCAAGTTAAACATATAACAAAGTTATATTTAGATTATGATCTGCTTTTTCATTAGTTTCCCTTTGCCTTTTTATCTATGTAGTATAGAAACGTGAATCCTTCTACACACACACGCTTTTGCCTAGCCGGCAAAGCTTCTTGGGATGCTGCATTTGCTACGCTGCTCCTTTCGTCCTTTCGCTCGGCTAGAGGCAAAGGCAGAGACAGAGACAAATAAAAGCAATGTATGCCTCTTTTGTTCTCTTACGACTAATGACGGCATTTTTTCCTTTCAGCTAGAAAGCTCTCGATGTTCTCTGTTTGTTCGTTCAACAGGCCACTAAACTTTTGTTTATAATATGGTTGTGTGTTGGTGTGTATTTCATTGAACAGTTGACAGAGTGCGAATAATATTGTTGCTCTCTTTCAACGAACGAACATCTATCCGTACGAATGTACAGCTTTGATTAGGATTGTGAGAACAGCTTCGGGATATTCTAGACATGACAATTTATGCAATCTTAGCATTATAAATGCAAATTAGAATGTCGTGAGTGCTTCTATTTCTGTCAAGTTCATCAATGTCAGAAAAGATATTGAGTTTCAGTCAAATAGACAATATAAACTCATATGTGAATTGAGTAATTTGTAGCTATTTGAAATAAACATATCTAGGATCGTTGCTGGCCAAATTTCTTATTCTAAACATAACTGATTAGTATTATATATAGAGTAAGTCAAAAGCAGGCAATTATTATATATATTTGCAATATAAAACATAGAAATGGATTGTCAGAGTTTCTTATTAAAAACCTCTCAATGATTTTTTAAGAGAACTGGCGATTCAACAATATTCAAAACTGAAAACTATAAACAACACTTTAAATCTAAAAACATGAATGGAACATATGTGTTTATCTTGGAATTGATTTCGTAGGCAAACTATAAAAGCTTTTTATGTTAATGCGATCCGATAAGACTTTATGATATGGCTTGAATTTTGTTGAATAAGAACGAAACATATTAAAGAAATGGATAAACAAGGTTTATTTGGGCGTGGGTATAAATTATTATAAAATTATAATTGTATAAAAAATAAAAGTTATAGCTTATTAATTTATATTTTTTCTAATTAGTGTATAGAAGTAAACTTGAATTAAAATTAATGCAGGTCTAGAGTCTGCACTAAGTATTTAAAATACTCAGCAAATTGAATATGTAAAGAAATTTTTAATTTTAAATTTATTTAAATAACAAATAAAAAATTATGAATCACAATCAATAGAAAATATGCATATAAAAATGTTAATTAGCTATGAATGCGATACGTATCAAGTCGAGGAATTTTCGCCACACGACTCATTCACTTCATGCAAAATATTCAATTCCGTTAAAAAGGCTTGATATGAGCTTGTTGCCTATACGATCGCTGTTGCTTATCCCTCGTCTAGCTGGAAACTAGTCCCCTAGCAACAGCAACAGAAACAGCAAATGCAACAGCGACAAAGAAAAAAGCTTGTGCTGTGGGACCACTAGGAATTGCGACTGGGAGAGTTGCCCCGCCAGCCAGTCGCAGAAGAAGTTAAGCAAATACGAGTTTCGTCAAGTATTTTTGTTTGAGCACCGGTTTAGTTTTTTTTTGTCTTTTCTTGTTTTTCCTTTTTTTTTTTTTTGCACCCTGTATATAAAGCAGTTCCTGCCACTCTGGAGGCCTCTTGCCTCGGAACAAATGCAGAAAAAAAAAGAAAAGGTAAAAATATATTGTATGGTTAGGATAATGCATATACTACTTTCGGCTACTCAGTTGGCGGTAGCAGATAAGGAACAAGAGGACAGGTATCACCGTTGAAGCTGTGTGACTATGGCTGGGACGGGACGGAGATGTATGTCCATGTCATACTCGTATCATGTGGCTGGCAGAGTTACGGACAGACATGCTCGGCAAGAAAATACCAGCCCAGCCAGTTTTTATTATAACCTCTTTCGTTTTGGTGTATTTTATACGCGGGAGCTGGCAGCAGCCACGTGTACATGTGGAGAGAAAACTTGCAAGTTTATTTGCCGAAAAGCGAAATAAAATTGAGTTTTTAATTACCATCATATGATATTTCGTGCTGCTGGCAGTGAATAAGGTTATCCTTCGCCTTGGAGACACGCGCGTGAATTTCATTTGTTTTTGTAAAGTTTTCGCCCGCTTTTTCATGCTTTGCATTTTGCTTCCTTTTCTTTTTTTTTTCTTTCTTTAATTTTTTGGTTAAGCCCACCACCGTTTCCAGCTGAAGTCAATCGTCGCGATTGATGACTTTTTTTTTTTGCGGAGAGCGTTCACTAGCAGACACTACGCGTAGTACACACACTCACACTGAAATACACGCGCATACATATACATATATACATATAGGAATCCTGGTAATGTGTAGGTAACGTTTTGTCTGTATCTACACACCTCAAAGGTGCCAATGTCTCGGCTTTTGTTTAATCGGTTTTACGACAATTAAACATTATTAACCTGTGCGCTGGATATTCCATTTTAGTTTATTTTACTCTAATTAATACTTTTATTTCATATACTATCATGTCATAAGACTATCTATCCGGTCTCCTGTCGCACATGCACATAGTATATCGGCTCGTCCTGGGCAAGCGTTAAAATGAAACTGTGAGCAGCAATTCCGACCGATACATGAACATTTTATAATCTACATGACATGGACCAGGCTGGCAACTCGAAACTTCCAGCCAAAGACGAGTGAGTAAAAGAGGGAGAGCGAGAGCGTGAGAGTAATTCACAAAGAGGAAGAATGAGCAAGCAAGCAAGTCACAAAGAGAGAGATTCAATATTGAGAGCGAAAGCTTACGCATGCGCGCGCCAAAATGCTGTCAATTTTGGTGGTTGATGCATTCTCTCACAGCAGCAGCTTCCAATTGAAACTTGCAGCTCTTAAGTTTTGCCGAAGCAGCTGGGACTAAGTCGGCGACCGAGACGAAAGCAGCGCAGCAGATATAGCCGGTGAGCGAGCGAAGGGCAATCGCTACGCAGGCGATAGCCGGTGAGCGCAGGGCTGTTGCTTCTTTTACTTCTTCTGCGTCTTTCGGCTACTAACACATGTGTACATACACGCATACGTATGCTTATGCCGTATATACACACACATATCTCCCATATATATATATATATATATATATATATATATATATATATATATGTATGCATGTGTAGATTTTTATTATTGTGCAGCGTAGTAGTATTCACTTACAGACCAAAAACGGCGTCGTTGTACGACGTGTCCGTCAATGTGAACACAAAAGTTACCCCATTCCCCACATTGGTATTCCTAGTTTTGAGAGTCTGAGTCGTACCTCTATGTACATAAAATGAAAGGTGATTCCTTGACTGTACATTAACGAGTGGGACGAAATGGCTATAATTAAGAGCACTGATTTACCTCTTTCTTTATATCCTGCTAACAACAAACACGACCAATTGAATATGCTAAAAATACAAATAAAAAGGTCATCTAATTTTATCAAAGGTTAAATACCCTTTCAAAAATACATACATACATACATATGTTCATGCATACTTTATAAAGACGGTTATTTGCATGAAATGTAAGGAATAGTTATATATTCAAAGTAAATGATACAATGTGTATTATCTATAGAGTATATTAATAATTAATTATATAGTGTACTCTTAAAGATCCCTTAAATTTCAACTTTAGTACTAATATTATTTAAAAGAAAAAAAAAGTACATACTAAGTCTACATTCGCTATATTACATTTTAAGTGAATATGCATTTATATCTGAATTTTTATATAAATGAAATCTGTATTTATTATCAGTAAGAGTAATTCTTAGTCGACTGCTTTTTATTTTAATGGAATTGCAGCATTTTTAAGAATTCAAGTCTACTCGACAAGAGTCGAGACTCGTTTACGTGAATATGTACATGTATATAGAGGTACATATGTGTATATATTATAGTAAATATATTTGCTTATATGTTCGCAACTTGTTTACCCCGAACGGCTGTCTTTTACACAGAGAAGAATAAATATATGCATGACTGTGTAAATTTTATATAGAGAAATATCTACAAGCATAACAAAAAGTTCGTTTTCCTCGTAAATAAGACAACAGCATCCCAAAGAAAAAACAAAAATGAACTATCACTAGCATAGTTGCCTTTTGCCCTACTAAGAAATATTCTATTCTTAGGTTATTCAGTTATTATAATAAGCGTTCCTTTTTGTAACTAAGAATTACAGTATGTATGATTATTCAGATGGTATATACTAATTAATATTATATCCATTATTTATATAATTACAAGATTAAATTATATAGCTTGTATTTTTATTTTTGACATGCTAATGAGCACTGAACATTAAATTGAAATTACATTTTAAGGCACATTTTTAACTATTTAAAAAAATTAAATTAAATAATTCCATAATATTTTTGCATCGGAATAAAATGTTTTGTTATATTACTTTATTATTTAATTATAGCTGCAGTATCTCAAAAACATTGAGTGTTGCAAATTTTAATTAAAAAGCCTTCAGAAACATTAGTTTTGGTATTCGTTACTATATCTAAAAATTTGTATGAAGTAGTTCACATACAAATATACAGTTATATTAAATTGAATATGCACTCATTGAAAATGGGAAAACAAGATATAATGTTTATTTATAACAATACGACTATAATATAAATATTTTATTTTGCGAACAAACTTTTTAAAATATTTTATTTTCCGGATCTTTAATTTCATATTGAAGAATCACATTTAATGTGAACAAATTCCATGCCATTTGATTACATTTCAGTTAAGAGAAATTTCGTGTTCGATATTTCTATTTGAGTCTTTCATTTGTTATTTTGTTGCAATTCATTTTTCATCTCCTATGTCTTCAAGCAATTCATAGGGTATTTCGGTATATGTATTGTCATCTAGACTGCTTTCCGTATCATTCAACTGTGAATTGCGAGTATTATTGGCACTGTCATTACTTTCAGATTTCTCGATCATTAGGTTTGTAGAACTATTCGTTTGGCGTATTCTTCCCGGTTCAAAGAACTTTGGATCTAAGATCAATGGAATTCTACGTCGGCCATTTCGCATAACATGAATGTTGCCGTGTGGCAAAGTTTCAACTCGTGGCGGAGCTATTGAACCATCAGTCATCGACATCATGCCAAAATGTCGCATCATAGCAATCGCCTCCTTCTCCACGGTGCTTCTATCATCCCAATCTGACATTGTCGCGTGTTCGCCTAACGGCTTAGTGCCAGCTATCGTTTGTATACGCTCCATCATGGCAAGGCTGGCGCTAATTTCCTTTGACTTTGTGCTTCGATGTTTCTCAATCTCCGCATTTCGTTTTTCCCGTTTAGCCAAATATTCGTAAGTTGACTTTGGACGTGGAGTCAAGTCTTTTTTCCCCTTGGCTTCATACGCTAGCTGTCCATGTATTAAATTGAAATTAGGCTGTAAATCCACCAAATCGTCCTCGAATTTCGTTGATGGAGCCCAGGCCATATTTTATTTGCTAAATTTATATATTAATCGAATTGTTAGTAGGGGACCAAACGCTGTCGGTGCAAATGGATTGCCTACGGTTGTCTACCCCGTCAACATAACCTTGTTCTCTTTATTTTGCATACGAGCATTCACATGTATGCAGGTATGCATATTCTAGTGTCCATGTGTATGTTTGTGCGTATGTATGCGCTTGCTTGAGTACTGTTGCATTTGCCGGCAAAATTATAACTAGCTGTGTAGATTACCAGCAATAAAACATATGCAAAAATTCAAAAAAGCTATTTATTGTCAATATAAAGCACTTACTTCTTTTTACTATTAAAAAAAAAAACGGATATATTCGACTTCGTATCCAGAATTCTTAGAGAAATTATTTAAAAATTCCTTTGAAATTAATGACTTACAATCTAGAGTTGTCAACCTCTATATAATCACGACGCGTTTTGGTCATATTTAGTTAGTTTATGGAGTATGTCATGAAAATAATGTAGATTTACAAAAATAAAAATATTAAATTTGTATATATATTTATACAGTTACATACATTAATAAAATATTTATTTCTTATGAAGATATACAAATGCAGACGTTTTATCCCGCAAGAGGATGTCCAACTCAAAACATGGACTATGTACATATATTTATCTCGCTCTAACATCGTAAATTACTATGCGCAATGCAACAAAGCGCCGAACAAATTGCGCCAAAACAGTCGAAAAGCGAAAAGAACACAGAAAAGAATGAAAGTTTATGGCTGCCAGGCTAATCTTCAATAGATGGAATTCGCGTACGCATATGTATACTTAAAGCACCCGTAAATATTTAATTATCATCAATTAAATGCTCGACTTACCGTTTTAAATATGCGATTGCACAGCGGTGCGGCGTTTTTATTTGCACACTTTTTGTTTGTCACACAAGATAATCTACACACCAAGTCAGAGACATCAACAATTAGTGACTACAATTTTTAAATATTGGTATTTAGGCACATTTTTAACGTTTTAACGTTTGGAAAAGTTTAACAAAAGGCCGCTGTCGCCTCCGTTTGCACATTTGGCAAATTTAGCGATGAGTGTGACAGCGCGTGCGAACAGAAAAATGCAAATGATGATGGAATGCGAATGTGGAGGCTAATCGATTATTTCGAAAACAATATAAATACTAAAATGTTTTGTCTATAAAATTAATATCGATTCCTTTTCCAATTTGGCGGCAAAAATTGTTTTATTTAAATATATTGATTGAGAATGATGATGATTTTATTTTACTAAATTTTAGACGAATTCAATAAAAAGTTTTAAATTTTTTCTGAAGCTAATGTAGATCTACTTTTCCATATATATGGAGTCGATGACATTTACACAGACAATTTTTCTAATTGCCTTGCAAATACGGAATGAGTTTTTAAGGACATATTAATTTATTTACCATTAATAGACAATGTACTCTTCTAAATTTGAGACACATATAGAGTTAAAATATTTTGGCCACACCTTTTTCTCTCCACCTTCGCTTAAGAAGCCTAATTCATCATATTTTGCAGGTTAGTCTAATGATGACCTTTTTTTCAACATTGTTGGCTACTCCCGCCAGTCTGCAATACTACACTCATGCGCATTGCTGCTAAAACAGCCGGTCATGATTTTTATTAATGAAAATCCAAAAAGTTTTCGCCTTCGAACTAGGTGCAATCGCCTGGCTTCTCAGTTGCAATTCGACAACTGGCCAAGACGCATGGAAATTCGGGAAAATTCGGAAATAATTAACGAGTGAAAACATAAACATCGAAAAAGTTTAGTTGTATTGTGCAAATATTTTACCGAAAACGGAATTGAAAAAAAAAGTTATATATAAATATTTATTTATATATGTTTTCAAAAAATTAGGAAATAGTAAACTTTCAACTTTCGTTCATAACTTGTTTTTGTGCTATAAATTAAAAAATTGCTTAAAAGAAGAAAAACTATTGTTAAGTGCTGTTTGAATGTCTATGCATGCAACACGCCCTAAACTTCTTTGGCTGAAGTCCCTTCTGCCGATATGTCCTGAAGGCAATAATTGATTTATAGGTCAATCTCCACCCAACTTTCTCACGCCCTTAAGCGTTACCCAATTAAAAACTTCTCTTTTGGCTGCAAAAGTTGGTAGTGCAAATAGTTTTAACGGAAGTATAACTATAACTGTATATGTATATACTATATAGCTCTCCTAATTAGAACTTGATTGTGCGCTGTTGCAGGCTGTAGCCGACTGCATTATATTCTATAAAATCTATTTAGTTATGTATGATGTACAAGGAATTTATATTTAATATAAAATATATTAAAGTTATGCAATTTCTAATCACATCTAGTAGAGCATAATAAAGTTAAAAAAAAAACAAACTAAATATTAAAATTATAATAAATAAATAAACAAATTTATTCGTGCGTACAAAATTAAAAGAAAAGAGATTATAAATATATTCTGAATAATATTGCTAACGAATTCCATGTACATTGCGTAAATTAAATTATTTTTAGAAACAAAACGACGTGATTAAACAACGCAAACGGAAAATCGATCAAAATAATAATTTAAACAAATATATGAATATATTTCTATGAAAACACAAAGCAAAGGCGTAATAATTCCAATTGAGTTTTTGATTAATTGGCAATTTCGTATATTTTTGTTTTCTCTTCAAAAATTATATTTTGAATTGCAAATTTGAAAAGTTTTTGTTGAGTTGTTTTTGTTTCCAATCGGAAAGTTGACGTGAATATTGCACTGGAGGTGCTTCGACAGCAGACGCGTTCGATTGCCGCACTCAAGAGGAAATCTCAACTCAAGGTAAATGCACAAATGGGAATGAGCGAGGGTTCACAATGGTTGATGATAGCTGAGCACCCTTTATATATACACTGCTTTGTTTGTTCTCTGTGAAGTGGGTTGGCCACTTGTGCCAGTTACTCAATTTTATGCAGTTTTCAAACCAAGTCAATGGGAAATTGCAAATTTGTGCTGCAAAGAAATTGCAAAGAACCTCTGAGTCAAAGAAATAGCATAAGATATATATGTAATTTTGTAAGCAATCAAATATAGTTTTCAAGTAAAAATGTCTTTCCTTGTAAATTTGTCAAATATAAATTTGTACATTATTATTAAAAATTAATTTATAAAAAAATTACCAAAAGAAAAATAAATTATAATTAATTATAAAAACAGAGCTAGTTTAGTCTACTTCAATGTATAGCTACCTATTAAATAACCAGCTAAAATACAAGATTTTCACTTACAACCCTTGCTATACGTTCGCTTAGGGGGCGCTAGTTGAAACTCTTTGAGGAAAAAACAAAAAAGAGAAAAACAAAAGCACCCACGTAAGGAGCGACTGTCGGGTGGCCTTTAATAGACGGCGCTTCGGTCACAGTGAGTGCAGTGCCCTGAATTAAAAAGCGCCCAAGGACAACAACAACAGCAATAACAACAGCTGACATCAAGAAAATGCCAACAGCAACAAAGTTTCAACTAACCGCAGCGCAAAAAAAGTTGCTATTAATTAGAAGCCAACGTTGCGAATACGTAACTTTACCAAATCAAAAGGAAATATTTATTTTCATATATATATTGTATATATATATGTATGTATATGTATATTTGTTATTTGTTGTTGTTTTATAGTATAAAAATACATATACATATGTATATACATATGTGCATATATTCAAAGCTCGGTTAGCAAAATCTAAAGCTTTTAATGCCGTTATTAGAAAAGCATTACTCACTAATTCGGTATCATCATTCGCAAATTTGAATGTAAAGGAAAGAGAGAGCTCTTCAGAGTGCACATGTATGTATGTATTTATTTTAGCATAAATCAAATACAAGCTCAAACCTAAGCGACGTTTCGTCGCTCGCTTGCTCCGCCAGAGAGCAAAAGAAGTGAGAGTAAGAAGCTTAGTGTGATCGAAAGTAAACTTGCCTTTATAACCGTCTCATTACATTTCTTATTGCTTACTCGCAATTGCTCTCTCGCTCTCTACACTCTCGAATGTATGCAGTGTGGATGTATGTATATATGAACATTAATGCGTAGGCGTAAACAGTAATTTAATTTACAGTTACATTTCTTTGCATTTAAGTGAGAGAAGTATAATAATAAAGAGAAAGTTTTTGTTTAGAAATACGTTTGCCAATACATTCACATGGAAAGAGAATATTTTTTTCTTAGCATTACAACTTTGCCCGTACTTTGACATGTCCTTCTCCGCTGTCTTTGTGTGGGCTTCTGAGAGCCAAGCACTACGTGCCAAGGACGCGAGGGTGCGTATTCTACAGGCACAAACACAAGCTCAAGCTGATGCCGGCTTCAAGGCAACAAGGACACTTGACGGCCATGCGTGCAACACTCGTGCTCTCCACTCGGTTTCCCCTACCATATCTTATGTACATATATGTGCAACAGCCTCAGCAACAGCCTCAGCCTCAGCATCAGCATCAGTTGGATTCAAGAGGAATTTACTGTACAATTCATATTTTAATATTTGTGTGAATGCTTCCTTCACATAAATAATGGATTTGTAATCAAAAATTTGTATATGTCGAAAATATTTTAAGATAGCTAACTAAAATTAAAAAATTAACTATTGACTCATATTTATCCTACTAATAGCAATTCATTAACAGTTTTTTTTTTTTTATTTTCTAACATGCTTTTAGCTTTTAGATTTTGCTTACTTAACCGTACTAACACCTAAATTTATTCTGCTTCATTTTTTTACTAGTTGTCGAAATGGAGCGATGTCAAAACGGCAGAAGAAGGAGAAGGTAATTAAAAATAATAACTTAACTCTTAAAAGGCTTAAACGTCTAGGAAGGATGTTAAACTTATGTTTAAGGAGTTAACATTTAGTTTGTCTCGAAGATCAAAATCATAATATTATTTAATTTAATTAAAATAAATAACATTTACAATTATAGTTAAGATATCTTTATGTTTGAAAACTTGAAAACGATATTTATTGCGTATACTTCAACAATTCTATTTGATTCTTAAATAAGTCATTATTAGTGTGTTTACAAATGTTATTATAACTTATTATTAATATTTTCAGTACAGTGTTTTTAATGGCATTTTAGCAAATGTAAATTCTCATTTCATATTTATTAGTTGAATCTTTAAAAATAAATAATATAGACTTAATTATCATACTTCAAATAATCATTCACTCAATATTTATTAGGTTAACATTAAGAATAATTATTATTTAAACAGTTCTTCATATGTATATATTTAAGCTATTACAATACACCTTAATTTAATATTGTTAGCTTTAAATGCTTACCACCATCCGAAGAATAAGAGCACGACCGGGCACCAGGGGATAATAAACCGAACTAAACCTTCGTTGCAACAGGCTCGCTTAAATAGAGGGCACTGCATCGCAATCTCTCTCCTACTTCCACTCCCACTCAAAGGCGAGCTTTGCTCATTGACTCTTTTTGAGTGAGTTTTATGGCTAGATTTATTCAGACAGAGAGAGGCATACAGGCAAGCAGACAGACTGGCCGACAAATACACACACAGACGGTCAGTGATCTAAGCAGAGAGACGCAGAATCTGCAAGATAGACATAAAGAGAGACAATAAAAGAGAGAGAAAGAGAGACATAAACACATATACATATAAATGCATAGTTAGTTAGAACGCATTGGCTGATCATTCTACATACATATACTAATTGATTTGAATAATTACGCCTCCTTCTGCTGGTTAAATGCATTTTAACATGAATAATAAGCATAAAATTCCCATTTTCACTTTTGCTCAACACACAAAAGGGAGCAAGGAAATGTAAATGAGATTGTTAATGGGAACGATATAGTGTTAGCAACCGGGTCAAAATCTGTGAAGAGTTGCTGTGTTAAAGTGTTTGCGCATAGTTAGATTGTTTTTTAGGTCAATCAATAGCGTTTCAATGGTTTTGTGATTACTTTGTAGCCGCTAAGGTGCTGCATTTATATATTTGCATGAGCACACACACATACATGGATGTGTGTAGGTGTATGTGTGCGTATGTGTGTGTGTGTGTGTGTGTGTGTGGTTGTCGGAAACTGTTGACCATTTTGTTTTTGTTTTGTAGCGTTGCGTGTTCAGGACCTACGACAACGAAAAGGCAAAGCACCTAGGTTAGTTTAGCTCCTGCGCAGTCTCATTTTTCCTATTCACACACACATAGACACACACACACAGTCAGGCACACACACTAGCTACATTCGTGTGTCTGTGGCAAATCAATGAAGGTTCAACGTTCGCTGTTACGAGCTGCAAAAGTGAAGACAAGCTTGCCCGAAAAGGATAGTTGCTAAACGAACCGAATTGGTTTATACTCTTTAAAAATATTTACAAAATATGATATATATAAATACTTTTTAGTGATTTGTGTAAGTTTGTGTAGAATGTAAATACATTTTTATTAAACGAAACTCCTTGAAGTTCTTAAATATTTAAAGCAATTTATTATAAATGTATTTAGCATTTTTATTACTTTATTTTTCTTAATTTTGCTTAAATAATTTAATTACTTATACATTTAAAATAAATATTTTGTTTCTATTAACTCAGCTTCATAAGGATCTAGTTCGTCAAAAAAATAATCGGAAAATATGTTTAAATAAAATGCTCCATAAACATTCCAACCAAATGAAAATTCACTATTTCTTCTACTTATAATTAATAATTTAAAAAATAGTAAACACTAATTTTTCTAAAATGTTTTAACATTTTTAACCAATTTTTATATTTATAATTTAAAAAATATTTTAAAAATATATAAAAATTTAATAAAATACATATATGCGAAAAACTTAAGAAAACATTTTTTTTTAATTTATTCTCCTTTTTTAATTTAATAATTTGAAAGTAAATAATATTAAAACAAATTCATCTCAGCTTTGCTTATATTTTAGCAAACAAAGCCAAGAGAGTAAAACTCTGTTCAGATGAAAGGGAAATATTGACGTAGGGCATATTACATGGCAAATTTGCGGACGCTACGTCCGTAAATGTGTACGTGCATGTATGTAAGCTTATGAAGGTCGTCAGCAAAATGCAGTTACAGTGAGGCCTACCTAAAGACGAGCACAGAGTTGATGAAATGTGTATTTGCTATGAAAAATTTAAGTATTTAAAGAGAAATTATTTAATGTTAATTCAAATAAATATACATAATAGAAAAATAGAAAATAATATTAATAATAAATTAAAATACAATAAATTAAAATTGTAATTTTAAATTTTAAAATTATTTATACAGTATTCTACCTAAACCTGACGCAGCTTTGGGCCTTACTGTATATGCATTGGCAGGTGTTAAAAATGCAATTGTTTATATTAATATCATATGTCATATGAGTGTTATTTTGTTGCCTGTACATACATTTTTAATGTGCATGAGATACATACATACATATATGCATAAAGTGTTGAGTATTGTCGTCCTCAGCCCGATTCCTTTCAACAATTCATAAGCGGGCGCTCGCACACACCCCAGCAGGAAGAGCTAGCCAAGTGTGTGTGTGTGTGTGGCTGTGTATGTGTGTGTGTAATAAGCATATGCAAAAAAGAAAGCAAGCAGCTATTGACCCAGATTTCTTGACGAAGCACCGCGACCAACTGCATTTCCCTCTAGCCCATTTCTCATATTATATTACGCATACGCCTCGTGTGTTTGCTGTGATTATTTGCCAGATATTATTATGATCACTATTTATTTATGTTCTTTTGAATTTGCCACTGATGCTGTTATCCCCAGTCGCTAATGGCTTCCTGATTACGATTAAGCCATCAAATGCATGTTAATAAAATCTAATAGGATTTTGCGCAAGGCCATCGACGCGACAGCTGCGTCCTTGCGACTGTCGCCGTGTTGTCTCCCAAGGCCATGTTGCAGTAGATTACGTTTTTTCTTGCTGCAGACATCCTTGAACAACATAATTGGGCAGCGCGGGTTGCCGAGAGCGTTGCTATAAAAAAACAGGTTTAATAGGCCGAAAGCTCGAATATGTTCAACATGACTAGACTATATCTTTGACACTCTTTATCTTCACAATTTGCTTTACTTATACATTCATTTCCTGCTTTGCAGACGAAGGAAAAAAGTTGCACTTCATTAGTCCGGCACGTCGGAAATCGGTGCTAGCTCCAATACTGAGTAAGATCAAGAATGGTGTGGATGGTGCAGATGCTGGGGACAAGAAGTCGGCAGGCAGCGAGGGTAGCGCCAGCAGTCACATAGCCGTCCAGATCGAACCAGCCAGGCGCGTGAAGGTAACTGAGGAACTGCTCGAGCGTTGGAGCCTTTACCAAAGACCAAATCTCTCATTGCAGCGTCATAGCATACACGGCATGATGGAGGAGGAGAACACCATACGGCCGCATCAGGAGATACGTCAGCTGACGCTGGATGAGAAGAAGTTCCTGCTGGCCGTAGAGCGAGGCGACATGGCGGGCACGCGTCGCATGCTGCAGAAGGCACAGGACACGGAGTACATCAATGTCAACTGTGTCGATCCGCTGGGTCGCACTGCCTTGCTTATGGCCATTGATAATGAGAATCTGGAGATGGTGGAATTGCTCATCAATTACAATGTGGACACGAAAGATGCTCTCCTGCACTCCATTTCCGAAGAGTTTGTGGAGGCCGTGGAGGTGTTGCTGGATCATGAGAATATTACCTTTCAGAATGAAGGCAATCATGTGTGTATTAGCAGTCTATCTCCCTCTCCCTCTCTCTCTCTCTTTCTCTTTCTATATTATTTATACTTTGTAGAGCTGGGAGTCTGCCTCGGAGGAAACGTCAACGTTTACGCCTGACATAACTCCATTGATATTGGCCGCCCATCGGGACAACTATGAGATCATCAAAATTCTGCTCGATCGTGGCGCCGTTCTGCCCATGCCGCACGATGTGCGTTGCGGCTGTGATGAGTGCGTCTTGTCCCGGCAGGAGGACTCTCTGAGGCACTCGCGCTCTCGCATCAATGCCTATCGTGCACTGGCCAGTCCCAGTCTCATAGCACTGTCCTCCAAGGATCCCATACTCACGGCCTTCGAGCTGTCCTGGGAGCTGCGACGTCTCAGCTTTCTCGAGCATGAATTCAAGGTAGTCCAGTTGTGTTATATAGAGTGAAATATAGCTAAGGTTTTTTTCTTTATCATTCAGAACGAGTATCAGGAGCTGCGCAAACAGTGTCAGGATTTTGCTACCGCCTTGCTAGATCATACGCGCACCTCGCACGAGCTGGAGATCCTGCTAAATCACGATCCCACTGGCCCGGTATTTGAGCATGGCGAGCGCATGCATCTGAATCGCCTGAAGCTGGCTATCAAGCTGCGACAAAAGAAGGTAGCGTAGATACTTAAAAGAGATTTGAAAGTGCTCTCTCTATCACTCTCTCGCTCTAACTCTCTCTTTCACTCTCTCTCAGTTTGTGGCCCATTCGAATGTGCAGCAGCTGTTGGCCAGCATTTGGTATGAAGGCCTGCCCGGCTTTAGGCGCAAGAACATGGCTCTTCAGACACTGGACATCATACGCATTGGCATCCTCTTTCCCATCTTCTCGCTGGCTTATATACTCGCGCCATACTCCAGTATTGGCCAGACAATGCGAAAGCCTTTCATCAAATTCATTTGCCACAGCGCCTCGTACTTTACGTTCTTATTTCTGCTGATGCTCGCCTCGCAGCGCATTGAGACCTTCATTGGCAGCTGGTTCTGGTCGGATGCGACGACGATGTTGAACCAGACAGAGGAGCTGCAGCTGCCCACCAAGCGTGGAGCGAAGCCCACCTTTATCGAGTGGCTGATACTGGCCTGGGTGAGCGGACTCATCTGGAGCGAGGTGAAGCAGTTGTGGGATGTGGGCCTGCAGGAGTACCTCAATGATATGTGGAATGTCATTGACTTTGTGACCAACTCGCTCTATGTGGCCACTGTGGCACTGCGAGTCGTTTCGTTCTTTCAGGTAAACAACTCAAAGACTGTGCGCACTCTCTTAAGCCGTCTCTTAAGCGCTTACTCCTGCAGGTGCAAAAGGAGATGAAATTCAATTCGCAGGCCACGGACTTGCCGCGCGAACGCTGGGATACCTGGGATCCGATGCTCATATCGGAGGGCCTTTTCAGTGCAGCGAACATTTTCAGTAGCCTCAAGCTGGTGTACATCTTCTCGGTGAACCCACACTTGGGGCCACTGCAGGTCTCGCTGTCGCGCATGGTCATGGACATCATGAAGTTCTTCTTCCTCTACGTCCTGGTGCTCTTCGCCTTTGGCAGCGGCCTCAACCAGCTGCTCTGGTCGGTATTGCTACTGTTTTCCTTACTTTGACTAAAATTTACAAATTTCACATAATTTTTAATGGATTCCCGGACTCAGGTACTATGCTGATCTGGAGAAGAAGCGCTGTCCCGAGGTCTCACCTAGTCTGCTGCTCAACTTGAATGGCACAAACGATCCGAATGCGTGCATCGTCTGGCGACGTTTCTCCAAGTAAGTTCCTGCTTACAGTTGATTTTTAGTCTATAGTTTGCTTTTTATTCATAAATAAATAAATTAATTTCTTCATTAGTCTTTTTGAGACCACTCAAACCTTATTCTGGGCTGTGTTTGGACTGATTGATCTGGACAGCTTTGAGCTGGATGGCATCAAGATCTTCACACGTTTCTGGGGCATGCTCATGTTTGGCACCTACTCGGTCATCAACATCGTTGTGCTGCTCAATCTCTTGATTGCCATGATGAACCACTCGTATCAGCTTATATCGGTAGGGTAGCCAAATCCAAATATATCTAGCTAACACAGTCGAGGCTCATCATTAATTTCCAGGAACGCGCTGATGTCGAGTGGAAATTTGCACGCTCCAAATTGTGGATTAGTTACTTCGAGGAGGGCGGCACCTGTCCGCCTCCATTCAATATAATTCCCACGCCCAAGTCCATATGGTATGCCAGCAAATGGATGCGTCAGGTGTTCTGCAGCGGCTCCTCTGCAGCGCGACGCGAGCACCTGAAGACAATACGTGTAAGTGTACAGAATAAATGAATTGAAGTAAGGATATCTTACTTTATACACTAACTAAACTAAACTAAACTCAAATCTTATGCTAGCGCAAAGCTCAGCAGGCCAGCGACAGGGACTTTAAGTATCAGCAGATAATGCGTAATCTGGTGCGTCGCTATGTCACCGTGGAGCAGCGCAAGGCAGAGTCTCAGGGCGTCACGGAGGACGATGTCAACGAGATTAAGCAGGACATTTCCGCCTTCCGCTGCGAGCTGGTCGAGATACTAAAGAACAGCGGCATGGATACGAACGTGACTGCAGGACAAGGTGGCGGTAAGCCGCGCTTGGACGCACTCGACTCACACGCTAATCTCTTTTCACATCTCCCCCTCTCTCTCTCTCTCACTCTCTTTCTGTCTGCCTCAGGTGGCGGTGGCAAGAAGAATCGGCAGAAGGAGCGTCGGCTCATGAAGGGCTTTAATATTGCGCCACCCGGCTCGACGAGCTCGTTGGCCCCCGTGGCCGAGTTCTCCACATCGCTGGATAACTATGATAATCAGCATGAGATACTTAGCTCAACGCTCTCCACACTCTTCACGCCCAACTTCATACACAGACGTCAGAATACCACGGGCGGCATAGTTGGCGCAGAGTCACCCACCACGCCCACTCACAGCCCAGCAACTGCAGCGCCCACCACGGCGGCCACAAAGTACAATAAGACCACGTTGAAGTACAACAAACGCATTGCAGGGCATAAGAAACGTTGGGGTGAGCCTGATATATACATATATCAGTTAGTTATATCAAATCTCTTAACTAAATGCATCTCCTATATCCATAGGCACACTCATTGAAGCCGCCAAGGTGGGCAACATGAGCAAAATGCTGGGACGTTCCAAGTCCGAGGATTCTATGTGCAATTCCTCGCACGACACGACACCTGTGCATGATCAGGTGCGTGTGAGCTATGCCCAGAACTCAGCTCAGCCCACAGTTAGCTACAGGCAGAACGGCGCAGATGCTCCAACGCTGGCCTCAACGCTGCCACAGCCTCCGGCAGCCGCATCCTCACACACGCATGTGGGCGTGGGCGCGCACTTCTTTCACACAACGACAGGTGCATCGAATCGAACTTTGAACTCGTTGCCAGCCGAAGGGTAAACAATATCTATATTTATTCCAGGTCTAACTGCCATTGCTGCTCTGAAGCGCAAGCGCAAAAAATTCTCATCAAGCAAAAACATTTGTCCCGTAACCGAATCGATTGCAGCTGCCAATGCAGCGGAGCTCTTGAATGATAAGGTGAGCTGCCGAATGATCACAATTGCCAATTGTTCTTCTTATTATTTTTGTAATTTGCTCAGACACTTAAGCGTGTGTCCAGCTATCCAGCAGCTACTGCACAGGTTAACGGCCCACACAAGGATCCTGCTCAGGTGGCCAAACCGCGACGGCATGAGCAAACGCAAAGTCAACATGATTCGGTCGAGGCCTCCACGGAGTTCACTCTATCCATTGATCCATCAAATACATCAGTTAATTCGCGTGAGCCCTTGATTAGCAGCAGCTGTGTGTCCACTATGGGCACCATTGGCTAAATATCAGTGAATGAATAAATATTCCAAATGAATAACAAAAATAAAATAAATTAACAAAAACTTGAGCAAAGGTGAACAAAGTTTTTGCTAATTTGTCTGCTCAATTTTTATTCATTCACACACAAATGCATTTATATATATATATATTATATATATGCTTTATGCAGACAAGCCTTGGGATTTGAAATGCTACCAATACCAAATATTATTATTATATATATACATATAAATATGTATATGTAACTAACCCATATCGATGTTAAAAGCTGCCTTAGCATTAGAAATAAATTTTAGTATAAGCTAAAAGGGTATATCCGTCTTGAGAGATGGTGACAAGAAATATTTAAACAAAAATATACTATATATAAATAATAATAATAAAGTATATGATAATAAAATGATAAATAAAATAACTCACATATTTATGTGACAAGTTTTTGGAGGCATATTCAATTATTGTACTTGAACTTAGGACTACGAAATGTTTTTCATGTTTCATACATAAGTGAGGTAAATATATAAAAAAAATAAAAATAAAAAAAATATATAGATATATATAAAATAAAGCAAATACCACAATATTTTATACACCGATTTTAACCAAACTCAAACAAACAATAAACGAATTGCAAAACTGTTAATGATTTTAGCGCCTATATCCTGAAATACCTATAAGTATAATATATATTTTGTAGCTCCGATAATAATACTAACAAATTTTAGATGGTTTTTAGGTAAATGCAAATGAATTTTTTAATTGTAATATGTTGAAACTCACAAAGAAAAAACTTAGATTTAGAATAATATCGAAATGCAACTAAAACTAACATAAATAACGAATTAATTAAACAATGAATAGCAGGAAAATATTAATAATATTACAATAACTGCGATAAACGAACATCTAGTTGATTTAAATGTTATATTTAATTTTCATATAACTATATACACATATACAAATACAAATACAAATACAACATTTACATATCAAATAAAATACGATAACGTCCAACTAACAGATAATTTATGTTATATATTATTTAAGATTATTTAAAAAACAAATACTAGACAATTTATGTTTATAGTGTGAATTGCTTTAGCTAAATATAGTAGAACGAAAAAGTGTTAACAATAAAATTAATAACGAATAAAACATTTTAAGTACACAACTTACAATTTATTTTCATTCAAAAACTCTTTTTGGGAATCACATGCATTCTATTTATCTGAATTGACTTGTTCCATGTCTTTATCCATATGAAGACAAATGCCATAGATTTGTTTATCAGAATCATATGAAGTGTTAATTTACTTTGGAAAAATCTGCATCCTTGACACCTGTTCATAAATAAAACATTAAAATGCAGCTTCCTTACAGATCGATTTCGAAATGTAGCATTTAGTAAAAATTATTATTTAGCTTGGCACTTAAGCTGGAAAATTGAAAATTTGAATATTTATTATTTATTAAAATTTGAATATTTTTATTATTTATTAGAGTACGCGTTATAAAAATATCAAAGCTTTTATAACGACAACTGTTGGAGGTGTTTCTTACCTATTTTTATTCAAAATATATACATATACAAGTGCATTTTCAGCAATTTTGAAATATTTTTGTAAATATACATTATTTCAGCTGTGTTGATTGTAATTCTCTAATATTCATTGAATGCAGAATCTCTGATATCCAGGCAGCTCCAGTTGTTATTCTTAAAGCAGCGCTTCAATAAAACCTTATAATATTAGTTAGCAAGTATGCCCATATATATTCATTATCCCATCCATATTTAAAAGATCATAACATTTTTTTTTTTGTATATCGCATTTATTTTATATATAATTATATGTATATATGTATATATAGAAACATATGCATACACATTTATATATATATACATATACATATATGTGTATATACTTTTGCAAATAAATTTTATAAATATGCATTACATATATATATGCATATGTATATGTATATATATATACATACACACACATATATATATGCCTGTATAATAAACAAATATATCGACAAATAGTACAATATATAGTGCTAATATAATCATATATATATATTTATATATTGTATATATTGTAACCATTTACCGACGTAAACATACATATCTTCAGTATATATATATATTGTAATTATTCATTAAATTTCATATTAAACTATGGAAAGAAACGATTATATTAATTTATTTAATTAGAAACAATAATAATAATTGGAATATAAATCACTTTGCGTTGCATTAGGCTATAAATTTCAAATATTTTGTTTTATCGTATGTTCTAAATAATTTTTATTTATTTTTTTTTTAGTTCGTATTTTATAATTTTTTTCTTCATTTTTGTGTAAAAAATATATTTATGTATATATTTATATAAGTATATATTTGTTTTGTATTGAGTGTATTTATAGAAACGAGCTTTATTTATTTATTTATTTTTTTTTTTATTATTATTATTTTTGTTGTTTGCCTAGCTGGATTTTGCAGCATAATGTTCGCAGCATCTTTAAGGATCGTTAAGAACCAACATGTGTTCCGCCATTAACACGAGATATAATTCATGTAAGCTCTGTTATAATTGGATTGGATTGTGTGCTACGATATATGTTTTATATAGCCGCGCTATGAATTTTTCTTTTATTTATAATAATAATAATAATAAATTGTGTATATAATAATTCACATGGAAAGTTAAGAGAATGAAAAAAGCGTCTGTTGTTAGATTAGCTCGAAATGGACATAGTTTCAATTCGCCACTCGAATCTCAACAGTTCGGAATGGGCTATGGATCCAATTGGATCCATTATCATTTTGTTTTTGGCTATCCATATAACAATTGTACAGCACTAGAGTTATTTATATATTTGCATAGTTTTCTTTTGTTAGTTTTTAGATATATATAAATATATATATATGTTTGCAAACACACAGATATAATAGTGCTTGTTATCAGTTTTCATATACCATGTTAGAGCATAGTCTAGTAAATTCATAATTTTCGGTATTCATTGTTTATAACTTTCGTTTCAAATATTTATAGTGCATCAACATACACATACATCCATGTTCAACAACAATGCGATAAACAGTAAAAGAGGCTCATGTAAAGGTTGTAAGAATTTCTAAGTTAAGCTTAGTTTTTGTTTTTCGTTTTCGTTTTTGTTTTTGTTTCTTTGTTTGTTTAGTTGTATGTACATTGAGAGTTGGTTGTTGCACAAAATGCTATAGCACATATGGAGATTTTTGTGTGTAGTATACATATGCTTGTGTGTGTGTGTGTAATTGATTAAATATGTAGTTAGTCACATATCAATTTATATGTATATATCTATGTAAAGTTGTAAATAAAGAGTTCTTAAGAATGTTCATATATATATATAATATTGTTGTTGATGTTTAAGGAATTGTTTGTGAAAGTGTATGGGATTATTGTTGCCTTCTTACAGATAGAGATTTAGGAGATGTACAATTGATTTCACATATATATATACATACATAAACATATATAAAAATGATAATAGTTATAATAATAATATGAAAAAACAAATGCGTGTGATTTGCAATCACTTTTTTTGAGACACGTGATTTGTGATTTGTGTGACGATCGTTCGCCAAATCAGCCACAGAGCATGTGCACCAGCATCGCCACCAGGAAGGTTACAAATACAAATGAAACCACAAAGAAGACGGCCTTCTGTTGGTCCGTCAGCCGCTTCCTGTTATAGTAGAGCGCCGTCAGCCTGGAGACAAAGCGTCTGATCATGCCGCCATGGGGCATAATGAAGTTGCTGCTGCTGCTGCTGCTGCCGCCGCCGCCGCCGCTGTTGCTGTTCGTGGAGCCCATGATGCCAGCGGCGGAGGCATGCGGTAGGTGCGCATGATGCATGTGGTGTGAGTGGTGCAGATGATGCTGGTGGTGCATGTGATGGGCAGCGCTGCTGTTGCCGCGCAGCTGCAGGGTAGACGTTGATGGAGCACCCAGACCTGTTGAGCCCGCTGGCTCGCCAGAGCACGCCTGATGCTGCTGATGATGGTGATGATGATGATGATGATGATGATGCAACGGATCGCCACAAGCATTGAAACTAGCCGTCGCCAACTCATTCTGCAATCGTCCAATCGCCTGTGCATCAGCTCCAACACCACTATTGCCGCTTATCGCCGATGCACTCACCGAACGCATATGCCCGCTATTCGTGTCCGAGTGCTTGCGACTGGCACGCTGCGTTGCCTGGCTCGGCATGGCAGTGGCCGATCCATGTAGATGGTGACAGGGCGCCGAGCTGGCGTCCAGCCCTTTGGGTACCTGATAACGCAGCGCCATTGACGTCTGCCCATGGAACAGTTCGCCGCTGTTGGTCACACGCACCGGGCACACGCGAAACTGGTAGCAGGTGCCCGCCACCAGATTGTCTATGGTGAACTTGGTCTCTGGTCCGCGATACAGCTGTCTGTAGTCCAGATTGCTCAGAGCCACAGGTGCTGCATTGTTGCTGCTGTTGCCGCTCGTGCTGCGCGCCTTGGGTGAGCTAGAGCTCTCCGAGTCGGATGCGACGATAGCATATTGGAGCTCATACTCGACACGATCGTTGAAGTTGTTCTTGGAGTGCTGCCATTCGAGAGTCACCTGCACAAGTGGCTGGCTAGCCTGGTCCAGCAGGCAGACGCCCTCGTGCACCACTCGCGGCGCCTTGATGTTGGCCGGCAGCGTGGCGCCCGTCTCGAATACATACTCCTGCGAGTACTCACCATCGCCGGCTCGATCCGTGTGCGCATAGATGCGGAATGTGTAGCTGCTGCGCTCCTGCAGTTTGTGGATCTTGCACATGCAGTTCATGCCCGAGTAGACAGTCTGGAATTGCTTCGCCCGGGCCACATACATTTCCACATAGTACTTGGTAAAGTCTCCGCTGTTTCCACCGAGTGAGCCGGGCGAAAGAGTTGACGCCGAGCCCGTTTTGCCACTGTCGCCCCATTTCAGCTTCAAGTAGTTGTGCCCAGAGCCGCTGCACTCGAGCCGCGGCGGAGCTGGCGGTGCCGGCTGTGTCGTTAGCTTGACATAGGTACTAAAGAGTCCACAGCCTATCGCATTCACTGCTTGCACCCGGAACTTGTAACTGGTCTCGGGCGTCAGGCCACTGACCGTATAGCGCGTACAGGCCTCCGGCGTAGCAATTGTCCGCTCCCCGTATTCAATGTTGTAGTTGCTGATGTCGGCGCCATGTGACGCCGGCTCCTTCCAATTCAAGGTAACCTCCTGGGCTGTGAATTCGTAGCCCAACATCTGAGGAGCGCCTGGCACAGCAGCTGGCGTCGATACGCACACAGCATCCGTTGCGGGACCCACGCCCGCTGCATTGCTGGCCAGCACGCGCAGGTAATACCGTGTATAAGGCAACAGATTGCGTAGCTCTACTAGAGTCTGGGGTCCCTGGTAGCAGCCATGGAACTGTGTGCTTAGCGGCTCAACTTCAGCCTCCTGCAACGACTGGCTGGCGCTCTGCAAGCTATAGCCACTCACAGGCGCACCGTTCAGCTGCGTGGGCGGCTTCCAAGTGACGCTCAAGTGTGTCGCCGACTTGACCACAACTTCCAGATCAGTGGGTGCACTGGGCGGTGCAGCGGCAGCTTCGAAACGCAGCCACGGCGACCAGATGCCGGCGCCAATGCGATTGATGGCACGCGCCTGTGCCTCATAGACACCACCCGGTGCCAGCTGCTGCGCCACAAAGTAGTCCTGCTTGCCGCGATACACGATTTGTGGCTGTGCCGGCTCAGCTCCATCGAGGCCACGCAGTTGTGCCTCGAATTCCAGAACTGGAGCCCCACCATTGTTCTCCGGTTGAGCGAGCCTTAACAGCGCCGCATAGGGCGTTGGCGGCGCATCGCAATGGGGCTGGGGCGGCGCACCCGGTGGCACTGCCTCTGTGGTCACATGTCCGATCTCCGAGAAGGGACTCTGCCCGGCAGGACCCTCACAGCAGACACGCAACTGATAGGTTGTGCCTGGCTGCAGTCGATCACACATCGCTTCCGTTTCGCTGCCAGTGTAGATGCGCTCGAAGCTGGGTCCCGCGCTTAGTTCCAGATGGTAGCGTAATATGTTCGAGCCGCCGGTGTCTGTTGGCGGCTCCCAGCGCGCCTTGAAATGTGTACCGTGTATCTTGCCCTTGGCATGCGGCTTGCCCGGCCGGCCGGGCCGTTCGGCTGCCGTGCTGTAGGTAACCTCCGGGGACCATGGTGAGACGCCCGCATCATTTTCTGTGCGCAAACGGAACTGATAATTGGTAGCACGTCGCAATTGCAGGCACTCGTAACGGGTCTCGCCACCTTTGTAGCTGTTCAGGTAACCGTGTCCGGACTCAGCATCCTGCAGCTGCAGCAGAAAGTCACCGTCCTGCGATCGTCGCTCCCAGACGAGCTGCAGCGAACTGGCGCTGCACGCCTGCAGCTGAGGCGGCATCGGTGCTGTGGGCGGATTCCCAGCCGTGCTGTAGCTGCTCACCTGCGAGTAGGCCGACTGGCCAATCTCGTTGACGGCAGCCAGGCGGAAACTATAAACCGTTGTCGACTGCAGCTTATTGAGCAGATAGTGCTTCGCCTTGATCTTGGCCAACTCCGTGAACTGCAACGCATTGCCACGACCCTCGTCGTAGTCCAACAGATAGTATTGTATGGGCGCACCATTTGCAGCCGGCGCCGTCCAGCGCAAATTGATCGAGCTCCTAGTACGTGACACCAGCTTGGGTGGCAGCGGCTGGTCGGGCTCACATGCTGGCGTTTTGAACTCGGTGGGCTCACTAACGCTGCCCTGCAGCTGCTGATAGTGCACTTGAAGCCGCACCAAATACTCCTGTCCCGGCTGCAGATCCTGCACAATGCACTCGTACGCCTCGCCGCGATACAGACTCTTGTATTTGCACTGTTTGCCCGTGTCGCTGAGCAGCACCTGGTAGCGCAGATCGCGCACATTCACCAGCAGTGCATCCGTAATTGTTGGAGGCACCCAAATGATTTTCGCTGCACGCGAACTGACATCGATTACCTCGGGCTTGTCAATGGACGAGATCTGTTCGACGATTAAGGCCTGGTAATCCTCCTCATCCTCAGCTGCCACACTTGACGTATCCTCGCCATCCTCGGATGTGCCCACGGAGCTGGCACCGCCGCCCACACTGCTGCGCGTGGCTGCCGCCAACTGTGGTGCAGCTGTGGTGTTAGCAATGACAACGTTACGTTGCGGCTGCAGCGCCGGCTGCGGCTGCTGTTGCGCCAAGTGACGTCCACGTACATGGGTATGCATGTGGTTGTTGTGCTGCTGATGCTGCTGTGTTACTGGAATGTTGTTGTTGTTGTTGCTGTTATTGTAATGCCCATTGATGTCATTGCGACGCGGAGAGGGCGAATGCGTGGGCGTGGACATGCTGGGGTCTAGAGAGTAGAGTAAAGAGAGAATCCCATTTAATTGAATCCATATGCCATAAATAATTAATACTCACTCAGCTCACGCTGCTTCTCCAGCTTACGCAGCAGCTTCGTATGCTGCCGCTGGCTGCGCTCATCCCTGTAGTTGGGCGGCGATGGCGAATGCGGGGAATGTAGGTGCGTCTGTGACGTGGGCGGCGCAGCAGTCGACGTCACTTGCTGTTGGCCGCCCGACTGCGGCGGCTGAGGCTGCTGCTGAGGCGGTGGCGGCGCCATATGATAATGCGGTGGCCCATTGCCCGTTGGCCCTGGCCCGGGCGGATAGCCGGGCAGCGGCGTATAGAAATGCGATGTACCATTGCTGCTTATCTGAAAGCGAATGGCAAAAGGCTTTAATGAAACTGCGAATAGTCAAATTTGCTGTCAAATAAATACAGATTCTGTTGTTGTCGACGTGGTCTTTTTTGATTTAATCTTTTGCGGCTTCATTGCTAACAGTATCCACGTCAATGCAAAGACAAACTATAAATAAACCTACGCGAACTTTTTCTTTTTTGCTGATAAACAATCGCAAAACTACGCCAAAATGAGAAACTTATCACTTGTAGAGCTGAATTTTGTTTAGTTCAATGATTAAATGATTGGTTAATTGGTTTTTTAATATATACGTTTAGTTATTATCATTTAATTATTTGTTTAGCTATTACTTTCTTCTCTTTCATAGAATTAAATGTAAACAGTATCTACATAGCACAAGCAATTATTCTTTTAGAACACGCTGTTAACACGCTGTTATACTCAAATGACACTGCAGTGAATGTTTATAGTAGAATGACAGCTCATACATATGCACATTACACTCAGATAGTGCTTTGGCACGTTTATAGTAAAGCGACAGCTTATATATATATATATACCTAAATTGATTATGGGCAACTCTCTGACTTGCTTATTAAAATAATAAAACAGTAAAAAAAATATGTAGAGCATTTTTCTACTGATAAATGTTTGCCCTTATATACAGCGCATCTGGCAACGCTATGCTGCAATCATTTAACAGTTAACTGAACTGCTTAAACGCTGCGCGCGCATTTGAATTGCAAAGAGTAAATTTAAATTATTGTGACAAATTGCTCTATTATTTGACAAAACAACATTTAAGCCAAGTATGACGAAACTAGTATATAATGAACGTACATTACATAACACCGTTATTCATATCAATGCAATTTACAAAATGTTGGCCATTTTTTTGGTACATATCTTTGCCACAGTCATTAAACAAGTTATCAGATAATTCTACTGACTGGGAGATACCCTGTAATTTAACCGTTCTCTAAAAATATATATAACTAATATATCTACTCCGTTTAACATATGTAGTCAATTTCTAGCAAGATATATTGAATAATACTGCACGCTGCATAAACACAGTGTGTGAAGAATATTTATATTGTATATATACATATATATTTATTTATTTATTTTTTGCAAATTGCATAGATTTATATATATGCTCTAAAAAGGTATAACAAATCCGTTTGCATTAGCATACAATCAAGTGATAATAAAATTGCGCAAATACAACGGAAACTGGCTTTCGTCTTAGTAAATTTGTTGCTGAAAATTTGGTCGGGAATTCCAAAATGAAGAAAAACAAAGAAACAAAACTTTGTCTACACCGAGTCGAAGGTTATACATGCTATTATGTGGCATGGGTTCTTGCAGAATACCAAAGTCGAGATACCCTCAAATGAATGGAATATAGCTCAAAGCTAACCAGCTAGCTAGACTAGTATATATTTTTTTAAAATAACAAAAAAATATATAAATTATAAATTTGTTTTATAATAAATTTAATTACTATAAAGAATGCGCAAATGTATATTCATATTCGCTGACAAATAGTTAGATACCCCTCTAAAAAAAAAGTAGTGTATTCGGCAACGCCGTCACTTTTATTTCAGCAACTGAGCGTGACGCTGTTTCTGCTGCTCTACATATGACTCCGGAAGTTGTTGGCGCTGCAATATTTAAGTTTTAGTTTATTAAAATGCCATTGGGTGACGGGTGTTGACGGCTGTTACCTACATAATCTCTGTGTATATTTGTATCTATGTGCTATGGTATCTGTATCTGTATCTTAAGATATATGTATAGTCTTAGCTTTATAATTCAATGTATCCATATTAAAATTTTGTATTGTATCAATATCTATTCATATATACATATATATTTATCTATGCCAGAGACGTGTTTTCTTTGTAAACGTTTAACTAATAATTCAAAGAACTTTGCTTGAAGCCTATATTTAAATTTAACTTGACAGCGTATTATAAATTTCCTATTAATAATAACAAATAAATGATATTGTACTCTAGCGAAATGCATAATTGATGCCAATCACGAGATAAGTTGCCTCAGGCACGCCTACTTGAATTGATAGAAAAATGAAGTAACTAATAAGAAAAGATAACTTCAAAAGCTAATGCCAATCAGAATGAACTTTCCGATAAGAATAATTAGACACAGCGAGCGCAAATTACTTAAATATCAGCAATTTAATGATTTATTATAAGAGTTGATAAAGTAATAAAAAGTATATTTTTTATTTATTTATTTAATTTTATTTTTTTTTTATTTCTTTAAAGCTTAGTTCCGTTTTGCCTGTCTACTTGATAAAGTAATAAAAAGTATATATTTATATTTATTTATTTAATTTTATTTTTTTATTTCTTTAAAGCTTAGTTCCGTTTTGCCTGTCTACTTGAATCGCTTATCGCCTCGCTTGCACTCGCAATTTTCCATTGTTTTATTAATCTAAGCATTGACAACACGAAACTGCAAATGCCTGGGTAAAGCCCGCAGTCGAGTTCCAGGAAAACATCAACTGAATCTGGTTTGCACAGTGCAACACAACAAATCAAATAAAATAAAACAAAAATACATTACGTACGTAATCGCACACAACGACCATGTTCGTGTGAGACTTTAAGATGCATTTACTAATTGAGATAGTTCTAGTTATCTGAAATATATACATGTTTATTTAGCTAAATCTAAAGCATTTCGTGTCTGGCATTCTTTTTGGCGTGAAAACGTTGAGATAACCAAGTACAGGGTATCTTTTTGTCGACACGCACGCCTTTGAAATTTCGCTTGATAATAAAATTTGCATTGGCAATTGTTATTTGTTTGAGTTTTCTATTATAATTGCTGTCGCTGATTGACTCTCAATTAGTAATCAATTTTATATATTTGATAATGAGAGGTTTACATAGGGAAAAGACTAATTGATCGTAAAACTGCAAAATTCTGACTAGAAATTCCTCTAGGATGCTGATGTGCCAAAAGGCGAGAAAAGCCTTGGCAAATTTAATAATAAAAATATATTTTATATTCCATATCCCAACAACTAAGTAAAAGGAATCGATGCTTGATTATATCTTATGCAAATAAGAATAAGAAAGGGAACTACATTTACTCTATTTGTCAGTATAAAAACAATTAAATATTTTGTGTCTACTTACAAATGGTGCTGCATGCAGATGTCCCTGACCGGTATGCAGTTGCTGGTACTGCTGCGGCGGCAACACCACATGGGTCAGTGTTCCGTTCTCATTGACATAAGGTGGCACCTGTACAGGCATCGTCATCGTTGGCGGCTGCCGGTTGACCATTTGAACGGTCGTTGGACCTATAAAAAGAAAAGCCCAGAAGGAAGTAGATGTTTTAGTGCACAATCAAACTCAGCTCCAAGGCTGTGAGGAAGTTCATCATTATCGAAATACTTTTTAAAAACTTTTACAAGTAACTGCTGCTTTTACTCTTATAGCAAAAAAAAACTTTGCAGAATTCTTATGCATAATATAGTAAAAGTAAATGTAGTTAATAAAAGAGAAAGTAGAGAAGATAAAGAGCTACTTATAGCTACTTAACTAGTCTATAAGAAGTAGATAGAGATATTGTTTTACAATAAAAGCTGAAATCGAACCAAATATAAAACCAAACTTAAAACTTAAACTGAAATGCATTTCGCATTGAGTGTAGCACACGCAGTTGCTCAACTACCATTTTACATATAAATATTCGCAGAGCTTCGGGGTCTGACCTAATCAGCCGTAAAAAGCAGACGCGCATAGCCCAGTCGTTCTTTAACGGCGACTCCATTACACGTTCGCCTCCACTACTTAGGTGTAAAAATGTCGGTTTAGTGCGTTGATGCATACCATTGCAAAGTAAAATTCATGATAGTCGATAACAACTGCGACGGCTGTGGCTGCAACTGCAACTGCAACTGCAACTGCAATTGCGACAGCAACTGCTGAAAATGCAATCCATTTAAAATGCAGCAGCGAATGAATGAATGTTTTCTTTTAGTGAAGAAATCGCACGACTTGCATATACTCTGAACACAGGAAAGCAGGTAGTACTAGATAAAATTTAGGTATTCTTAAACTACTTTTTATAAAGTTCAATAAGTCGCTAGGAAATTTAGCTGTGGAGAAGTTTTTTTTTAAGATTCAGCAAGGTGGAGCTGTAATATTTGTATTATTTATTTTTATTTTTCCTGAATTGCGTCTTAACCCACATATGAATTTGATTGACTCTAGCTCTCACAAAAATCCGCTTATGAAAGAAAGCGATTTATGCTTTCTTTGCTCAAACTATTATATACATTTCTTTAATCATAAATGGGCATAAAATGAGTCAACATTTGGGTTACTTCGTTAGTAAAAGATTAAATACTCTTGTAGACATTTGAATTTGATTTTTGTATAATAGTAAATAAATATAAAAAACTTTTTTTTTTTTTTGGAAAAATATCTAAATGAAATCAATACAAAATTTTAAAATATTTTCATATATACTGTACACTATAAAAAGTGATAAGATTAAAACTATTTAATATAACTATAATAGAATAATTATTAAATTAAGCAATATAAAAAAAATAAATAAATAATATAAAATAAATTTAAGTATTATATCACAGTATTTGAATATTTAAAAAATAAATAATTAATATAAAAAAAAATTAATATTAAATCACAGTATTTGAATATTTTAATAATAAATAAATAATATTTAAAAAAAACTAAAATTAAAATATTAAATCACACTATTTGAAAGATTATTTCACTGTAAATTGACCAAGATTTCACACCTATAATAGGCTAACAAAAATTAGTTTTTGTTAAATAATTATGCATAAACTACATAAAATTCGAATTCGCTTCGGATGCGTTACAAATTTGCTGTTAAGCTACGAATACCTTCGGCCAGAGTATAAAAGCTGACTAGACACATTCAAAGTGTTAAAAGGCAGTAGGGGATCGGGCATCGGGCATCGGGCATGGGGCATTGGGAATTTGGAATTTCCGTAGCGGGTGTAGGCGTGGTGGAGCTTACCATTTGGCTAGCAGACAGTAAAATGCCAGCCAGAGCGAAAGCGTTGGAGTGGAGTGGCAGAGTGTTTGCAACTAAACTCAAACTTAATTAATGCTAAACAGCTTAACGCCGCACCACGTTACCTGGCAGAATGTCGGTATTCACTTTCCAAGCAAATCTTAAAACGTAGTTAATTAAAGGGAACTAAACCCATCTTGGCTGCATAGTCTCACAATCATCAGTTTGAGACTGAATGAGGCCCACGCAACTGTAGCACAAGCCTCAACTAAGTATCGAGTAATCTTAATGAATTTGAAATACCAAAAACAAATTGAAATTGTAACTTTGAAGAGTTTCTTCAATTACAAATTCTAGTTATACAAATTGTCATTTAGCGACTGCAATAAATATTTTCTGACAAACTATGAAAACAAGTATTATATTTCGTTATCAGCTACACACAAATGCAGCTGTGCACTGATTCCCCCCGTATAAAGTTTTGTTTGCCCTCAATTTCCAACTGGCATTCCTTTTCAGTGAATCGCTGAACATCTGCAAAACTCAATTATTCCAATTCATTGGAAATTGGCGATATTTACTAATGAAATGAGCAGCGATAAATTAATTATTGCTCAACAGCGTACAACTTTCTACAAAATTGGCAATTACTAAAACTAATTTTAAAGTGAATGAATATACATGATAATATTTCAAATAGGCAGATTATAAGTATTCACTTTAGTCAATATTCGTCGCTGATAAAAAATAAACTAACTTTCTATTATCAAAAGTTGTGCAAAGTTATCTATACTCTTTACTTGACGCTTGCAACAAAGTAATTGAGTAATTTTGATAACTGAAAATACAAATATTTTCCAATGAATATTCGAAAAATAAACCGGATAAACCGAATACCCCTTGCTCAATGAATCATCAAGCTAATATTTGGTGTTACGCTGAATTTTTTAGAAATAGGTTTAGCTCTGGGGGATAGGCCAAATATTTATGCATTATGCATGACCAGCACTTGCTTTAAATGCCTATTATTTGAGTCCATATTCAAGTTGAACTGCACTGCAATAACTATATGACTCACCAGCTGTCACAGTGAAACTAACTTAAAAAAAAGAAAAACGGCTAGAAAATAGCCAGAAAGGTAGATTGAGCACGGATGGGCAAATGGATGGATAAGTAAGACTGGCCATCATCCTATGAACAGAATCGTGATTAAGAGATAGAAATCTGATTAGAAAGTAGGATAGCAAGCCTAGAATGAAGGTAGAAAGGTATTTGGTGAGATAAACCAGAAAAAGAGCGAAAAACGGCTAAAAACGGGTAGGAAATAGCCAGAAAGGTAGATTGAGCACTAATGGGCAAATGGGTGGATAAATAAGACTGTAAAACGACCGAAAAACGGCTAAAAACGGCTAGAAAATAGCCAGAAAGGTAGATTGAGCACTGATGGGCAAATTGATGGATAAATAAGACTGGCCATCAACCAATGAACAGAATCGGGATTAATAGATTGAAATATAATTAGAAAGTAGGATGTGTATTTAGTTTTTTAATAAGTTAAAATTATTGAAACGACGTGAAATATAAAAACCCCTTCAATCGTATTGTGATTTTTAAAGCCCCGATAAATCGAAAGCCTATATTAATATATAATATATTAATATATATTCTTATCTGTTCTATTATCTTTGCCATTTTCCAAGTATCCTGATAGCTAAACTAAATAAATTTAGTAAATTTATACGACATACTAAAATGAATTTTCGATATTTATAGCGAAACTCATGCAATCAAGCGATGCACTTGCACAGCTTTATAGTATGCATCTAGTTCCTTTGCGGATAGAATTCAAGTTTTAATGAGGACTTAATCGAAACATTGTTGCAACTTATGGCAAGCAACTTAGTTGCAAGCAGATCTACAACTTCGATTAATGGGTTTCGCCTACCAAAACTTTGCAACTTCTCTTCTTCACTTTGTCATTTGCGGAAATCTGTATAAAAAATGCAAAGTACCATAAGGAGCTGTTACAATTTAAATTGCAGTTAGCATTTGGATAGCATATAGTTTTGATACGTACATACATACATATACATATCTTTGAGAGCATACTAAACCCTCTGAATAGTGACATCATCAGCTCTATTGGAGTGTAGTTCTCTCTATCCACACCCAGGATCAGAGCTATGTAGATATGGCCTCACCCTGACCTCGTTAAGTTGCCGCATTTGCGAGTGCCCATAAAAAGTTGGAAGATTTGCAGGCAACACAGGCGTCTGTTTGCCAACTCAACTCTAAAGATGTGCGGTCAGGAAATGGGATTGAGATGCCTCCCGCACCTACCCGACCCAGCTGCTGCCGCCCAACTACCAGACAACGCTATGATTGCATAACTGTAAAAAGTTGTACGTTTGTCTGCCTGACCTTGTGCCGTGCACCACCATCGACCAACAGAACGCCTTTGCATTGGAAAGGTAACAGCACAGCTCGATGCTCGAAGCTCTTGCCACACTTATTTTCACTGAGATAGTACTACGACTGTTTCGAATGGCATTCAAAAGTTTTGCCAGCAATCGCTAATTGAAAACGCTGTTGAGTTTTCCACTTGCACTTACACTTGGCTACACTTTGAGTACGACTAAATTCATTCACATTATTTAAGTGTTGCTTACCTGAAAGAAAAAGAAAGAAAGAAATTCGAATTAGATAATTGAAGTCTTCAGTGCGTATATGCAAATCGTAAGTTAGTAGAAATACTCATGAGGGCGAAAGTTCTTATAGCTAGAAAACTTGAGTTGATCTATAAGCTATTTAGCTATTTTTCTTAGCCATTTTCCATCTGGGAAAATTCCATAACAAAACAGCATTTCAAATGAAAAATCTCAAATCAAATTTCAAATAATTTCCAAGTAATTTTATAGTTCTTTTTGTAGATTCTTTCGACCATTTGTCGTTCTCTGAAATACACGAAATTTGTGATTCTTATTCAAGCATATTTGGCAACATATGTGCCAAATATGAATTAAAGAAATTAGTCAAACTTTGGCTGTTGTTCTATTAGTTGTTTAAATTAGCTGCTTAAATTGGTCAATAACAACTTTTTGTCCAAGTTCAACAGACCAAAAAATTTGGATATTATTTCAAATTAATTATTTTTAAATATTTGCATAATTTTATAAACAACAATTTCTGCTCTTACGTATGATCATTAACAGATATAGAAATAAACTATAGATGCTATAAATAACCCATTGAAACTGGGAATTCAGTGTATAATAGTTTTGTTTAATATTTTACAAATCTAAGCCAACCCATTATTGATAATATTTCGTTATATATTTAGTTATCTCATTTTTTTCTCTCATTTTTCTATCTGTAATAATATTAATGTAATAAAATAGTAGACATTATTATGACTTTTGCCCCTTCGTGGGTTTGTCGGAGTTTCGTCCTCGTCCCGTTCCAACTTGCGTTTTCTCAGGCCGGACATAATGCAACCTTCTGCTTTTGAGTTCTTCACATTAATGCGCATCCAATCTCTTCCTCTTTACTAAATCAAAGTGGACACGCTCAATACAAATACAATTTGCTATAAGTTATTGTTATCTCACACTGTTGCATTGTCGGCCGAGACTACGCAGAACAGAAAGATCTGTTGGGCTCGCAAGAGAATCACATGATTTTGTGAGACAGATGCACATGAGGAAAAGGAATAGAAATCAATAACGGTAAAACAATATTTAAATTCCCTTTTGTTTTCTTTACTAGAGATGATACATTACATCAGGGTTGATGCAAGAATTATTAAAAATAAAGTTATCTGTGGTACAAATTAATATAGTAATAAAATAAAAATATCGATCCGACAAGATTTCCAATTTTTCATTCATGCAGAAAACCATAGACTAGCAATTTGAAGCATATTTTCGACGATCATTTCAGCATTACACACAATTTCTAAATTTTATAATACTATCTATTCGTTTAATATAAAATTTATGCTCAATCAATGAAAATCAAAATGTAAAAAAATCAAATGTAAAAAAAAATTTGTATGTATAATCTAATATGTATATATGTATGTACATATGTAATTCATACATATATACATATTAGATTATACATAAAATTTATACAAAAACATAGCAACTCAATAATATAATAAGTAGCGTTCATAGTTTAACCATACTTTATATACCATATTTTGAATGGCTACCAAAAGTAATGCGTGAAAGCCAAAAATGAGAAAAAAGAAAAAAAAATCAATTGAAGCATACATAACAGACAACACATACATATGTACACATGTGTACATACATATGTATATATCTAGTTGACTGAGAATATAGAGAATTAAGCGAATGGCACTCAGCTTGTCAGCGGGCTGAAGTAGCATATGAACTGTATTCTGCTAAGTGCAAGAGAAAGAGAGAGGGAGAAAGCGCGCGAGAGAGAGATAGAGAGAGAGAGGGGGAGCGAGAGCGAGTGAGATAAAAGTTGGTACAGTTACAATTTTTAATGCACATTGCATGTGTGTGGCCCCTTCCCACAGCGCCGTTCGTCATCCCTTCAACAGCCATCGCTCTGCAGCACATCGTGCCACCCCATACACATGCCCAACACAATCTCAGCCCCATCCCCATCCCCATACCCAACCCTGACGCGCCCCGTCCCGTCCCGCTTATCTTAAGTAAGTTCTGTTGTTTGATGCCAATTTTTTGCATTGCTTCTCCTTTTTTGTCGGTTGTTGAACTCGCTTGGGCGCTAGGGCCATAAGTGGCCCTAGCCAAGAGTACCAGCAGTGACAACAACAACAACAACAGCAACAACAATGAGCAGACTAACAGAAAATAAATGAAAACTGCGCTGCCATTCCGGCTGCAATTTTTTCCACAAGAGTCAAGAGAAATACGACGAAATAAATAAAATGCGTTCAAAAGACACATAAAATATGTTCAAATAATAAGCACACACACACACACACACACACATGCACACGCACTTATGTATGCACACACACAGCAGTTAGTAGCTGGACGCCATTTTTATATATACATATGCATGTGTGTGTACGTATGTGTGTGTGCAACTACGTATATAACTTAAGATTTATGCTTGCATAATTTAAATGTTGTCAACTAATATTGTTTAATTTCCAAGTTTGTAGACTATTTTATGTGCTGTCTATGTCCATTTTTGGCTCCAGCACATTTGTCGAACTCATTCAAAGGCTATTTCAAAAAAAAATACACACACATGAACAGACACGGACACATTCAGCCTTACACACAGAGCATTCGCAACACGTGGAATGCTAGCCAAAGGTAAGCCGTGAGCTTCGCAGAGGCCGTCTGGCTAGGTTATTCGCGTGTCTTGCAACAAGGTCACCTCCCCAGCTAACAGCTATATCTCTGTATCTGTGCTTCTGCGAGATACGCGCAAATACCTTTAACAACTCTGGTAAAGAATTAGGCAAAACCAAATACCTTTAACACCTAATGAAACACTTGTTGCGCTCGCTCACCATTTAAAAAGAATTTAAGGATTTACTTGAAGTTTCAATACAGTGCATGCGCTGTGAAAGCATTTATATTTAACGAGGCGAGATTTGCATGAGAAATAAATTAAATATGTAAAAAAAAAAAGTAGTAGAAGTAATGATATTTCTAGTAGAACATAGAAGCAATTGAGCAACTATATAATCAGCTCAACTAGATACAGAGTTGATTTTCCCAAGAAAAAATAAATATTTTGCTCATATGGAGCGCAGATTGGCATGGCTTACAAATATATATATATATATATTAAAGCTATAAGAGCTTGTTTTCATTGGTTGAATAAATAAACCTAGCAAATTCAAGCTAGTTAGTCGTCTTGATCTTTATCTCAATTTATTCCATGTGATCTGCCAAGCTTCAATATGTTTATAGCAAAAACTTTCACCTGAAATTCCACTTTTAATTGGTTCAGCGTAAGCCTAAAGCCTTTTAGCGTCATCAAATTTTTATATAATGATTAAAGATAAACTAAAAACTTTAAAGAATTTCTTTAAATTTTTTCTTTCATTTGTAAAGAAATTCTTTCCATTTTTTCTTTCATTTGTATTGTGGCCAGATGACACTCAATAGAACTTGGTTAAATAAATGCAAATCTTTATTATCTATGATTATTAAAAAAAATTTAATTATATTAATTCACAGTATAAGAAGAATATGTCAGATTTTCTGCGTATACCAGAACATTCAATGGATTATAATTATATATGTTCATATATACACCTATGTATAGGTTCAGTAATTAGATCCGCATATATAACGTGTATCTACAGACATGTGGATAGGTAGGTAAATGTCGGCATTGCTGATTGTCAAAGAACTGGTTGAGCACTCACGATGACATTTTCGCGCTTTAAGAGCCCTCATAAATTTTAGTTGAAGACAAAACTTGTTTTTACTCAAGAGTAGATCCATATGCAAATAGCATCACAAATACCCAAGCATGACTCAGAGACGGTGCGAAATATACTTTTATTTTTCACTCAGGGACCGACAGCAAGATAGAGAGAGAGTGAGCGAGAGAGCAAATCGAGCAAGTGTTTAGAGCATTAATTATCATACAGTTAATTAGAGAATTACAAAGGTCAGGGCACGAAATGCCAAAAATGGTTAAGGCCAGGTCGCGCCATGTATTACACATGTTTGAGACCTCTAATTAGGCTATTTAGAGTTGAGTCTTAAGTAATATTATTACAATTATTTGTAAAGAGAAGAAAGTGATAAAATAGTTTATTTAGGACTATTTTGATGTTGAAGTCACACATAAATCACTCAAGATTTTTTATGCATTTTTTTTTATGACTTTGCAGAGCTTTTGACAGCAGTATCTTGAGTTTCATATATATATGAACTTTGCCATATAAAAGTATTATATGGTACTATATATACTATATATAAAAAATATTATATGATATACAAAAAAAAAGCATTTTCCAATGGGTTCAGGGTATTAAAAAAAGAAAAAGTAATATTACCAAAGAAAAGATTTCATAGTTGAGTCTAATAATATTGATAATATAATAACCCATTGATTATATGCTTCAACAATATTATTATACTCATACTTGTAATATTATTAGGTTAATTTCCAATAGAATACTCTTCATAGACACTAATAGCTGCAAGCGTACAATCTCATTATAATACTCATTATAATATTACTAAGCTCAATGGAATACTTTTCATAGACAATAATATCTTCAAGCTCACATATCTCATTATAATATTACTAAGCTCATTTCCAATAGAAGACTCTTCATAGACACTAATATCTTCAAGCTCACATATCTTCTAGTCACGCACTAGCACACTCTTAATTATCCATTTGTAGGCGAACTATTTACTTGGCATTTAAAATAATATGTAAGTATGTAGTTTGTTGTTGATAAGAGCATGAAGCGATGAATGCTCTAGAATGTGTAGGCATGCTGCTGTAAAGTATAAACTACGCCAATTCAATTTAGCTTCAAAAAAATAAAAAAATAAATAAACAAAATTGTGTTCCACAGTTTCGCACAAAGCGACAATCTCGACGCGCACTTTTTCGAGGAAGTGGGTCATAAAAGCCTACTCAGCATTCTTATAATTATAACATGCTAGGCATACATACAGCATGCATACCAATATGGCAAGGGAGACCGCGCCCCGGGAGCAAATTCCATTACAAGTCGAGCCTGAGTCCAACACGCACTTAGTGCCATTTCCTTTGCAAGTTTATTCGATTAACTACAATCAGAGCAGGGAGAGTGGAGCAAAAATTTTGCTGAAACATAAACAGAGTTGAAGATGGTGGCAAGCCTCCCCCAGCAGCAAGTAATTGGAAATTATGGCCTTTAATGAAAGCATACATTTAAGTTTCTATTGCCACATGGCTCTTAGCACCTTTGGGCGAAGGCAAACTGGAAGAGTGGGGAATACATTGTAGTAACTGAGAGAGCACAAGTGCAACCACATGCAATTATCACTTTAGGCTAGACAAACTTTACTAATGGTAACTTAATTCAGTTACAGTTTCAAATGCCTCTGGGCATTTTTAAAGCTGCCTCGGCCTAGCATAAGTTTTAAGCTTTGATTGAGGAAAAAGCTAAATCTATTCATATTAGCTTAAGGTGTTGAAAAGATTTAGGTGCATAAATATCTCTTTTATAGATACATTTTGCACCATTTATGGCCTAAGCAGCTGTAGGCAGATCTAGTTGAATCACTTTGGCAGCTTATACTTCATATACATATATTTGCTATATATATGTATCTCGTTCTTAATTAAGTCAAATATGAGTCAGCTTGTGACTTTTTTTTTTGTTTTCATTTCTACAGAGCGTTTCTATTTAGATAAGTCATGTATAAACATCATAAATATACAGGGTGTTCGATTTATAACAGTTGCAACAATTTATCTACTGACATTCTAAGGCAATAAATATATTGTAAAGAGCGAAAAATTTGACAAATTTAATTTATAAATTTTATTAATATTTTTCGTTTCATAAATATATATTTAATTTTTTTTTTTTTTTTCAAAATTACTTATTCATTTTTTTTTTTAAGAAACTCTCTATGAAGCGGGTTAAAAATAAAATATAAATTTTTATTTTAAGCTTTATTTTTCTACTGTTGGCTTTATAATAAGCCAGCTCTAATCACTTTTGAGTCACATTTGCTACAACACCCTAAACACCCTGTTTCGCTTTAGATGAATTCTCTTGCGCTGGCCACTCGCGTTTATTATGTGGGTGGGCGTATGTTGTCAAGCCAGTAGCCACTTTTTACAGATACTATAATTCTTTGTTTGCTATTCGTATTTGGCTCGTTTTTCATTTTCGATATTAAAGTGTAAAGAGAGAGTGAAGGGAACACAAACTTAATGCAGCTTAAGGGCCCTTTGAACATAGTTTTGAGTCTCATCTAGCCGTAGATTAACCACAGTCAGCAGCAAAGGAACTTAATAAAGTTTCTTTCTTGAAGTAGTTTGAGATGCTCGAGACGGCTGCTGGGCTTACGCATGGCTGTAATTAGCAGACAGCTGCAGCCGGAGCACAAATTCGTTGCTTGAACTCACCATATTCCGCCGAGATGGCGCACATGGGCTGATGATGATGCTGATGCTGGTGTTGATGTGCGTGCGGATGGTGTGGATGTTGTGGACAGATGCCCTCGTGCGGGTGCGGCGCTATATAGTACTCCGATGGAAAGAAATCGCCTGGGTATTGGATGTAGAGCGGGCCGGGAGGCAGCGTGGCTTGAACTGGCGGTCCGATGCCATTGGTGCCATTGCTGGCGCCAGTTCCCTGGCTGCCACCAACGCCGTTGTTGCTTGACACACTGCTAACGCTGCTGGCCGAAGAGTCACCCGAGCTGCCATTAGGCGAGATGCCGCCGTGTCCATTCTCATGGGGCTGCTGTGGCTGTTGCTGTTGCTGCTGCTGCTGTTGGTGCGTGGCCGTAAGGTTTGGTGGCCCATGATGTATGCCATTGTTTAACGAGGATGGCGGCGGCGGTTGAGGCTGCAGCATATGATGATGGTGTTGCATGGCTGCTAGCAGAGCCAGCTGCTGCTGGTGCTGCTGCTGCTGCTGCGGATGATGTAACGCGCACACTGGTGGCACTATTTGGGCACCCTGTGGCGGTGTCGCCGTTTGCTGCAGCAATGGCGGCGACGACGGCAGCGAACAATTGTTTGAACTGCCGTCCGAGGACGAGAGCTGCTGGTGTTGGTGTAGCTGCTGCTGCTGGTGTTGCTGCTGCTGCTGCTGCTGCTGCTGTTGCTGCTGCTGCTGCAACTGCAATGTTGGCGCCACCAGCTGTGGTGCCGCTTGCGGTGCCGCGACCGGTGTATTCTGCACCATTATGATATTAGCAACTGGCGAAGCGGTCTTGAATGCGCTATTCAGGCTCGCCGTGGACGATGCTGCGGATGCATATCTGCCCACATTGTGGCTGCTGTTGTGAGTTGAGTTATTGTTGCCGCCGCTGCTGTTGCTATCGGTTATATTGCTGCTACTTTGTTGCTCGATAACATTAAGTCGCACCATGCTAGGAGCTTTAGTATCTTCAGCCGTTTCGCTCTTCCTTCCACTTATTGCACGACGCACTTTAACAGTTGATTCAATTTATTAGAACATGCTTTCAGACATTGCCCTGACGTTTCTGAAATAGAGCATTGTAAGAAAATGGCAAAGGGATTTGGATTCAATTAATTAACTGATTCCAAAACTTCAGTTGGCTTTACTTATTTGCGTTTGCTGCTTCTGTTTGAGTTCTTATAGAGATTTAGCTAGATTAAACATTTGCTTTCGTTGGTTCTATATAACGTATTAAATATCTTGCAATTGCAATTTATATTATTTTCCTTATTCAAATTTTTAATTTTTTACTTTTCATTAAATACTTATTTCATCAGAAATTTCTTCTCATTTTTTTACAATTTTTATTTAATAAACAAAACTTGTTTTTTAAACACAATAAATTCCAAGAAAAACTTTTACAGGCATTGGAAAAGTTTTACATATTTTTTCTAGCAAAAAAAAAAAAAAAGTTTGCACGCAAGTCCAAGGTCTAAAAGTTTTATTTTAGCCGGAACAGCTTGAAATTTAGTTGCAAAAACTCCACATTAGAAATCAATGAATAGCTAAAACAATTACGAAAATAGTTTAGTGAAAATAAACGGATGTCATGTTTAAGATTCGTAGATAAAAACTTTACTTTACCTAAACAAAAACGTGTAACACCCTATGAACTTTAGATAGTCTCTGTTGACTTTTTGACTCTTTTTTTTTCCTATGCCAATAAAAGGTATGTTAATCTTTTTGTTTTGGATTGCAACTTTGTCTTGCATGCCTTGCCTTTCCAGGGATTCCCTTTAGCACTAACACACACACACACACACACACACCCAACCTCTTTTTGTCTGTGACGAAATGTGATGCCTTTGTTGTGTGACGGTGGCAACTGCAACCACTAAATAGTCTCTGACTTAGTTGATGTCGCTTGGTTTTGTTTTTGTTTGTATTTTGCCGTTAATGCAGCTTTTATTTAATGGGCTTCTTTTGTCATTTTCGTACATTCTACCCTGTTGTTGCATTTATCGCACCTCCTAAAGTGTCTGGACAGTTTTTCGACAGAGGTGTTGGTCATTCGGTATTGTATGACCTGGCATACAGTTCATTGAACCATCTCAAAAGTCAGCTAATTACCTAGGTCTGTCACGTTATTGTATTGCTTGAAATTTGATTTTATTTAATGACTTTGCTCATGAGATATCAGTCATTACTCATTGGTTATTTGTTATTTGGCATTCGCTATCAGCTGGCTATTATCAGTTATTAGTTATGAGTTATCAGTTATCAAAAAAACTTGATCAGTTATCAGTCATCAGTCTTTAGCTATTATTCATCGATCATCAGTCGTTAAACATCAGTCATCAGTCCTCAGTCATCACTCATACATCATCCGTCAGTCAGTCATCACTCATAAGTGATCTATCTGTCCTCTGTCATCAGTCATTACTCATCAGCCAGCAGTTGTCAGTCATCAGTCAATACTCATCAGTCATCACTCATCACTCCTCAGTCATTACCCTCATCACTCATCAGTCATCACTTATTCCTTATCAATCATCAGTCATCACTCATCAGTCAAAACTCATCACTCATTAGTCATCACTTATTCCTCATCACTCATCACTCAATCATCAGTGATCAGTCGCCTCTCATTAGCCTTCAGTGCATCATCATTCATCAGTTATTATTCCAGATGTCATGTTTATTCTCATTTAGTTGATATAGTGCGTCTGCTGCACTGTCTACCTAGCCCGAATCTGCAACACAACAGCAACAACAAGAAGAACAAAAGGAGTGGAAACGCTTCCACCTGTCTCAATATGTGCTCTTACGACTGTCTCAAGTGCTTCACACCTACTAACGTGCCAGACAATGGGCAACACGCACCGTCGCGACGTCAGCAATGACACCCCCACGTCACCTCGTTGACAACTCCACGCGGAAATTTACGCAGCTTAGCAATCGCCTTCTGTTTTCTATAAAATGCCAGACACTGCATCGTCTGGTAGAGAGACACCCAGTGAGAGACCTGCTGAGACCCTGGCGCATTTGTGTCAGAAGTGTCTAGACCAGCTTTCAAGAGTGGAAACGTAAGCGTCCAAATGAGGGGTGTGTCTCTCGCGCTCTGCCCCCATGCCCCTCAAGCCTGCACACCTTAAGCGCCTTGAAAAACTTCACTTGTTTGTGACTGTAGCATGGCAGAGACTCGTATATAGTATATAATCCAAAATCGAAATAATCTATATAAACGGTATTGCTCATTGTATTCCAGCTGTTGGGAGCATTCATTTGTCATACAAATATTTTAAGTATAATATCTTTCAATCATAGATATGAGAAGGTAAAGAGAACTAAAATTGAGTTGGGATCTGATACTATAAAATATTTGTTGAATTTTGCTAAATATGTATATTAAGGAGCTACATATTTTAATAATTTCATTTGATTATTAATAAAATTACTAATTACGATTTGAACTCCTTAAAAAAAAAAAAAAAAGAAAAACCAATCAATCAAAATTTAGCAAATTCCTTCAAACTTTTATTCACATTTGTAAGCACAGTAAAAAGTGCTACTAATGAAGTCCAGAGTTCCGGGAATCATTTCAATTTCAAGTCTGCCAAAAAGTTCAAACACTTGAAGCAGGTAGAAAAAAAGTATGAAAATAGAAAGCTTCTATTGTTCACGAATAATAATTAGGTCAGTTAACGCTCAAGCGTATTATACGATATGAAACAATACATTCCAGGCTAAGCCAAGTCAAGTATTATTTTTATTTGTAATCAATCTGCAATTTCACTTTGTGTACCTGTAAGAATCTAATTTTTGAGTTGTTGCGACCGCAAACGGTTGGAGCCAAAGTGAAGCATCAACCGCAGCAAACTGCAACAACAGTCAGAGGCAATTTTCTAACGGCAAATTTCTAACATTTACCTAGTTACCGTTAATAGACATGTTGGCCAAGTTGAGTGAGAGCCGACGCGACCAAGACATAAATAAGTACTAAGAAAAAGAAGCAGAGCCAGAGAGCGAGCGAGAGAGCGCACCGAGGCGATGCCACACAGTCGACAATGATGACGACGATGACGATGACGATGATGATGTTCATGATGTTCATGATGATGATGATGGCGCACATTTCACAGCTTTCTTTATGCTGCACTTGAGTACATCAGCTTCGACGACAGGCGAAGTCTCTAGAAATTGCCAGCATGGCACAACAGCAACTGCAACAGCAAAAGCAACAGCAACAACAACTGCAAATGTTGCATAGATGTGCATTGCTTTGTTTGTCTGTCATTGTGCTCGTTTTAGTTGACCAAATTGGCGAAGAGGGCAGTAGACAGAAGACCGACTAAGGCTGTCTCTTGGGTTTGCTTAAAATGCTTCTTTTCTTCTACGAATTGAGCTCCCTCACCTGCCTTAGCTCAACACTATCAACTGATCAATAATTTGCGGTTTCACACTGACAACTCGTCGCTAGTCAGTCAGTCAGTCAGTCAGTTAAATGCAACATGTTGCAACATCACAACAATCAGAGTTAATTGCATAAGCAACCCATCGGCAAGTCTCAATAGTTGTAATTTAGATAAAATTACAATTTTCTATACAACAGTTTCATCTTCTCTACTCCATTTCTAGCTGCCAACAGGCAATCTCTAGAGAGAGACAGAGAGAGAGAGAGAGTGAGAGACCAACTTATCTATATAGTTAATATAGGTTTTGGCATTTCTGGTTATTGTTCAGTTTTTGTAGTCGCTTGTTGCTTACATAATCCAGCTTTTGGCACATAACAATGCAAACAAAAAAGAAGAAGAAGAAGAAAAACACACACAAAAAAACTCTGTGGCTAATTACAGAGCTATTGCATAAGCTAATTCAACAACAGTTGTATGTTTATATTAAAAGAAAAGAAACAACAAATTAGTTAGCGAATTTATATGCTGCGAGCATGTTAATGCCTTTATATTAATGCACTAACAATGTGCGCTCATGTCGTTGTTGTTTCAATTCAGCTTTATTCAAATGTCTAAAAGGCAAACATTGCCTGGAATTTGATTTATATTCATAAAGTATGATTTTTTTTTTTTAACATTTTCTTTGACAAAAATGAGCAACAGAACGAAGTTAACAAGCGAAAGAATATCATGGGAAGCAATAAATCTAAAACACAATATTTCAATGATATATAAAGATTATTATCTTTGTGATGATAAAAAAAAAATAAATAAAAAAAATTTCTTTTATTATTTTTTTTTTTTCTTGCTTTTCAAGCCATTCAAATATAAGCAACAAATTAATGTCGCTTGCAGTTTATCTTTAGAATGCCTTAAAAATTTTATAGTAATAAGGAAATTGTTGTTGCACCAAAGCATTAAATTTTTATTAGCCTAATTAGCGGCTAAAAATGTAATTTTATGCATTACACTTTCCATAACAAATACACAATGCTATATGCATATATTTCCTGTATAAACATGCATTAAAAACAATTAAAATTGATAAGAGAAATAGCTTATACAGTCAACGTTAAATGTTGTTAAACATTTTCACTTTTTGTTATCAGTTCTCAGAACATTAACAATTAACAAATTATAGCTGGAATTAGCTTGATTTGAAAGCTATATACCAAAAGCTTATATCAGCTCTCAGTTAATGTTCTTTGAATCCATTTTTAAGAGAGTCTGAGCAATTATGCAAAATGCAGACTTGCATATGCTTGATATACAAGGTTTAGTATTAAAAAAAAACTTGTGAAAATTGATTTTAGAATGAATTCGAGGACTAGGACTAGGACTAGGCAGTAGTATATAAAGGTAGCCTCTCCCATTATATACTGTTATATACTACTGCCTAGTCCTTTACAAGCAACTTCACATATACAAACAAAAGCCCAAATATTTCAATATAAATTCGAAGATATCTTTGACATGTGGATACAAAAATTAAATCACATTGTCAAGTGTCATGAAATCTAAAATGTATTTCAATTGTTGGAGACAACAACAAGAAAAATCGTATATTATAAATGCAGCCAATTGAAGCCACACAAAAGAGAGGCCAGGAATGCAACTGAATAACTTAAGAATTTGTAGCATTCCCGTCTACACTCCAGTTAACCGTTATTAGGACTTATTAACTTTCTAAAATAATAATTAATATGCTTGCTAACCAATTGCTGCAAGTGTCTAAATAATAATTTATCTTATAATGATTAAGGATTAGAACTTACATCATTACAGCTCGTAGTGAATTATAAACTCTGAACACGCAATTCATATCAAATGAACATTACGAGTGCGTGATGTTTGTCTTAATATAAAAATGACAACAACTACAGCAACAACAACTACAAAAGGCGTTAGAAAAGTCGTTGACATTTAATGGAAATGACTGCACTAAACTGTCTTAGCCTGGCTCAAATGATGCGAGATCAGTTCACAAGGCCCAAGGCTCATAAAGCAAAACAATTCATTTTATGCTTTACACTCAGCTCAGCTCCAAGTTGAATAGAGAGATTTATTAAATAAATATAATTTTATTAAGTTGTATTCAATTCAATGCTATAAAGTTAAGAATTACAAATTGGACTGGCTCGCACAAGAGACATGTGACAAATGCTTCATAGATGCTTCCGAAGTCCAACATGGGAGATTTCGACTCTTTAATGGCGGCGCCTTTGTGCGCATTCATACATACACTTAGATATCAATATATGATTATGTGTATTTGTGTTGTCGGCTTGACAACAGTAAAAAGGAACAGAAATGCTGGCTGCTGGCTGCTGACTGCTGACTGTTGGCTGTTGGCTGTTGGCTGTTGGCTGCTTTACCATTTTGCCTTACGGCCTAACGCACGAGCCCCAACCACTGCACGGCTCGAACACAATGGTCTTGGGCCAACTCGGTGCCAGAACGGACATTTCCCAACAACAATGGCTAAAAATTTTCGGTTGCTGCTGCCAAGAAAAAATGCCAACAGCATTCGAAAGGCTGGAGCGGAAGAGATTTGACAGCATACGCAACATGGCCGAAAAATGAGTGGCGACCAAGACCAACTCGAAAGCTGACACAAGGCAAGGCAACGCTAGGCAAGGCAAGGCAAAGCAAGTCAAGCCATGGGCATGGCAAGGCTAGGATGGTGGCGCATCATCGGGGCGCACATGTCGTATGAGTCGTCACTCATACGACAAGGCAGCCCAAAAGCTAAGGCAACGACAACGACAGCGGCAACGACATCGGGAGTCAACGGCATAAACGCCCCAAAACAGATTTGATAGTTTTTATCGATTTAAGTGGATTCGGCCTAACATGCAAACAGACTCTGCGAAAAGAAATATGTAAAGAGCGTATACGAGACGAACGGGCAAACATCGTCGCGTTTGCTCGTCTTTTTTCCGTCTTTTTGTCTTTTTTTTTTTTTTTTTGGCAAATGTCGCAGCCTGAACAAATGAGCATTAAACAAATACGAAGTCTCTGTGCCTTCGTTGCTCTCGAGCAATTTGTGGCGTGAATCAGTTGAGCGATAGATGAGTGGCACAGTGGTTGCACCGCTCAGTTTTCGCTGCCAACAACAAAGCTGAGCTTAATTTTAATAAAATATATTTATATAAATATATACAATATACATATATATCATATTAGTCTTTTAATAATTTAAGTGAATATATATTAAATAGCTAAATTTAATGATAAAACTCGACAGCCTTAAATAAAGCTAGACAATTTCAAAACTAGCCAAAATGTGCAGCTCATAAAGTGCTCAACTTACCCTATGAATATTACTTATTTTTCGAGCAAACTTAGGCGGAAGTCTCTACGCACATTAGCCTAATCACATATACTACTAAATGCGCAATTATTATGATCCACAACTCGATCACAGAGTCGCTTAAATAAGAAACTGCGTAAAGAGCTCATGTCTACAGAAGTTTCATAAATTATATTCCAGATATTTCTATTTTAGGCTGTAAGATTTATATTTTGTCTCCCTAAATTCCATTTTAACTAAATAGAAAATATTTAGAATTGTATATAAATTATATATCACAAACAAAAAAATCCTTGTTTCATTTAAATTTTGCTCAAGTTGAATAATTTATAGCTCGATTTACACAACTCGCAAGCTATAGAAAATATGTTCTTGCCCTATTCAGCATATTTAACTCAATTCTAAAATTAAACTAAAATATATAAAGCATGTGAATGATAAAAGAGCTGTGTACCCGCCTCTCTTTCTACTATTTGTACAAAATAACAACATAAATAAAGTTACTTGGATAATATCAATATTATTGGTTAAGATTTTTACATTTATTTTCCATGGGCTGCTTTTTTCGCTGAGGTCTTGGCGGGTACGGCAGGTGATTCTTCAGGCTTCTCAAAAAGTTTCTTATAGTTAAAAGGTTGAAGCAATGGTGTGCCTTTCTTTTGAACTTCAGCCTTGCCAAACATGTCAAGGGAAACAATCGATGGACGATCTTTGAGCGCATATATACTACGCACCGATTGCTGTTGCCTTGCTTTTACGTACTGTGCCTCAAGAGTTGCCCTCTTATATTTATGTATCTTGGCACGTCCCAATCGAACTCCTTCGAGCAATCGTTCTTGTACGGGATGACGACGTATCCAAGTCCATGGTTTTGTATCATCAAAGGGTTCATGCATTAATACGGGTAAGGTCACGCCCATGTATTGCCGGCCCTCTCCTCTGAAAGGCTTTTTCTTTGGTGGTGGCTTTTTCTTTATCAAGGCTTGTTTGTTCTCCACAACATTGGAGTACAAATCTGAAATTTCAGCCATACTCTTTCTATTGGCACGACCTTTGGCATCGCCGCCCTTGTTTTTACCAGATTTACCTTTACCGCCATTTTCATCATCATTATCACCTTTACCGTTCTTGCCTTTCTTCTTCTTATTTCCATTTCCATCTAGACTCCATCCATCATCACTTCCATCGTCACTTCCATCTCGATAATCATATCCATTGTCATTACCATTACCATTACCGTTACCATTACCATTTCTAATATCTTTTTTGCCATTTTCATTACCATTTCTAATATCTTTTTTGCCATTTTCATTACCGTTACCATTTTCATTATCATATCCATTTTCGTTTCTATTTTGACTATTCTCATTACCATTTCTGTCTCTATCTGCATCTGTATCACTAAAACCGTCTTTTCTACCACCACCAAATCCCGATCTAAACGTCGAACTATCCAAAAAATTCGTCAAATCTGCATTACCATCCTTTCGATTCTTGAAATCTGTTGAGAAAAAATTCTTGCACGTGGTCCCCTTCCTGCTACTAAACATTTCATACTCTGGCCTCTTACGACGCGGCTTCTCCACCTCGCACGGCATATTCAAAAAGTGTTTCAATATCGAAACCACTAATTGCTCAATATACGGATGAAATGCTGGTCGTAGATTACCCTCACGATCGTAAATGCCATCATAGAGCGCACAAGTATCTGACCGGACAAACGGCACCCGACAATACGTCCAACGTGAGCATTTCGGATTGGTTATCTCGCCAAACTTTTTCATAGTTAACTCAAACATAAAGTTGCACACCTCATTCAGCGGCTTTTGTACTATGCTGGCCAGTTTTCTCAACACGCTCCCATTGCGCAGACCCCATTGCCTCTCCTCGGAGTTCCAGAGTGGACTCAGCCGTTTACATTTCTTGGCGGTGTCCGTCTCCCGCTCACAGTTCAGCAAGCGCAGCAGTTCACTGACTGGCTGTCCGCAGCAAGGGGAGCAGAATATTGGCATTGAAATTGAATTTAAACGTGTCTCTACCTTAAAAATTTTACTCTATAACTAAATCCCTGCCTGCTTGATATTTTATACATTATACATGAAAAGCCTACTACCGAGCGCTATATGTATGAGAAGCCTTTTCTTTTCGTTTTCATTTCAGTTCAGGTCTGCTTCGGTCAAGGCTTAAAGAAGTCTTTGAAGATCATTTACCATAAATTAGCCTATGTTTTTTCTTGACAATTTGTAATATTTCTTGACACGATATAGACATGAAAGATGTAATTCACGTTTAGAAGATTATTTATAATTTATAATTTATATAATTTATATTTAGCACTTTGATTCACGATTAGATTATATATTGATACAAGACTTACTTCAATAACTAAATCTATCTTCTTCCCAGTCTATTAGTCTTCATCTAACCATTATAAACAATTTTACTATATAATAAAATGTAATAAAAAAATTTTTAAAATTTCATTTTAATGTAGTCAAACTTTATTTAAAGAGTTGTCAGAAATTTTCAAAGTCATGTTTAAGCTAAAATCAGATTTTTTGTGCTGTCAGGATTGACGTATTATAGTGGGGTAAGCCTTTGGGAGCATTATATGAAATAGTGCTTCGTATCACTATATGCTTCGCACTACTACAATTATTGAACAAAATTGGCCGACATGAATAAACGTGCAAATTTGGAAAAATTAGCACATCAAACATGAAGGAATATGTAGAGTAGAGTGGAGAGAGAGCTCTATGAAGGAAATTTGATATTATGTCGTCTTTCGATTACTTTTTCCCTGCAACTTTCGATTGGCTCTTGTTGCGACGTGACATATTGGGAACATCATTCCTCTCCAAGAGTTTTTTATAGTTGAACGGTTTGATCAATGGCGGAACTTTCTTTGGCTTCTCACCCTTGCCAAACATTTCAAATGAAATGATCGATGGACGATCTTTAACCCCATACAAACTTCGCACCGATTGACGATTCTTTGCCTTGATGTATTGTACCTCAAGGGTTTCACGCTTATACTTGTGTATTTTGCCACGTCCCAATCGAACTCCTTCGAGCACTCGTTCTTGTATGGGATGGCGACGGATCCAAGTCCATGGTTTGGTATCATCAAATGGTTCATGCATTAACACTGGTAAGATCACACCCATGTAATGTCGTCCGGCTCCTCTGAATGGTTTTCTCTTTGGTGGCTTTGGTTTTTTCTTAACAATGCGTTTCGTCTCCACAATGCTTGAGTACAAATCAGAAATATCAGCGATGTTTTTCTTCATTTTATTATTATCGTCGCCGCCTTTACCGTCATCTTCCTCCTCATCACTATCGCTATCATCACCTGTACCTTTACCCTTGCCATCTTTACCTTTACCATCTCTGCCTCCTCTACCATCTTTACCGAACTCGTCACCATTCATGCCATCTCCAAATTCATCCCCAAATGTCGAACTGTTTAAAAAGTCGCTCAAGTCTGCCATACCATCTTCTCCCAAACCATCGTCATCGTCATCGCCATCGGCACCATCGGCACCATCGCCGCCACGGCCGCCACGACCGCCATCAGCGCCATTTCTGCCTCTGTTGCCACGACCGCCTCTCTTTCCACGCTTCCTGGCTGGCTTAAAAAAGTCCTTGCACGTTGTCCCCTTCCTGCTGCTAAACATTTCATACTCTGGCCTTTTGATACGTGGCTTTTGTACCTGACACGGCAAATTCAAATAATGCCGTAATATCGACACCACCAAATGCAGAATATACGGATGAAATACTGGCCGTAGATTGCCCTCACGATCGTAAATGCCATCATAGAGCGCACACGTATCCGGCCGTACAAGCGGTATCCGGCAATGTGTCCAGCCCGAACATTTCGGATTGGTTATCTCGCCAAACTTTTTCATAGTCAACTCAAACATAAAGTTGCACACCTGATGCAGCGGCTTACGTACTATGCCGGCCAGTTTCCTTAGCTGGCTCCCATTGCGGAGACACCAATGCCTCTCCTCGGAGTTCCAGACTGGACTGAGCCGCTTGCATTTCTTAGCAGTCTCTGGCTCCCTCTCGCAGTTCAGCAAACGAAGTATTTGGCTGACTGGCTGACCGCAGGAAGGGGAACAGTATATTGGCATTGAAATTAAAAAATTTAAAAACGTGTGTACTTAAAGAATTTTATTTTTAAGACTAATAGGAAACTAAAATCCGTCTCAGAGACAGCAAATACTTTTACTCTATTTTACACGCCTACTACAGTTAGCTGAAAATAATTCTGAAAATATTCTGATCGCAATTTTTAAGTTTTCTTCTGTTCTTCTGTTGACTTATCGTGTATGCAGCAATATTTGTTCGGGTGATTATGCTAAGATATCCAGTCTCAGAAGTCAAATTACCCTCCTCAGATACCAACTGGACGGTTTTTTATGGTCGTATGGCTCATGGAATAGTATGGCCACTCGATCATAGAAGGGCGAAATTTCCCTCTTGAAGTTATATAATTTTTGAGACCTGGGCAAACTTTTATAGAAATGTTCGATAAATGGCACCTGGAATTTAAGATACGATATGTTGTCCGGCGTTTTCGATACGACTGCCGAGTAGAAATTAGATATTTCTTCTGCAACAGTTCGCTGATTTTTTATTTCCATTTTAGGATTGTCTAGGTTCGCTAAAATTAGTGCATTGAGAAGTCCATCCGGATTACCCTTCATATTTCTTTCCAGCAATAAACGTAATAAATACTTTTGCTTCTTAACTAATATCTCAAGCTCCTTGATTCCAAGTCCACGACGTCGGCCGTTGCTATCCATCAAAAATATCTCATGCAGAGGCAGAGAGACTTTTGAGACTAGAATTTTTTTTCCTTTCAATGCATAGACTTTACCAATAGACTTGACTGATTTCAATGTACTTTTACTGACCAACGACATCGTTCTTGAACCTAAGCGAACAAATTTCTTTTCATATGTACTGAATCTGGTTCTTCTTATCTTATGTTTGTTGTTGTTATTGGTGTTGTTGTTGTTGTTGTTGTTGTTGATGTTGTTGTTGTTGTTGGTTTTCTTGATATATTTTATGGTGGTGATGCTGTTGGTGGTACTGTTATTCCTAGTGGAAATGCCGCTGTTGTCGTTCTTCTTGGTCTTTTTCCTAGGCAACGGCTGACAAGCCGTTTGTAATGCCAAATTGGCTTCGCGTTCCATTTTCTCATATTCAGCCTGTTTGCTCTCCCAATTCGAACCCCAACGCAATATTTGCTGCATCAATTGCAGAAGCCGAAAAAGACTCTCGGGGTCCGATGGATGGCGCAGATTACCGTCGGAATCAAAGATGGTCAACAGCTGCTTACAGGCATCAATGCTGGCATACGGCACATCACATTTGCTGACAAACTTGCTGAATGGATTCAGTATCTGGCTATAGTTCTGTAGCGTAATATTATACATTAGATCAGATATTTCACTTATTGGCTTGCCCAGCAATTGGGACAATTGATTGGCAACATCAAGGTTGCGCTTGTGCCACTTCTTCCAATCTTTATTGAAAGACTCTCGTCCATACCATTGATATTGATTTTGACTCGCCTTCAACTTTCCCATTGCTCAAATCTCAGCGAAATGTCAGGAATGCAACGCCATTAGCATTATATTAAACTATTGTAATTTAAATATAGCTCCCAATCACATTATCAACTTTGTTATTAACAAACAAAAATATTTAAATTGAAATTTCCGGCAATGGTTGCTCTTACGGCCACTGACCTCAGCATAATGCCAAGCAACATGATCCATTCTGGGAGGCAACAGAACATGTGTTCCCAACACACACATAAGCTGCTAATAATCTCTCTTCAAATGTAGACGAATCAAGTTTTATTTCAGTGCGTTATAATCAAACCATGAGTTGTCTAGTAACTTGAGTTACTTTGATTTTTAGTTCAAAAGCGATTTTCAGTTTTAATTGATTGTATTGAAATTGTGACACTCACAAAACTAAAATACTCTTCTTAATTTCATGAGCGAGCAGCATACAAATATCAACAAATATCATCAACACCAACAGATGACGCTCTGCTTTGCCCTCCCTCTCTCAGCCATTCTCTCTCTCTCTCTCTCTCTTTCTCTCTAGTCAAAGCACATGCTTATTCATCTGCCCATCAACATGTCAAGACGAATCAATCTTAAAGAGTTCAAGTGCGTGCATGAACTGCTTCCAGAGAATAGAAAGTATTAAGAAGAATTCTTCTCTAAATAGCTTCTATAAAATAAGAATTGCATATTTTGATTGTATTCTCTATTTTCTATTGAGTGACTGATTGACTAACAAATACGCTTTAATCCAATTTCAAGTTTAATTAATTCATGCACAATATCTAATTTAATAATTTAATTTCTGGAATGCGTTCAAATATATCATAATATCGTTCAAGCTCATGCTGTGTATAACAAATTTTAGTTTGGGAAAAAGTTCCTTCCATTTTTTTTCCAAAGAAAATTGATTAATACAAAAATTTTTTCACATATTCTGTCTTCTGTTGAATCAAAAGAAAATTAACCAAATTGTGAAGAGTCGCAAACAAGACAGATCAACATAAACACAAAAGCATGACGATCGGAGTGGCTAGCTAGCAGAATGGAAAGAGCTGGGATGGGATGGGATGGAACGAGAAGGGAGGGGAAAGTAAAAGAGAGGAAAGTCAATAACCGCGAGAGCTCTCGAGCGTCAGCGTCATCTCGCGTACCACCAACAAACCATTCCATTCCATTCCATTCATTACGTGTCGCTTTTGCGCTGTGTAATTTTATTTCTCTTCTTTTTTGGGTTTTGAGCCTAAATAAACACGCAACTGTGCTGAAAGTATCTGGTTTTTAGTTCACTGACACCTCAAAATTCAAGCAGAAATAACCAAAGCACACGATCATCTCTGGAAGCAAACAAGCTCTCAAATATCAAATATCCTTGCTAGCATAGAGCTCGAGTTCGCTCCCCCTCCTTCTCTCTCTCTCCCTCTCGCTCTCTCTCTGCTTCTCTGCAAATTCTAGTTAGAGTTCTTTGTAAAGCTCTCTTCTAGAGATAGTATATACAGCATATATATGTATATACGATAAAAAGCCTACAGAAATCATCTCAAACAGACCGTAAAACAATAATTACAAAATTGCATGTTTTTTTCTCTAGCTAACATGAACAATAATAACAACAACAACAACAACAACGAGAATAACAATCAATCTGAGGCACACTCATCCAAATCTAAATGTAGATAACAAAAATCAAGTTTACATGACAATTCATAGCCGGGGAATTTTTCGGCTCTACATATTTAAGATGCTTCTTCTAATTTTAATTTTTAATAAAAAAAAAAGCAATAATTCAAAAAGATTCCTATTTAGTATTAATAAATACATTATTTTGTATAATTGATCATTAGTCAAATTATATATGATTATCTTTGAGCAACTGTTTTCATTTTATATATATTATTTGATATATATTATTTATTATATATTATCAACAATTCCAATACTCTATTACATATCGCAAATATAACTCATAGACAAGTTTCACTCTTGACAGAAGTAGCAAACGCAAATGTTAACGCCAATAAATAATATATTTTTTTTTAATTTCTTTATTTTGAGATACTTACAATTGGCGAAAGTTTTCAGGCAAGCAATAATCCTCAAATGGAATATATTTTTATTATAATATATTTGTAAAAATTTAATTTTTATTTATATATTTTATTTATTGTTTGTTTACTGTTTCAAAATTGTGACAAAGTTTTATTTTTAACTAATTGTACTTTATTTAGTAATTTTGTAAATTTGTATTAATTGCACTTGTTTTGTATCTTAATTATTGCATTATCGATCTTGGGTTTAATTATTATTATATATTTTTTTTGTAATTGTTAATATCGCTTAGCTAAACAATGGAACAATGAACACATTGGCGATATTCTAACAACATTTGCTGTTGTCGTGTTTTATTGCACTTATTAATTAATTGCACTTTTTGATTAATTTCGATCGCTCGATATATATGAATTTTTTTGAAGCTGCAAAAATTGTGAAAGCAGAGAAATATTAATCTTTATATAACCTCAATGTTGCCAGCACGATAAATTCTATAAACAAAAGAAGACACAAAAATTGTCTCGAACGCTTTCCATGCTACTGCTTCTTCTTCGTCTTCGCCTGCTTCTTCTTCTTCTTCTTCTGCTTGGGTTCAATTTTCTATTTCACTCGCCTGTTTATGTGTGCACACGCTCGCTCTCTCCCTCTCTGTCGCTCACACAATCACATTCACACTCACACGTAGCCACACGCGGACACACACTCACACGCTAGCAAGCACACATACACACACACACTGACATAAATACGATTGTTCATTTATATGTATATATGTACGTTTGTATGTATGCATGTACATATATTATCAGATTCAGACACAGCGAAATTCCGCTACACCGGATATTACAATTGAAAAGAGCGGATTCGTTTTTTTTTTTTTTTTAATCAAAATCACCACAAAAATAATATAAATATATAAAAAAAATTATATTGTATATTTGACGATTTGTTGTTCATACACTTTTTGAATATGTACGTACATATATACACACATACATACATATAACCGAATACGTTGATATCTATCTAAATACACAAAGAGCAGGATGTGAACTAATAACAATAACAACTTGACTTGGTTAATTTTCTTTTTGCCCTCTCGAACATGTTTTTATTTGATTAATATAAATTTGTTATGCGAATTTCATTATGTGTTATAAATTTTGATATTCCTTGATATTCGCGCACTCACTTCAATTGCTTAAACTTTACAACAACAATCACTTATTGCAGTTTGCTCAATAGCCGTTGTTGTCGCTCTTGCCGTAGTTGTTGTTGTTGTTGTTGTTTGTGTTGTTGTTGTTACTGTTGTTCTTGTTGCTTGAGTTTTTGATTGTGTGTAGCTAGCTAGCTAGCTGCTGTGTTGTGTGTGGCAGTGGCAGAGTAAAAACATCGAACATGACGCGCTGCCTCCGCTGCTGGAAACTCTGCCAAACCGTACAGTTTGAAAGTTAGTGTCGGACTGTTCGGAATGCTGGCGTTGTTCCCTCGAACAATCACGAAACGTGCCGACGACGCTGCCAGCTAACAGCAGCTAGCAGAGCAGCAATGTTGCATGGAACGCTCGTGTTGGAACGCGCCCAGTCCGAAATATTTCTACACACGACTGGAAACGAAACTGGAAGCCGAGCCCGAAGTCAAAGTCGTTGTTGAGTCGCCCGCATAGCCAGTGTGTATGGCCGGTTCGCACAGCTGAGCGCCATTTACTACTGCAATCAACCGTTAGATACATATTTATCTAAAAGATAGACCGCACGTACACAACAACAACAACAACAACAACAGCAACAACCAAATACAAAAATACAAAAACAAAAACCGACAAACGACCGCGTTGTCATCGTAGTAAAGGCAAAACCGGTAAAGCAACACTAACAACGCTGCATTTTGTGTGTGGGCGAAGAGAGCAGATCCAAAGAGCGAACCGCGCTACAAAAGAGACAAAGAGAAAATCTATTGCAGCTACGATTGCGGCTACGATTTGTATTCGGGTTGCACTTGGTTTGATGCTGTTATTTACAGTCTTGAAGAATGCCACGAACGCAACCTATACTTTGTTTGATAAATTTATTATATTTTTCACATGGGAAAGCGATTTCATGGTTCATGGTTTGACTTCAATTTTCACGTTAGATACTTGGATAGCTGTTTATACATACATACATGCATACATACATATGTATATTAGTTGCCAAACGCCTCCACAAAACATTTCGCTTATTCAGCTAGAAATGTATGTAGCGAGAAAAACAAAACAAAACAAAAATCAGATTATCTATATATGTATATGTATAATGTAGCTAGCTCATAGATAACCCCAAGAGGTCAGAAACCGAAAGTAACCAAATTCTGGGAAATGATGCCGCCACACAGAGCACATCGACTTTATCAATAATAATAATAATAACTACACACCCAACCAGAAATCAAGCCTAGCGATAGCATTTGAACTTTAGACCCTCCCAGAGTTTGGCGGTACATTTTCAATGAGTCGCAAAAAAAATTAAAGAAAGTAATTATATAGAAAAAAACAGACATTTGCGCCTCACTGCCTGCCTGACTAATACTATCCATCCATCCATCCATCCATTCTCATCTCCAAGCATGCATTCGACCTTCCTTCGCCACAAACACTTATACACTTCGACACAAATACACTTATACACTTATGCAGTTATACACTTATACCCTTCACCAGCCAGCCGTAAGTAGTTCATAAGGTACGCATACCCGGCTGCACTTCGCTGGCGAATTGAGCATGGCGATGGCCGCTTTTATAAGTGTGTTTACTTATACATTACCTTGCGCTTGCGAATGTGTGCTTACAAAGAACCGGTTTCATGTGTGCCGTTTTTTTTTTTTTTTTTTTTTTTTTGTCTTATATATTTCATTTTTGCTTGTAAGCAGCGCAGTGCAGGCAGCTCTTGTGATTTTTGCTATTTGTATAAGAGAAATACATACATACATATATGTTTGAAATATTGCAGAATAAATCATTAATAATCAAAATAATTTTTTCATAGTTTATATACATTGATTATAGATTGGCAATTGTTTGGGGTTGATCTTCAGCGATTCCCTCATTGCTAACTACGATTTAGAGTGAACCAAAATTATGCTGGTAGACACGCTACACACATACACACCTACACGTATGTATGTATGTTTTCTATGGCATTAAATTAAAACGAGTAATTTGATAATATTTCAGCAACATTTAATTATAGATGTGAAGTGTATTCTGGTTGCAGTCACTAAATCAAAATAATCATTGCAATGATGATGATGATTATGATGTTAAAGTTGCTCGAGCCGGCTTGACTAGGTTTCGTGGCAGCCTCACATAGAATGGGACACTCTAATATAATTTACGACACTGCAAATGACGACGGCGACGTAAGCCCTCTGCAGTCGCACATACATACTTTTAACAACAGCCAAACAGCCAACAGCCAAGCATGCAAGCAGCCAACCTGCAAGAAGGCCTAAAGTATCACTCGCTCTCTCTCGCTCTCTGATATTGTAGCGTTGCTCTCTGTCGTCGCCTCTAACTGAGAGAGTGTGTGTGTGTGAGAGAGAGAGAGAGCTGCAGCTTTGCATCAATGGCTGGCTGGTGTGGGAAAGAATGCAATAAAGGGAATTTCCAAGACTTGGCAACCGCATTCGTAATATATTTTGTATCTCTTTGGATACATTTTAAATAGTTTGCCATACGCTGGCTTGGCGCATAGACAATGTGCAAATAGTCGTACAACTAGACATATGCATATATATGTATGCATGTATATACATATGTCTGCATGCATTTGTACACGAAGCGAGCGGCCAAAAAAAAAAAACATTTGCATTAGCAGCGCCAATTAATCAAAAGCTGCAAATGATTTCAATAATTTTTTTAGCGAAAACAGTGCTGGCATTGCGACAGATACATTTGTGCACTTCAGATACATTTGTATCTCAGCAAGTCTATTACTGAAATATCTATTGTTTCTCGATAGATCTCAACATTCCAGATTTCTCTAATTGCAACAGCTTCTACTTTTCTTGTCTATAACTCAAATTCCTGGCCGGTATCAACGAAGTATACTAAATACAGCGTATAGCTAGGTAACGCAATCAGTTCACAATTGATGATTAGATTTCGAGTTTTTCAAGTTTCAATGTTGATCCGATTTGGATAAAAAATATATGCAAAAATAGAAGAACAGAGACAGGTTTCGATAAGAAAGTTTCAAATGCGAAATATGAGACAAATATGGGATATGGGATCAACAAAATGAAGTTAAGCCTAGTCTAGAACAATTTTAATTTGATAACTTTTCCAGTTTACTTCTTCTCTTCTCATAAGCGAATAGTCAATCTGGTAACTACGAATAGAACTATTAGTAAATTCCATTTTCAGTCACACCTTATGTTGTCCGGACGATTTCGCATTTAAGTGGAACAGTAAAGCCTCAATGGGGCAACAAATGAAAAATGCTGCAGAAATCACTTTGGCTCTGGCTCTGGCTTTGGCTCTGTCTCTGGCTCTGGCTCTGACTTTGGCTCTGGCTCTGGCATCAGCTCAGCTCAGCTGCTCTAGCGATTTTGTTGTCAGCCACAAGTCATGCAAACAGGCGGCAATCGCTTTGCAAACTTTTCAAATAGCCAGCAAACCAAGCCCCATCGATGCCCCACAACGAAATTCCACATGATGAGGCCAACCTCCTCACCTCCTTCCTCGCCCCACACCACGTCGATTCTCCACAACTTCCTCCCAGCCATCCAGCCAGTGCCAGTGCCCACATTTTTGCAGTTGTCGAGTGGCGTTTTTTCGCAACTTTTCTTCTTCTTCTTCCACTTCTTTTTCTTGTTCATCTCAATGCTGAGTCTCGGACTGGTCGATAGTTGGGAGAAAACCAACTGAAGTTGAAACTTTAATCTGATGGCTGTTGAGAGTGGTGGAACAGAGAGTTCGTATCTGTTGAGTGGGGAAAACTTTGCAGTTATGAAGGTTAGATACGCCATTTAAGCTCTGTTTTTTTTTTTAATTTATTAACTCAAAATTGCATAGATAAAGCTTTTCGTCTTTAAGTTTAATCAAAGTAAAGTCCTCCTGAGCTATGACAGTTATAAATTAGAAAAAAAGGGAAATTTAAATTGTTTTGTTTGGTTTACAGGATTGTAATCGCATTTAATGAACTTGCAAATTTTAAGAAAGCGGCATAAATTGAAGGATTACTGAGAAATAGACAAATGAGTCAGATATTTAAAATTACTTGTTAGAACTTTTCTTTAAATAATCTTCAAAAATTATTGTTATTAATTTTTGAAGATGTCTTAATAATTTCTACTATATAATTACATTTAATATCTATTATATTATTAATTGCAATTAATTACTTCTAGAATTATTTCCATCGAAATTAGCGTATTTAGCTTTATAATTTTAAATTTTTGCAATAAAAATCTGCGTAAAGAGTTTTATTTGCAGCACCCAAAAGTGCTTAATTAATAGACTTTAATTACAAGGGAAAGTACATAAAAATAATAAAATAATAATACAGAAAAAAAAGCATAGCAAATAACAATTAAGAAATAAAGATAGTTAACAGAGAGGGTGTCTCATGAATGCGACACGGAAGCAAGTGCCACGAATTGAGGAAAGCCGCAAATTAGCCATTGAAGCAACAGACAAAGTCGAATCATGCACGAGAGACAGAGAGAGAGAGAGAGAGTGAGATAGAGAGAGAGGCGAGGCGACGTAGAGGATAGTTGGCCATGGCGTTAACTGTTAACGGATCAGGCTCAACGAATGACAACGAAGACAATGTTAACAAAAATAGTATTTAAGGAGAAAGTCCAAAAGTCCCACAACCATAGCAACAGTCGAAGCAAGTAAGAGTGATGCAACGAATTGACAGCCTAGAGATACCCTATAATTAAGCCTGTGAATGAACAGAAATGAACTACGAAATATGTTCAATGAACCATATAGTTCATTTGAGCACAAAAGCTAGATCAACCTCACAACTCAAACGATTCTAAGGAATATATATCTATAAGTGATTTTTATATAATTATTTTTTTTATTATTATTTTTTTTTTTTTTTTTCATTGTGTTAGTTATATTAGTATTATTTTATATATTATATTTTATATTTTACATTTTACATTTTACATTTTATATTTTACATTTTACATTTTATATTCTGTATTTATATTTAATATTTTATATTTTATATTCTATATTTCATATTTTATATTTAAATTGAATTATTTATTATATTATATTTCTTAATAAATCATATTACTTTTTGTCAATTCCATATATACCCTTTCATATGCATTTTTGTAATGAGTACAATTTGTTAACTACTCGCAATGGAGCGTAGAAGTTGACGGAGGAGACACACAGAGACAAACAGCAAAAAACCAGCTGAAGCTGGAACGTGTATAAATATGGCAAAAACCGTCGAGAGTCGCATTTAAAGAGAGCGGAGCTGGGAAGTGGAACTGGAACTGGGAGTTGATGCTCATCAGGTAATAAACATATTTATACAGCTCCGACTGTGGCGAATCAGGCTACGAATGCGCAAATCTGCAGCTAAAGGAGAATCATAAGAATCACAAATAACAACATATATCGAGAGCAACTGAGTGGAAAAGTTGAATGACCCACTAGTCTAAAGGGTATCCCCAACCCTCAACTCGATTATGATTGTAGTTATGGCTGTCCGAGCAGATGCAGATAGAGATACAGATGCAGACACATAAATATATTATAAATGATAAGTTATTAAAATCAAGGCCAACGATCAGTTACGACTTGTCGAGGTCAAGTAAGATACATATAGATGCTAGGGATACTGAAGTGAAACTCAAGAAGAATCCTGACTGAATAATAATAGTAATTATAAATAAAATAATTATTAGTATTATTAATTAAAGACAAAATCGAATATACAGGAATTCTGATATATAACTTTAAACAGATATTTCAATATTATATTTTCTATATAATCAAAGCCTCAACATGCGGCGCACACATCTGTTTTTCACTTGAAAAAAAAATCACTTGCCTCAAAGCACCTCACCTGGAAACACCTCACCTAATCTCGTAGCCAACATACCACAGCTAGTTTCACTAGTCGCCAACTTTGCTGTGTTCCCTTCCCTGGGTTTGGTTTTTTATTTATTTATTTTTTTGGTTTTTGTTTTTCTTCTTGTTGCGTCCATGCAACACCTACGGAAAGACCTTGAAAACCAGCCGCATGAAGCGAGTGCAACTTTCACCAGATGCAGTTGAGAAGACGCTGCCACAGGCGACCGAAACGATGTTGCCCGAAAGAAAACGAATCAGCTTTACAGTCGCCCATTGCAAGTTGCACGTTGCACGTTGCAACCAGAGTCCAATCACTGTTGCAGCAGTCTTTAATCAAAGTGTCAGCAATGTTGGCAATCAGCTACTTTATCCGACGCTTTCAGCAGGCAAATTCTATTTTTCTGCAAAACTTTTTTTATCTTTTACCTTGCGCATCAATCAGACAAGGGTTAAAAGGTACACGATAAAATTCAAAATCAGTTGAAAGATGACACAAATATATAGCTTTATGTTTTAGTTTATGTTAAATGACTGGAATTTTACGCAGTTCTTTAAAGGAGAATCTTTAATGAATATTTGTTTTTTTTTTTTTTTTTTTTTTTTTTTTTTTTTATAATAGATCTTCAATGGAATATGAAACAGGAATATAATATATTCATATTATTATTATTTTTTTTATTATTTTTATAAATTTCTATATTATTTAAGTTTCTATCATATTATGCAAATAAAAATATTGTACTTAAATATATTCGAAAATGAGTATAAGATATATAAAATTAGAAATTAAATATAATAAATTTTTATATTTTTAACATTAAATAAAATATAATATACATAAGATCTGCAATATTTTTAATCAATACCATTTTTGTTACAACGATTTTATTTTGACATTGCTTAGCAATAATCCTAATTTTCTATGAACTCTATCAATCTGTGAGAAAACCTTTTTAATAAATGTTCGAGAAACAAAACTTGCGAATGCTGCATATAATGGAAATTATAATTTCATTTTTTTTTTTTATAAAGACCCAACGACAAAGGGAGAGTGTAATTGCTGCAGCAACAACCAAAAAAAGAAAAGAAAAACAAAAAACAATTTATTCAGACATAAATCGATATTTTTTGGAATTTTTGCATTTGCTCCTCGACATTGTTATGGCCTTTCACAAGTTGTATTTTCCAAGCAGACTTTTTCAAAGTTAGTTTGAATTTGTTTTTGTTTTTTTAAGTTTTTTTTTTTCATACACCTAATCATTATTTTTCCAGTGCTTGCTTTCATTACTTGTTTGAAGCCCATTCACACACATGCATACGCCTTGGAACCCCACTCGATCGTGCTGCTGCCTCTATTTGTGTTCGTGCTCATGTTCGTGTTCGTGTATGTACTGTTGTAAATCGACTCGTCGTCGAGTGCTCATTGGAATCAAAGACATAGCCAGTGGGAACAGCACTGCAAACCTCCACTCCATGCCTCCATGCTCTCGCTCTATCTCTATCTCGCTCAGTCGCTCTCACTCAAATTGACTCTCAGAAATTGCTTTTTATCTCTTTGTCGTTTCCATTACAGCGAGCAAAGTGTCTTTGTATTGAGGTTACTTGAATACCCTTGCATATCGAGCTTGATATGTTTGAGTCGGAATTTAACTATCATTGAAATATAGTTGGTATATTAAATACATGTTGAAATATCTTTTTATAGTTTGATGTTGTAACACAAAATAGGGAATGTATATATTTTCTCACCCGCTGAGATATTCATTGTCAAATAGAGTCTTAATAATTCGGCATTACTGAATGCAAACACAAACTCTCATTTACACACACATTTAAATAGTTGTACTTAACATTTTATGCATGTGTGTGTGCGTGTATCATTTGAACATTTAATTCTCGTTGCGCTTTCTGTTTGCCTCTGTGTGTGTATTTCCTCCCCCTCTCTCACACACACACACTCTCTCACTCACTCTCTCTGTGTTTTGCTCTCTTTTAATTTCACTCGCTCTCTTTCACATTCTTCCTCAATCTTGATCGCAAACTTATGTTGTTGCTTCGGCTGATCAAGTGCTCAATTTTATTTTGTTTTGTGCTGTTGTTACTCTAAATCTGTACAATGAGCATTGCGCAAATGTGTACATATTTACACATGTGTAGACATATCTTCCATGACCCAATAAGTTAATAAAATTCAAAAAGTAAATATAGAATTATGGAATGCATAATTCAAATTGTATTGAGTCTGAAGCGTGCAGATTTCTATGTGTTTGTTGTGCTGGATACGCACAGCTGACTGCTAGCGTATCTCGCAGTCGAGAAGTTTGTCTGGGGCACTCTTACTTGTTTATGGTTGTGCTGTTGTAGCTCTTGGCAAACTTCCATGGACCGTTCCGGCATTCCGAAATTCGCATACCAATGTTTCCAGTTAAACCAATTCCAGTTTTCAATTGGAATAATGCCGAAGAGCTCTGCCACAGGTTCAACACACTCGTAACGCTGCACAGTCACCAGAGTTTGCCAGTTAGAAGCTGCAGACGTCTTACCAGCACTCAAACATCAACAGCAGTATAAGAGTGGAGGCGACGACGTCATGTATAAGAGCGACGCACGTAGGAATGCGCGAGCGCCGCAACAACAATGCGCTGATCTCTCTACCGTTGCTCCAGCCAGCAACTGCAGCGATCGGCTCTGAGTGAACTCAATTAACGGGCGAGAAATAATGTGCATGAATATGTCGGCATACATGTGTGCGCTTGTATATGTACATACGTAATTGAGTGTCTTGCAAGTCAGACTCATTTACGTTGTTACGTTACGTAAGTTACATTGAGCGTAAGTTTATGTTTGTTAATGAGGGATTATTGAGGACGCAGTTTCACGAAATGAGAAGTATTTATGAATGTTTTAACACGATAACTATGCACAGTATAAATCTGAAATTGATAAAAATTAAACTAATGCTGATGAGAGCTGCATACTTTATAGAGTATCTACTCGTCAATAATCACTCTTACTATTGTCGCTTTAGTTTAGCCATGCTGCATCGTTTCACCTCTTACCGCGTTTTTTCTTTTTCTTCCCACCCCCTTCCCTGAGCAACTAACCCCTGGCGACAATTGTTGCATCAGCTCTTGCGTCTGCTCGAACTTCAGCTCCATTCGTTTTATTTATTTGTGTACCTTAAGTGAGTTTTCCGAGTGCGACTTTCTTTTCCCTTTCACGCTCAGCTCAAGTACGTGCAACTTGTTGTTGTGTTAGTTGCCTACTTATCCACCCTTTAACCTACCTCACCTGCCATTGCCATTCTAGCCTGTTGTTATCATAAACAGCCTTTCGCTTTTCCATTGCTGTTTAACTCGAAGTTTTTCCGGTTCGCAAATTTGTTTTTGAAAGTGCATTTCTCAATTTAACTATGCGCCCGATCAATAGTTAATGAATGGTTGCTATAATTGACCTATAACCGTTTTTGCCAGCATTGTATTATTAAAGATCTCTTTTTTCTTTGGCTGCAGAGATTATTTTCTTCAGTTTATAAGAAAACTAGTCGAATATGTCTTATATAGTATTTCTTTATAAGTTTTTCAAATGCATTCCAGCAGCTTTTTTTTTGGCTCTTTTTTATCGCTCAATGACGCGCTGCATGTTCAACAAATGTGGCAAGATTTATCGAGAGAGATATATGTTCATATATTACAATGAGCTCATGCCGCAAAGAGTAGCAAGAATAGCATCAAATCGACGAAACTTCCGGCATATGCCGAACATTAATAATAAACAACTTACAAGCCATAAACCCAATGAGAGGCCGGCGCACAAGGCGCACAAATAACAAGTAAGAAAGCTCTAGTCGAGACGGCTCGACTACGAGATACCCTGAGCCCTGCAAAAAACTGATACTCTTCTTCCTTATGCACGTATAAGCACGCGCTCTGCTAACCGCGCAGTTGCTCTTGTATCTTCGAAAATCAAATAGAAAAGAATAAATAATAATAAATAAAAAGAAGGAAATAATAAAAAAAATAAAAATAAAAAATTATGAAGGGCTTAGGCGAGGCTAGAACCTCCGACACCCTAACATTCGTTGCATCTGTCTAGCCATCTACACCACGGCTCACTTAAACGGCAGAGTAGCGAAAACGAATGAAATTCGCCATATACGAAAGAAACACTAAAACAGTGGCTGAAAATACAAATACAATTCAAAGACAATTCTAACGGAATTCAAAAACAATTGTGATTCTTAGAATATACACGCATAGCAACATAGAAAACAGCCCAAGACTTTTTGTGTGTATACATACATACATACATACATATGTGCACACGCATACGAAAATTGATTTGCATTACTCAACGTTGCTTGCATTTCCATTGTTATTTTAATTGTTTTAAAATGTTTAAATATATAATGGAATGTAATGAGAGTTCAGCATATGATCTACATATTCTATTTAACATTTTAGGTTTTTTTTTAGAAATCATAACTCTTTTACAATTAGCTTTACATGCACAAATATGTACATACATATGTATGTACGATTGCAGCCACACGCTGATCTACGCTTGCACACATATACATACATACATACATATGTATGTATGTATGTATGTATGTATGTGCGCCCTTAATGCGTCTTGCTGTGTCGCTGCCTTGCTTGCTGCGCCACATGGGTTTTGAATAGAAAACTTTACGGACTAATAATTCTGTTTCTAGATGGACAATCATATTGATATGTTCAGATTAAGATTATGATATTCATATCTATATGCCAAACCAAACTGTATGTCTCTAGTATTTGAAATGCATTTTTTACACATTTGGGGGTGGTGGGGCTAATTGGGGACCGGAATCCAAAATCTGACAAAAACCGAAATTGTATTAAATTAGTATCTATATATATGCAGAAGACTTGGACACTCTAACTCTAAAGATGAATTAGCTAGAATTTTAAAACTGGTTCCCGATAAATTCGTTTATCGATAACTTGCCAAATATACAAGTTATCGAATTTCTGAAACAAACTCGTACTGCGCGTGCAATATACGAACCTAACACAAAAAGAATGAACTCTCTAGCTTTTGTATCTTCGGAAATCGACGCGTTCAAACATACGGACAGACGGACAGACGGACAGACGGACAGACGGACAGACGGACAGACGGACGGACAGACAGACGGACATGGCTATATCAACTTTTCTCGTCACCCTGATCAAGAATATATATACTTTATGGGGTCTGCCACGCCTCCTTCTGCCTGTTACATACTTTTAACAAAACCATTATACCCTGATTTCCCATTTTCAATGGGCTCAGGGTATAAAAATATAAAATAAATAAATAAATAGAAATAAAAAACAATAAAATAAAGAGAGCCAAGTACCACAGCATAAATTACGCTATGAAATAAAAGCGAGACAACTAACAACAATTGCAGCAAGTGCTAACCGACTGCATAATATCCTGGGCTTTTAGCTGAAAATAACAAAACACTAAAACAAAATACAAAGTCATAAAAATTTGTTATGAGAACTTACAGCAGGCAAGTGATTGAATACTCTGTGTACGGTGTGGAGACGCCTTGAGTTGGCCATTAAAAATCATTAGTAATATATTAGCTATATACAGTAGATATATATGAAAATATATATGTCAGTTGACTTTATCTTTAGAGAACATCATTAGTGATGGAAAAATATAGAAGGAAGCTTAATATAATAAGTGTAACAATATTGACGACTCAAAAGGGATTAGCTTCGATGCTTGAAAAGTTTTTGCAAACGAGACAAAGAAATCTTTCTTAGACATTTTTTCAAATTATTAAAAAATAATCAAATAAAATAACTAATATTTGGAACAAAAAGATATCGTTATCAATCAAAGCTGTAAGGCGATTGACCTACTATATTTAATATTTGAGTATTCAAAATGCGAAACTAGAGAGCTCAAATTGTTTTTATTGAAGAATGATTTGCTTTTGGAGTTTGTTTTTTATTTAGCATCTTAATTCTCTGAAAAATAATCGTACATATGCATATGAGCTTAAAATCATGTGTTATTTTGGTTTTCCTTACTTTTTACTTTTGTTGAAAGAATTAATACGAAAATTTTCTTTTTAATTAAAAAAAAAAATACTTAAAAACAAATTTCCATTTAAATTTTTCAAAAATCTCAATTCGACACATTTTTTAAAAATCTCGTTCAAAGTTGTGAGAGTCTCTCTATCTATCTCTCTCTCTCACTCTGAAAATTAGTTATCAAGTTATTATTCGCTTGACTTTTCGGTAACTAATTAAAACGAAATCTTAACAACAAAAATTTCGCTTTACTTTAAAATATCATAAAAAATCAATTTACTCAATTTACTTATAATCCGACAAATAATTTTAAAGCATTGAAATGCACTCAATTATGATAAGCTCTATAAGCTCATTCAAAACCAATTACCAGGGTATTAATGCCAGCAGGCAAATGAAATTCCAATTCAAGCTATAAAAAAAAACTGAAAAAATGGACATTGAAAAAAAGGAAGCTAAAACACAAAGGAAAATGCAATAGAAAATATGCACACAGTGAGTGTCAAAATTATTACAATCAGCCAGCTATATCTAGCCGACTCGACTGGCCTGGCCTGGCCTGGCCTGCAGTGAAAACTGAATTGGACTGGGCTCGGCTAAACTAAATGGTAACTCGAATGTTGCCACTAAATTGGAAGGCACAAGTCACACTGGACGTGGACAACAAGCATGATGGCGACATCAGACCGAGGACGGAAGCGACAGACAGACAGACAGATGATGCATGCTACACGCCTTGCACTACTTTACCAAGCAGACAGAGATGGAAAGAGAGAGGGAGAGGGAGAGGGAGAGGGAGAGCGACGAGCTGAATGGCAGACAGAGAGACAGAATTAAGGCATTAACAAGCAAATTGTAACCAGCCCAAAAAACTTATTCGCCATAAATTTGTATGCTCGCTCAGTATAGATAGTATATTGGAAATCGGCTAAATATAATGGATATAGTATATATATCAACTTGGTCACTCATCTTCCATTGAAATATTTTAAAATATTTAAATTGAAAATATTTATTTTTAAATATTTAAGAATATATTTTATTTTATTATTTTAAATAAATTTGCACTTTTTTTAGTAAATCGTTTAATATTAAAATTAATATAAATATATTATATTATATAGATATGAAAAAATATATCTATTATTAATTTTATATAATAATATATTAATATTAATTAATATATTATATTATATCTATATATTAATATTATATTAATATAAACACTTATATTATTTCCTGTAATTTTTAATAAAAATATGTAATCTTTTTTTATGAATATTAAAAAAATTTACGAATTTTTTCCATGCTAAAAAACTAAGGAAACTAAAAAGTATATAAAATAATATATAAATTATATAATAATATAAAAAAAATAAATATATTTTAAGAAACCTATATAAAAATGTATATTAATATTTATAAATATTTATATATTTTACTTATATTTTTTAAAAATATTAATAAATATTTATTATAAATATTTTTACATTTTTAATCCGAATTGTCGCATTTGGTGAAACTGAATTTGGGAACGTACAAAATTCACAGAAAATATAAAATTAAATGTAACAAGAAGAGAGACAGCATATATTTTTTGGCAAAGAGCCTGGTGAAAGAAAAAATGAAGAGAAAAAAATATGCATATTACAGTCGGCTATAAACGGCCAACCAATGCTCGCCGCTCAGTAATAAAAGTGCAAAAACAATTAAACACAGAGTAGCTTAAGAGAACTCCCAATTTATATTCATATTATTATGAGAGTTGCATACATATATGTGTGCATATATATTGCTGCGCAACTCTGAGTAAATGTATGATCTGAATATGCCGTAACTGCAATGCCAACACCGATTTCATATGGCCAAAGAGCTTGGCAGCCATTAAAATGCGTATCATCTGCATGCACAGCAGGATATGGTCAAAAATTGAATGCGAATGCCGCCAAATGCCAATGAACAGCTCAGAGAAAACGGTTTGGCAATTGCTACAGCACATAAATGTGAAACGTAAAAAGAGCACTAAAGATTGTTAACTCTTAAAAAAAAAAAACCTTAACTACAATTTTATAGTGGCTATACAGAAAATACTTTAATTTGAAAACAACGAGATGAAGGTATTATTGTCAGCCAGAAAGTAGAAAGTTCTTCTCTATTCTATTTAATTCCCTGATTTAACTTTGTTTGAGCACAGCAGGTAGCCTTGAGGTTCAGCCCAGATCAGGACGGCCTTCAATATGAAGTGCCAGAGATAAGCGACAAATTCTCAGTACATTAATTCTCAGTAAAGAGCAATACAAAAAACTCAGCACCCAAAATACAGCAGGACCTAGTTCTCACCTATGGAGTTAGCGTAATGCGCTGCACAAGTAAGGGTACAACGCACGAACTCCCCGTTGATTTCTGAGGTCTATAAGAAAAAAACGACTAGAATTCGCTCAAAAGTATCTAAACGAGCCGAACTCTTTTTGGGACTCTGTTATTTGGAGTGATGAGTCAAAATTTAACATTTTTGGGTCGGATGCAACTCAAAAAGTGTGGCGAAAACCAAATACTGTTTTAGACTATTTTCATCAAATTTTGTCATGAAACCTTCTCTTACTTAAACTTTTTTTGCCCACTGTATATGACTAACATTTAAAGTAATATTTTTCAGACCCATCGACAAGTATTTAGAGCAGTAAAAATATTTTTCAAATACTAAATATAAAGATTTCTAGCATAAAAACTTAAAGATATTTTTATTTTTTTTTTTTTTTTTTTTTTTTGTATGGTAACACTTTTATTAAATTTTATTATATTATTTTAAGGTGACACTTTCTTTTTATTTTAATTTAATTTTAATTTAATTTTATTATTATTATTATTATTATTTTTTTTTTTTTTTTTTTTTTTTTTTTTTGATAATTATACATTAAAAAAAATTTTTTAGTCAAAATTTTTGTAGTAAAATTTATTTTTAGTAAAAATTTTTGTAGTACAAATTTTTGTAGTAAAAAATTTTTGTAGTATAAATTTTTATAGTAGAAATTTTTGTAGTAAAAATATTTGTAGTAAAAATTTTTTGTAGTAAAAATTTTTTTAGTAAAAATTAACGAATGGAAAAAACTGGTACGCAAAGAATCATGGAGAAATTCGTATCTATCTAAGATATTAAATATAATATAGTATATAAATATATAAATTGTTATCAATGCAAACTTATCATGGTTCAAAATACTTTCCAAGTATTTATTAAAAATACGCCAACAATTATATTATATAAGAATAAGAATATAAAATATATTTTATATTTAGAGCAAATGAAACGAAATGTCAAGTAAATATATCTTAATTTTAATTTAGATGCAATTGCATATGAGATTATTAAAAAGTTTATTTTAGATTTATGTAATTTATTTATTATCTATGTAAAAATAAAATGCAGAAACTCGCTTCCCTTTGCACTTTAATAAACAATAGAGCAAAGGTAAATATTCGAACAAGAGAACCAGCTTAAAAATTAATTTCGGCCAACTCTCGAACAAGTTATTTGAATTTGAGTCGACAAGAAAAAAATGTAGGAAAAAAAAAGCACATACAAAGTGTTGAGGCCAGACATAATGCTGGGGCAAAGCCAAATAGCCTTGGAGCGCGGCTGGTCAAGGGAAATGGCAAATGGCAAATAGCGAATGGCGAATGGCAAATGGCAAATGGAATTGGAAACAAGGATACACAAATTGCAAATACAATGTCATAAAGCGGGCACTCACCTCGGTAAAGTTTACTGCGCTTACTGCCAGCAGCAGTGGCAGCAATGGCAGGCTGTAGCTGTATGTGATGTTGCTGCTGTTGTTGCTGCTGCTGTTGCTGTTGTTGTTGTTGTTGTTGTTGTTGCTGCTGCTGTGATTGCCTGTGTTGCTGCTGTATTGCCGCATCCAATTGCAGCAGCAATTGAGGCGCTGCTGTTGCTGTTGCTGCTGCTGCTGCCGCTTGGCCCATATTTCCAACGAGCTTCTGTTGCTGCTGCTGCTGCTGCTGTTGCTGATGCAGTTGATGCTGATGCGTGAGCAATTGCTGCCCATTGCCAGCAGCAGCTGCCGCCGCCGCTGCTAATGCTGGCGGTCCATGAGCAGGACAAAAGCTACGATACTCTCCATTGATATCCATATAGATGGGCGCCTCCACAAGTGGCCAAGCGGCGCCAGTGGCCGTTGCAGCGGCAGCAGCAGCAGTTGTTGCTGTTGTTGCTGCCGCTGCCGTAGCTGTTGGTGTTAACGTAATTACATGCACCGGCAACAGTTGGGGGCCATTGCTCGATTGCAAATGTATGTGCGGCATGCCGCTGTGCTGGCTGCAATGCGGTTGCTGTTGCTGCTTGGGCGACAACTGTTGCTGCTGCTGCTGCTGCTGTTGGTGATGCTGCGGCGGCGGCAGGTTGAGTGCATGTTGTTGATAGTAGACTGCTGTAGCTTGCTCATAGCCAGCATATGCTGTACTCGAAGCCTGGCTTCTGTTGTATGCTGTTGTATGTGGCTGCAGAGACATGTTGCTGCTGTTGCTGTTGCTGTTGGTGTTGCTGCTGCTTGAGGCAATTGCTTTTTGTGGCTTGGCTCTCAGGGCGGCGGGTTGAAAGGGCGGCGCCAGTGGCGTTAGATTCGATTGATACGCCTTGACCAAAGCGCTGCTATGAGCCGTTGGCTCTGACTCCGCCTCCGCCTCCGGCTCTAGTTCTGGCTCTGGCTCTGGCTCTGTGCTGCTGCAATGTGCCTGATTTGTGAAGTCTTTGCGCGCTGCTTTGGCACTCGCCTGGCCGCTTGTGCCGCTGCGATTGTTGTTGTTGTCAACGATACTTTGTGCTGTTGGCAGTTCGCCAACAACTTTAACGCCTGATTTATCGATTAGCTGATAGCTTTCATCGATGAAAGCGACCAAATCCTTGCAAGCCTGCTGCAATTCCTCAGATGTCGTTTGCTGTGCCTCGGCACTTTCCTCCTCCACATCGTCATCGTCACTTTCGATAACATGCTCGATAATGCGTAAGTTCTCGTAATCGATAATACGTGCATAACCCATTTTGAGTGCGAGATTCGTTAGTCTAGCCATCTCAACGTCCACATTGTCATTGTTGAAGGTGAAGACATCGAAAGCCCTTTGAGCTTCGCTATCAACGAATTGTTTCAGCTCCTTGGATGTTTGTTCCGTGGCAGCGCCTTTCGGAAAGTCTAGCAAAACGGTCATTTTGCCATTGATTTCATAATCGTTATCGGCACTTTGATCGTTATCGTTATCGTTATTTGTAACGGCGTTTGTACTTGTTGTTAACTCCGGCTCTTCGTCATTGGATTTCCCCTCAGACTCTGTTGAGCTTGGTAAATTCTTTAGCTGCTCATCTACTTCTTCCTCTTCTTCTTCATCTTCTTGCTCAACTGGAATGCTGTTATCGATAAATATCTCAGCACCTTCATCAACAGCTGGCGTCAGACAACTGTCATAATAAACACATTCATCGCACACCAAATCCAACTGTGCCTCAGTTGACGGTGTTTTCAAGAGCGAACTAACAGTTGCTGCAGCCATTTTAACCACCAGGTATATCTATAGATATATGTATATATCTATATCTATAAACCACTTGCAATTACTTGGAAATTATTCTGGAATTGGCATTATCTTGAGTTGTTGCGCTAGTTTTTCTTTGCTCAAGAATATCATATTTTCGTGCCTTCGATTTCTCTGCTAAAATTCTGTAAGTAAAGAGAAGAAAACAGGTAAGAAAAAGTTAAGATTGCTATTTAAATATTTATTTTTTTTCTTTTGAATAAGAGTTTTTTCCTCTCTTTCTTTCAAAAGTCATTAATTATTCAATTTAATCAACATGATAAAAAGCAGTGAAGAACTTTCCATGTTAGCTTTAAACTAGAAAATAATTATAATAAAAATATGCAGATGATTTTTATGGAATAAGTAGAGGAGAATGAGGAAGAGAGTTAAAAAATGTATTCTAAAAAAAATTCTAAAAAAAACTATTTATTGATATCATAAAAAGAAATCAGATCAAGAATTATATTAGTTATATAAATAATAAATTAAATTAACTGCAAATTGATTATATTAAAAAGAATTAAGAATTATAAAAAAAATTCCTTTATTTGCATTATTTTGAAATTAAAACTTTATTGCAGCTTTTTAAGCATGGACAAACTTCTTTGAATCCCTTATATGTATTTTTTATCTGCATCATGCTCAAATGCTCTTTTCCCTCTCATTCAATATATGTATTACATATATTTTAATACTTACATACATATACAAATGTATATCTACATATATGTATAAAGAAGTTAAAGTTGGTGTGAAGTGTTCATAGATTTCTGATGTCATTTGTATGGCTGTTTACATAACAAACGAGAGAGAGAGAAAAAAAACTAATCTGAATCTTTGCAAAAAGTCGAACAATACAATTGTCTGATTGGCATATGACATTTTGGGGTCAGTAAATAAATTAGAAATGTGGATAAGATATATCGATAAGATATATGCAAAATATTTCCAGCTACCCCAAACGATAAAGGTTATAAAAAAAAAGTAGAAATGTGCAGATAATAAATGGCTTAGATTAGCAAATTAAAGATAAGTTAAAGAGAAATTGTATGGACATAAATAGATATATAATAGAGACTAAATATGCTTCAAATGTTTTATAATTCAGGCCACTTTAAAAAAAATATATATATATAAATTTATATTTTATTTAAATAAAATCAATTTTATAGATTTAGATATTTTTTCTGTTTTTTTGTTTGTTTTTTTTTTCTTTTTTTTTTTAATAATTAAAATAAAATAATTTAAATTTAAATAAAATAAATTGTAAGATATAGATATTTCATATTTTTTACATGTTTTCAAATTAACAAATTTAATAAAAAAAAATTAATAAATAAACGATAAATAAAATAAAATAAAATCTTTAAAACGCTTTGACTTTGCAATAGATCTCATGCCCTTCTCTATGAATTTGATTTTAAACAAAATCATCTAAGCTTTCTCGAATTCGAATATTCAACTCTTTATGCCACTCAATGAGTTTCATAAAAGTTAAATAAATACATACATACATAATATACTTACGCCACGTTAAACAAAAACAGCTTGCGCCAAAGCAAAAAAATGGTAGCATACTTAAAAGGGCTGCGCACACGCGATTCTCACTCCATTTTCATACAGATGCACATATCTGCAGTCCATATGGTCAGCTTAATGCAGAAAACTGCAATTCTATAATTACGCTTGATTACGCAATTAAAATTCAATATCAATATCTTGCAGCCGTTTCAAGCCAAGTTTGCATGCAAAAGTTGAATAGGGCTAAAAAGTGTATAAACTTTTATAATTAATATAAACTTAAGTTTATAGAATATGTGCTAGTCATGCATACCCGCTGCTGTGTGTGTGTGTGTGGGGCGTAAACGTGTCTGCTTTGACATTTCATTTGCCATATGTTTCGCTACAGTTGTCAAGCAGATTATTGGCCATCATCGCAACAACTATTTTTAGCCGTTGAGATAAACATTAATTGACGTAATATTTGATTGGTTTTCTTGGATTACTAAAAGAGAAGCATGTGAGCAGACAAATTAAACTTTGATCTCTAACAACTAATATTTGGTGTATTTAACTGAGCCAAGTTTCCTTTCGTCATTTATCAATAGATATTCAAAGAAATATAACTGAATATCCGATTTTATCTGATGAAAATTTTGACTGAAGAATTAAAAAAAAAATATTTGCTTTTATTACGTTTTATTATATAATAAATAAATAACATTATTGATTAATTAATATATAAATAAATGAATAAATATGCAAACAAATAAATACAATAATAAATATATAAACAATTAAATAAATAAAGGATTTTCAAGATATAAATTTTTGTATAAGATAAAGTTTAGTACATTTTATTATATAATAAATAAAATAACTTATTAAATAATAAATAAATATAAATAATTTAAACAAAAAATAATATTTGCCTTTACTACGTTTTATTATATAATAAATAAATAAAATAATAATTAATATATAAAAAATTAATAAATACATAAATAAATAAATAAATAAATGAATAAATAAATATATATATAATAAAATAAAAAATGTTCAAGAAATTAATTTTTTTATAAAATTGAAGTTTATTTATTTATTATATAATAAAATGGAGTATATTATATAATAAATAAATAAACCTTTTAACTAATCAATAGAAAAATACATATAAAAGAAAATAGGTAAATACATAAATGAATAATAATTATTTGTATCAGTTAATGCTTAAATAATAAATATAAATAGTAAATATAAATACATAAATAAATAAATATTACCAAACATTTTCTATTAGACATAAAATCATAGTTTGTTTCATTAAGAAATTGTTCTAAACATTATATGGCAAATATTTTAAAATATATACACAACTGTTGAATATATAAAGTAAAGTAAACATATGCTTGAATATATTTGTGAACATTAATTTCACATATTTTCACAACTCTGACGTGATTAGCCCATACACCGTGTACAATAAATCATAGCCATATATGTATGTCAAACATATTATTGTGATTATACGTTTTATAATGATTATTAATTTTGAAATTATAATTATTATGCTTAGTTGCCTGACAGAAGTTTTATTTATTTTGAAATTTTTCAATTCATACTTTAATAATAATAAGTATATCTGTAATCTTGCTAATCAAGCTAATTCCATCGGCTATGACCTTCAAGTAAAGCCTTAATTTTATCCTTTCTATTTCCTCTTTGCTCTAATTACCAATCCACTTAGACAACCACCATCGGCAAGCGCCCAAAGAATGCATCATGAAAATTAAAAAACTTTCAGATACAATTGAATTTGGCCAACAATCGAAAGCATTTGCTTTGATATCGTCTCTAATAAAGTCCGCAACTAACTGCAATTGATATAAATTATGCAAAAACTTCAAGCAGAGTAGCTGAGAGATAAATATGCATTGCAACAGGCATAATAAATGGCTTTTGATGACTAAGCTGATTGAGAATATATAATGACGTTAAATGAATATTATCTGAAGTCGTAGATAGAGAAACCTATTTGCATAATCGAAATCAAAGCAAGCCAAGTATTCGGAATCACACGGAGCATATAAGACGTTATTCATTTTCAATAGTTGTTAGACAACGTATTCACACGTTTCACATAATACTATAATCTGTAGCATTATTTTTTATAGTCAGTGGAAAAATGCCCAACTTTAATGGGGCCATTATTATGCATACGATGCAATTGATCAAGACACCGGCAACGCTGCGTGAAATTGTGGTGACCATAGCCAAGAATATCGATTTGCCGCAGGACGATCTGATGAAGCCGGTCAAACAGACCCTAGACATGGGCTATCGCATGGGCTTCTTGCAGAAACTCAATGGTAATATGAATAAGATATTAAAAGAAACGAATTAAAACCTAATCTCAACACAGGTAGATACTTTCTGGTACCAATGTCCTTTGAGACGCTCCGATCTGAAATGAAATCGGCGGGAAATCAGGCTTTTCGAGCCAAACCCGATCGCGAAACGTCCGATCCAAAGCCCAATATCGAAAAGCGAACAAATGCCAAACAACAGCCGCAGCCAGTGAAGGCAGTCCAGATATTCAAAAAGAAACAGTTTGTGTCGGGTATGATGGATCCTGACTCGACGACCACATTGATACCAACATCGTCGACGTACTCGAAGTCGGCTGGATTGCTGCAACGTAAGCCGAAGCGATCACAGCAAGCCCTTAAATAGATGCAGTCAACCTGCCAACTTCCAAAGGCAGCGAAAATTTGCCGTTAGCCTGTTTTTTCGCTTTCTAAGTTGAACAATTAAAATTAAAGCAATGTCTTCAATGTGCCTATTCTAGTGAACGATATTTTGATGGCAGCTGCTGCAGCTCATTTGTGCCCAGTTGACGAATGTCTCAATTAGCGTAGCTATCGCAAGGCAAGGATGCCAAAGTCCGTGGGCGTGTGAACGTGAATGATACCGTCACGTCGCAACGCGTCGCGTTCTCCCTTTTAATTTGAAAGCCAAATGAAGCGTTGCCTCCGCCACGTTTTCCATTCCATTGCTGCATGCATGCATTGGCCATATGGTCGGTAGGTCGCGCTGTCCGTCCAATATAATCGCCCACGTTCGCGTTATCTGTTTCGAGCGACCTATGTCCTGTGCCTGATGACGTCGACAGCAAGTGGCTGCCTTTGCCGGCAGCACACGGCGAGCACGACGAACAACCATACAAATTGTCTAACGGTATTTAAAGCCCACGCCACGAACAAATGCTACACAGAGAGAGCAGTCAGAGAGCGCACATAGGTGGTGAATTGTGGTGAGTAACGAGCGCGTGTTGAGTTTCAGATAGGCAAGAGTGCAACAAATGTTTTGTCTCACTCAACTAGTAGGTAATATACATAGTAAGGACGTCAACTGAGGTGACTTTGCTCAACTTTGCTGCGTGGGCGCGATTCACAGCGCTAAGCAATGTAAAAAGCGAAAAGTGAGATTATCCCTCGACATCCATTCGGCACACTGGCATAAATACTCATACATGCATACATATATACATACATATGTACTATGAACGTTGCTCCATACGCGTCCCACAGGGAGCGTGTCTGTGTGTGAAATATTAAAAGCACGAACTTGATTGCCAGATACACTGGATGCGCGCTCCTTCTTGAAAAGGGGTAACAACATATTTAAATAGGTGAATATTGTAGGTGTTGATAATATGAGAGGTTAATGAGTTTTCTACATTTTTAATGATTTAATTCAAAAGTATCTAAAAAGGCTAATTTAATTTATAATTAAATTTAATTCGAAAGTATCTAAGCAGGGAATTTTAATTTATAATTCAATTAAGCTATTGCCAGCTAATGTGTAAATCTGTTTGACAAATTCTTCTACTTTTACTTTGTATTTTTTAATGTCATTTATTCGCATAACTTAAAACATTTTTGTGATTACTCTGGTACTCAAAATAGAATTAAGCCACTTAATTCTTTGCCATAGTTATAAAGACATTAAAGTTTGCGGAGCAAAACAATCTGGAAAACTTTTTTACTGTTATCAAAAAGTACTGAAAATGATATTCTCATAAAATTCTTTTTGGTAATGCAGTCCATATTTCCAAGTTATCCAATAAAATTCATTGACTGTACAATTGAAAATAATTATTCTTCTAGTTTTTTATGTAGAAACATATGTCGAGAAATTTTAAAGCCAAGCCTTGAAACTGATACTATACAAATTATATTACTTCTATGTAACAACGGAAAAACCCAAAAAAAAAAAATATATATATATATATATTTTCATGAATTTAGTCAAATAAATAATATATAATTTTTATGAAATTAAAAAAAGATACAAGAAGTCAATTACTATTATATTATAATTTCTCATTAAATAGCTCTCAACAGTTGGCTAATAACAGTTATTTGTTTGCGTAAGCTCTCAGGGCGAGAGAGAGACAGAGCGATGTCTGCTAAGCATATGCCATGAAAAACTTGTCATCAAAATTAACGTTAATGCAGTAAAAATGTGGAAATTCAATTAGCTGTCATCAAAACCCAAACGGATGCACAAACAGCGAACAGACCGCGAAAGTGCGTAAAAGCTTTAATTCCCCAGCAGCAAACAAGTAATCCAAAAACAAAAACTATACAAACACACACACACACACAGAGAGAGAGAGAGAGAAAGACACATGATTATGCACTTGTACACGTGAACATATGCTTTTTTCAATTATGTATGTATGTGTCTGTGTGTGTGTGTGTATGCAAATGCCAAGACATAAAAACGTAAGACGTGCAACAGCAGCGCAATTTACGTTGACGGCGACAGCGCTGCTCAAAATACACCGCAAAACAAAACTGACTTAGTTTTGCCAATGTGCGCGTGGTGAGTAAGAAAGCGTTACTGCTCTATTCGCTGCGAAGCCCCGGCGCTATATGTTGTTGTTGCTGCTGCTGCTGCTGTTGCTGCGTCAACTGGTTGTGTTGCCTCGCTGAATGCACTTGCTGGCTAGCTCTTGTTTCTGTTGTTGTTATTGCTACGTTTTGTTTCTCTACTTTGCTTTGTGTGCCACAAACTATTGCCAATTCACACACACACACACAAGCGCGCGCATGTATGCATTTATGTGTGTATGCACATATACACACATTCACAGGCGTATGCGTGAGTGTAAAGCTAACATATTGTTGCCATTTACATTGAATACGCCGCATAAAATTCATCGTAAAATACAACACTTGCTGCTCGGCATGAAAGCAATGCAATATTTATGAAAAGCTATTTAAAATGCAATTTGTAATAGTTTTGCTTTGACTTACCAGTTGCTGCAACAACAACAAGAGTGCAGAAAAATGTTTTCGTTATTTCGCACACAATAGCTCATGCTCACACATACACACGCGAATAGACACGTTTACATATGTACACACACAAGCACAAATTTCATAGCACATACGGCACAAACGCGAATGCGAAACATGAAGAAAACAAACCTACCGCAGTAACGGCAACAATTTGTTATTGCTTTAGCATGGCACTGTTTTTTTCTCTTTCTCTCGTACTTGTTTCTACTTTTGGCAATTCCTTTACAAAATGCGTATTACATTTGCAATTCGAGTTGCTTTGAACTAGTGATTGGCATTTGCTTGTACATTAACCAAAGCAACTGAAAATATACACAAACAACAGGCGACACACACGAAGACCCAAACGCGGCAACCGTTTGATTTTGATTGACGCTGGGGCACCATGGAAAACTGCAAACGAGCCACAGCACGCCTATACGAGCAGCGAACGGTCGAACGGGCGAGAGGCTAGCGACGAACGACGAAAACGGCGAACGGGGCGAACAGCGAGCCGACCAACATGAGCGCACGAAGCTAAATCCGCAGCGATGGCAGTGCCTGTACAGAACACTATTGCGTGGGAGAGGCAGCGCGCAAGAGCAGTGCCGACAAGTTGCATGCAAATTCTTCTTTACGTGGGTGGCGAAACTTCGCCAAGTAGACAGGAGAGAGAGAGAGAGAGAGAGAGAGAGCGCGCGAGAGAGAGAGAGCAAGGGCGCAACAACAGCAGGCAGGCAACGGGAATATACATATTTCGTTTATTTCGTGACCGCAACCTGTGTGAGGGCTGACGACAAAAGCTTTTTGTTTTTGCTCGTCTTTTTGCTGCCGGCCGAGCCAACAGCTGTTTTAACCATTCCACTGGACTTTGACAATATCAAAGCTGTTGAGTTTTGCACAATTCACGACTAAATTAAGCATTTAACGAGAATCGGTTTATTTACTTTATAAATCAGTATGCATACATATATGTATGCTTGCTTCGAGAACTATTCATATAAATAAATTTAATACGCATTAATCAAATGCAGCTGATTCGAGGCATGGTAACTCCCACTCTGGAAAATGTTGCGAATATACATAATAGGCGAAAGCTTGCATTGGGTTGGTGTGTGTCTTTGATAATACCGTTATTAGCGGTGAGCTTTTTTTGCTGAATACTTGCTTTAGCTTTTCAGATGGTACAGAAACACTTGTTAGTCTTGCGCAACTTGAGCCACCAATCAAAGTCGTTCTTAATGAACTTCACCTTCGAATCGTCGCGCTTCTTACGAAAAGTATCTCGATCTTTCAACCATATACGGGCATACTCCATGCCAATGAGCATTGCCATCGAGCTAGGTACACACTAGTAGGTCATTAGGTTAGTAATATGTAGTATTCTCAATAGAGTTCTCATCTTAAGATTTACATACATCTTTCTCTAGGCTTGACACCATGACATTATGCTGAGCCCGTAATCCTGCCTCGGTCGTCAAATTATCTTTGGGTCTGCAAATCAAAGTACGCGACCATTCCTTACTCTTTGGTAATGCCATATTATCTATATATTCTATACCACTACAATTTTTGATACACTTATAATTTCGGAACTTATCTTTTTCTTAAAGGATTAACTTATCTTGTCTTTTCATATTTATTCTACAAAATCTGATAATCTAATGTTCCAAAAGATATGACTGGAGCAAACAAAACAATTTTGATTAAATGATTGGTGAAATTGACATTATTCTCAGGGAACAACTAACTAAAACTATATAGTATTTGTTTATATGAATTAAGAGTTTTAGCAAGGCTTTCAAATACTTTGAAGTGCCGAATATTTATAATTTTCAACTTAACTTAATTGCAGAGTTTTCTCGTTTTTTAAACCTATTCTATAATATTTTTATTATATTTTTCTAAATCTATAACTATATCTATGTATATATCTGAATATCTATACAAATCTATTCATCTGCCAATTTCTGGTCTTGTGACCAAACGAAAGTTTAAAACATTAAATTCGCCCAAATAAAAACAAAACAAATATAAATAGCAAAGAAATGTTTCCAGGAACAATGAATGAAAAAAAAAGTAAGAGCAGCAGAAACAACAACAACAACTACATAGACTTTAAGACAAAGAAGTAAAACAAACTTTAAGCCAATACAGTACCTATGTATGTACAAAAAAAAAAGAAGCAGGAGAAACTGAAAAGAAAAGAAAAACAATACAAATGAAGTCGAAGAGGAAGACGAAGTATAGCAGTGCCATAGGATGAGCAGCGCAAACTAAAGCAAAACTCCTCTAACGCACACCGCTAGGGAGCGAGCTTAGCAGTAGAGCAAAAAAGCAAGAAGAAGACGAGGCAGAGGCAGAGGCAGAGCCAGCAGCAGCAGCAGCAGAGGCAACACAAGTAAAACAAAACGAAAATGTGGGCGGGGATGGGTAACTGGCAACGGTACGGGCAAACGTAAATCAAACAAAAATAAAACAAAGCAAAACAAATAAAATAAACAAAACTACGCAGAAGTAGCAGGCGGACGTCAACGACAACGACAACGCCAACAACGGCAACAACAGCAACAATAACAACAACAACAACAACAACGATAGCAAACAAGGAGCAAGCAAAACAACGGCAGAGTGAAAAGGGCATTGGGCATGAAAGAATGAAAGAAGCCAAAGCAAAACACCCACACAAACAGCAAAATGAAATTGTTGAAAACAAGGCAATGCAACGGTAATTATGACGACGACAATGATGATGATGATGATGACGATGATGATTAAGCAAACGAAGCAAATTCCGTTAGCTAAAACAAACATTTGCAAATGTTCTCAACAAACTTTTGGGGCACAACAAAACGAAATTGAAAATGCACCCAGCACTGGGCAATGCCTGGCCAACAATGGCGAATGGCAAATGGCGAATTCAAAGTTTGAGTTTCGGGCCAAACACACAAAAACAGTTCAACATACACAGTACATGTGCGTAAGTATATGTGGCTGTATTTGTATTTGTATTTGCATTTGTATTTGTGTGTCGCTTTTGCTCTGTGCGCTCTGCAAACCAATTCACTGCCGATCTCGCTCTGTCTCTCTAGCTTTCTCTCTCGCTCTTACTTTCGCTCTGCCACAGGGCTGTCATCATTTGTTTTGCCTGCACACTCGCTGTCCCTTCCTCTCTAATGGTTGTAACGCCCATCACCCTTCAGGATGGCTTCTAAGGTAACTGTATGCGTAAATAAGCATTTTACAATAATACATTTGACCTTGTTGTTGCTGTTGTTGTTGTTGTTGTTGTTGTTGTTGTTGTTGTTGTTGTTGTTGTTGTTGTTGTTGTTGTTGTTGTTGTTGTTGTTGTTGTTGTTGTTGTTGTTGTTGTTGTTACTGTGGCCATGCTATGTACTCAATCGAGTAAATGGTAAAATGGGGTATTACATTCAAGGAATTATCGAGTGAGGTAAGTTATATGCGTAAATTCTTGATAAGCATAGACTCTCAGTCGGATCTACTAACATATATGTCTGTATTGTATATTTTATATTATAATAATGTATAATATGTATTTATATATTATAGATCGGCTTGGCTGTTAGTTGTGGACTTGGTCCTTTTTAGCTCTTTTTTTGTCTATTTATTACAGCTATTTTCAGTTATGAAATTGACTTTTTAGCATTAACAACACTTCTGGCACAATATTATTGACAAAATCTCCACATTGGCCTCTGGACTCAGGCTCAGGCTCTGCCTCGGGCTCAGACTCAGGCTCAGCCTCGCACTCACACCTCAGCCTCACTCAGCTCTGGCCTCAGCATCTCTGACTCAAGCTCAGTTTCAATCAGCTTCAGACTTGAGTCGTCAGTCTCAGTCTCTGCCTTTCTCATTTTATTTCTGACTCTGGCTCCGGCTCTGCCTCTGGCTTTGCCTCTGCCACTGCCTCTGCCTCTGCTTCTGGCTTGAACTTAGATATAGACTTTGCCGCTGCTTCTAAATCTCCGATTAGCTCTAGCTTGAGCTCTCTCTTCTCGCTTCTACCTCTGATTCTGACTCTAGCTCTAGATCTGCTTCAGCCCCACCCATAGGCCTCAGCCTCAGAATAAGAATCAGATTTCTTACTCAGTCATCAGGCTCAACCTTAGCCTCAGCCTTAGGCTCAACCTCAAACACCTTTAGATTCAGCATCAGACTCAGTTTCAAACTCAAACTCAGACTTTTGACTCAGACTAAAGCCCCAGCATCAATAAGTCTCACCGTCAGCCCCAGTCCTCAAGTCTCAGAAGTCAGATCTTAGCCTCAGCCTCATCCAGTCTCAGACTCATTCACAAACCTCTGGCCTCAGTCTCAGCGTCAGCCAGAGGCTTCGCCTCCGCCTCGGGTTGAGCCTAAAGTTTGAGAGCTGAGGCTGAGCCTGGGGATCAAGACAAGACCAGAACCTGAGCCGGAGCTTGAGTTTGAGGTAAAGCCTAAGTCTGGGTCTATCATATTGCAGTAAGTATGAATATATAATAATAAGTATAATATATAACCTCTTGAAGAAATCAGCTGTAATGCCCTTGCCAAATTCATGTGTTATAGCTCAACATATGTATGAAGAAAGCTAGAAGAGTTTATCAGATAAGGGATTTCAAGTATCTCAAATAATATGAAAAGCTAGATGAATATCTCATAAAATCAATAATAATAATCAAGTTATATTTTTTGACTTAAATAAATGACTTAAGTTCAATTACTATTCAAAAATTCTTCAAGCTCAACAAACCTTCAAACCAATTCGCCCATTGCTAACCCTCAAGAGCTTAATAATACTCGAAATTCGACTAAGGTTAAAGCTCACAGACCAATATTCCACCCACGCCAAGTGCACGTGAGACTCGTCGTCTACTACTTCTTATTCGTCTTCTTCTTCTTCTTATTTTTAAGGGAAGAGCAATGCAAAAAATGCTTAATTAATTAATTTTTTCGAACTAGAGCTACGTTTGCATTTTGGCTTGAAATTTTTATATGTCAATGTAATTGTTAACAGCTGTACTTTTCCAAAATTACAACGGTAAAGCAAGCAAAAAATAAACTACATATTACAGTGGGGTATGCCGAACTAAGAGCAACCCATTAAATAGGCTGTTGAGTAAAGGGAATGTTTGCGTTTTGGTATTTGTATTTTGATATAAAATTAGAAATAAATTAAATTAGATTAGAAAAATTTAAATGTGTTTCGGAGCAAGCACAAAAAATATTATTTATATGAAATTTAAATTTTATGCATATAGATGAAGTCCAATATTTAAGTTTAATTCAACAGAAATCTAAACTAAACTAAATTAAAATGTTAATTTAAAAAACAAAACAAAAAAAAACAACAAATTACAAAAAAAAAAATTTCAAATACTTTTTCTTTGAAATAAAATAGTTATATTATATAATATTAATTTATAATAAAATATATAAGATAAAATATCAGATAATCTACGTATTTATAATATTTGAGACCAGAATAATTTCTAAAAGATTTTAAAAATCTATATTAAATAAGCCAAAAAAAAATCTCGGCATGTTTAATGGTTTAAAAACATAATTTATATGAAACTAATATATAGATGGAAAACAATAAATAAAAGAAAAAATATAGATTTTAAAGTTTCATCGATTTACATATAGGTATAATTAATTTAGTTAGATATTTATACAGACAAATCTTAACATATTGAAGAATATATATTAATTACATAGTATTTTTGTTTTAATTATATTTTTTTTATATTACCCCAACGCATAATATGCAACTTATGCACTAAAATCAAGTACTGGGTATCAAAAAAAGAAAAACCCGAAACTAGAAAGCAAATTTTGCTGCATGAACAGAAAATATCATACAAGGGCTGGCAGAGCAGAAGCCAACGTATGTGAAAATTGCAAGGGGAGTTCACGTCATGTTCGTAATTGCTGTTCCAAAAAAAGGTAGAGCAACAACAACCACAGCAACAGCAACAGCAACAACAATAACAACAACAGCAACACGCGTACTGCTCTCGTAGAAAACAATGTCAACATGGACAGCAATTCGACATTAAACAAATAACAAACAACAACAACAAATCAGCAACAATTATAATGCAACTTGTTTTGACAAAAATCTGCAAAGGGTTAAACTCACAGAGAATCTATAACGATTGAAGTTCTAAGGCAATAAAACTTCATGATAAACAGAATTTAACAGAATTTGGCAATGCCTTTGAGCCACTAATAAATAATAAAATAATAATAATATTATTATTATTATATTTTATAATTCTTGCTATAACAACAAATAGTGCATATTATTTTCCGATTTTTTTCTCGCGCAAAACCTGTCAAAAGTGTTGCATACAATCGGGCGCAGGGACAAAGCAAAATGGCAAATAAATCTTTGTTGATTTTGGCATTCAGTTTGCATCCGTTTGGAGTGTTTTCCATGTTGTATATAATAAACAAATAAAATGAATTGCAAATATGTTGATGAACTTCTAAAGGGAATTGCAAATATTTTGATGTAGAGCAAACACAAATGCATAAATACATGCATACATACATGCATACATACATGCATACATACATGCATACATACATACATATGCATATTCTGAATAGAGTCTGTAACGTTTTGCTAGTGAAATGTTAAAATGCTATTTGAAATACATATTTTCTTACATATTTTCTACAATTATGTATCTTATTTATTTACCATTTACCATTTATGTATATCTTGTTATTTTTCAATGAATTGTCTTAGTACCAGGCTAAGTTTCTTGAATATATTAGCTTCCATACTAGTAAACTAAATTAAATATTATTGTCAGGACTTGGAAAAGGCTTCGATATATTTGATTCTGATTCTGCAAAGCATAGGTCTTCTACTGAACAGTTATATGCATATACATATTTAAACTTAACTGAAAAATCTCTATCAGATTTAATTTTGAGCTTGATTTTTTTGAGAGTATTACAAGGTAAATTTTTTTTTTTTTTTTCTTTTGTAAGAAAAAAGTGTTTTATTGTATTATTTTATTGAATAAAATTTAGAATAAAGAATAATTAAATTATTTAAATAATTTCTTAATAAGAGATTCCAATAATAAAACAATTTTAAAATTTGGTTGAGATTAATAAGTTTTTTTTATTTCTTCATATTTGTTCACTTTTTATTTACTTATTTGATAAATTATTTATTTGATTACTTTTTTATTGATTAATTTCTTTATTAATTTGTTTATTTATTAATTGTTGTATATATTTATTAATTTTTGTATTTATTTATGAATTTTTTTATTTATGTATTTACTTATTTATTAATTTATGTATTTATTTATTATTGAATTCATTTATTGTTTATTTATTTATTCAGTTTTGTATTTATTTATGTATTTTTATTTATATATACTTATTTATTAATTTATTTATTTATTTATTTATTATTGTATTCATTAATTTTTTATTTATTTATTTATTTATTTACCTATTTGCTTATTTGTATTATTTTTATACCCTGAGCCCATTGAAAATGGGAAATCAGGGTATAATGGTTTTGTTAAAAGTATGTAACAGGCAGAAGCAGGCGTGGCAGACCCCACAAAGTATATATATTCTTGATCAGGGTAACGAGAAAAGTTGATATAGCCATGTCCGTCTGTCCGTCCGTCCGTCCGTCCGTCCGTCCGTCCGTCCGTCCGTCCGTCCGTCCGTCCGTCCGTCCGTCCGTATGTATGAACGCGTCGATTTCCGAAGATACAAAAGCTAGAGAGTTCATTCTTTTTGTGTTAGGTCCGTATATTGCACGCGCAGTACGAGTTTGTTTCAGAAATCCGATAACTTGTATATTTGAAAAGTTATCGATAAACGAATTTATCGGGAACCAGTTATAAAATTCTAGCTAATTCATCTTTAGAGTTAGAGTCTCCAGGTCTTTTGCATATATATAGATACTAATTTAATACAATTTCGGTTTTTGTCAGATTTTGGATTCCGGTCCCCACTTCGCCCCACCACCCCCAAATATAAAAAAAATGCATTTCAAATACTAGAGACATGCAGTTTGGTTTAGCATATAGATATTAATATCATAATCATAATCTGAAGACATCAATACGATTGTCCATCTAGAAACAGAATTATTAATCATCAAAGTTATCTCATCAAAATCCATGCGGCGCAGCAACAAAGGCAGAGAGAGACAGCAAGACGCTTGCAATGCTTACACACATGCATACACACATACATGCATGCAAGCGTAGATCAGTGTCTATGTGTGCGTGTGGTTTTGCATGCGTGTGGTTTTGCATGCGTGCAGAAACGAATCGAATAATTCTTGGAATATTATTCGTTCGAAGAAAGGCTCAGGGGATTTCGTAGTCGAGCAGTCTCGACTACAGCTTTCTTACTTGTTTAAAATAAATTTTATGAAAAATCAACAAAAATGTCAATGAAATATACCATATAAAATATATATCATATTGATGATACATTTTAAGTATATGCAGTTAAGTATATGTATGTGTGTATATACATACATATACTTTTGCTCACCACTGTATATATATTACCTACAAATATGTAAGTCAACTGCCTTTTTCAGTCAATATTTAACGTGAGGATAAATTTGTGTTTTTAGATGTTTCCATCACTCTAACATATGTATAACACATATGTTCATATACATATGTACATACATATGTATACATGTATGTATTTAGTCTACATTGAAATGCTGCTAACAAGTTTTTTGTTTTCGAATACGCCTGCGCAAGATACTTAAATTCAAAATATGCAATTCGCGCACTGTTTTATTCATGTGAACGTTTGTGTACATATATACATATATTTATACATATGTATGCAGAAATAAATACGCATATGGTGATACATTCATATTTAAGTACACATATACATACATATAAATGTGTGTGTGCACACAATTTATACAGAATTAAGTACTTCTGTACGTTCATACATACATACTTCATATACATACATATGTATATAAATATACATTCTTATAAATGCAATTAAGTAGTTAAGTATGTTATACATATTCACATACTTATATGTATGTACATACATTAATATTCATACATACATACATACATACATACATATAACGCTGTATTTATCTGTCTCACCTTCCCTTTCGCTAAGCCGTGCGACAACAGGCAGCCAATAATTAAGTTCATTGCTTCTATTTGCGTATTGGCTGCCTTGCATATTTCGCATCGTTGCTGTTGTTGTTGTTGTTGCTGTCGCTTTTGCATATTTTTGTAGCTCAGCAACAAAAGCGACCAACGGCAAAAAAAAAAAAGTAAACAACAATAACAACGAAACAGCACATGGGGCTCATCTTCATTAGCCCTGCTTTCGTCTGTCTGTCTGCGCTGCTCGCCTTGTCTTTTGTCTCGCTCTGGCACTCTGTTGTTGTCTCCTACCAACCAATCAACCTTACCTATCCGCCTTGCTGCCTCCCTCTTCCATGACTTAACTTTCTTGCATTCGCCTCTCTGTCAGGGACTGGCGTTGGCGCAAAACAAAAAAAAGAAACAAAAAAAACGTTGTTTACTTGGAATGCCTGCGTTGCCTTTGTTTTTGTCGTCGCTGCCACTGATGTTTACACAGTTCCACAACCGAAGTCCAACAATAAAAAAAAAACAAGCAGCGCGAAAAGCTCAAAAGAAGCAGCGACGCGAGCGTCGGCATAATGACCTTCAGCAACGCTGACGTCGCTGTCATCAGCATCGTCGCCGCTGCCGCTGCCGCTGGCGTCTGCGCTGGCTGGATTGGGCTGACTTGGTTATTGCTCGGGTCAGGTCTCGTTGCCGCCCCCACACGACTTAATTTCTCTTCGTCTCTGCTCTGCGCCCACACGCACGAACGAAGTAAACAAGCAGCGACTGCGCTGCTCAGCGCTGCGCTGCTCTACTCTGCTCTGCTTTGCTCTGCTCTTCTCTGCTGACGTCGCGCATGTTGTCGTTGCTTCCTAGTTGCATTTGCTTCTACCGGCACTCACACATACACACTCACACATTGAAAATATGCATGTGTGCGTGTCTGTATGTACAGTTTACATTGCAGCACGACGAGCGCTCGCGTTCACGCTTACGCTTTGCCTCTCTCTCTCTCTCTCTCACTATCGCTCTCTGGAGTCGTTGTCGTTCGGTTGCTCTCTTTGTTTGCGCTGCTGTGCAAACAAGTGTTTGTTTGCCGCGTTATAAACGGCAGAGCCCAGCCTCGTCCTCAACAAACATATGTAATTCGACCCACTCACCAGCCCCCTCTTTCAATTTACAACTAGGCCAACAAAGGAGCTTTCGCACTCGTTGGCATGCAAAGACCAAAAGCTCTCTATGTATTTGTATCGCATCGAATTTGTACTAATTAGCATTTTGCTTTGATTTCATTTCACTCTGGCCATGACTTGCAATTTAAGATATTTAAATCTAAAACAAATAAGTATTAGTCCAACTTGGCAGACTAGTATATACCCTAGACGACAAATTTGTAAGCCAATTTTTAAGTAAGATCATTTGAGGACTGAAATATGATACCTTGAGAATTTTAAAAAAATATAGTATTTACGAATTTAATTCCCGATTTAGAATCTTACATTTTATTTAATTGCCATGTACATTCTCACAGAGGAAAATACTTGAATTGAATGAAGGATATAATATTGATTAGATTTTGTTTATTATAAATTATGTAAATTATAAAATATGCGTAGATCTTAATCACAATTTCGATATCTTTAACTAGACTGATAAATGCAAAATATTTAGTGGTAATAAATTATTCGAGTTTTGAAAAATTTGTATTTCTTTGCCTTTAAACCGTTACCTATGACGTATATTTAAATTAAGCTTGATTAATCTATTAGACAAGAAGATAAATTGGGTTTATAGAAGCTTTCAAGCCTAAAACAAATTGTTTGAAAATCGATTGAAAGATTACATTGAGGGCAAATTATATTGTTATAACACATACATATGTACATACATATATACAGACATATATATTTATATTAAAATAAAGTTCGTTGTCCCGATCATTAATATATAAACAAATATATTAGCATATTGTTAATTTTTTATTTATAGTATATTTTGAAACTTTTTTTGAGCCATTCTTCTGAGTAAGTTTGTTCCATATAATATAAGTTTAAAAATTTAAATAAAAGAATATAAACATAATGCTTACACACATATTTATTTATTACTAATAAAGGCATTTCATATATTTAATCAAACGAAATACGATGAAAAATCCCCCATCTTAAATGAATCAAAATAAGCCAGTTAAAAAGCTTTTTGGCACTCGATTGTTAAACAGATTAAATAAATTTCATCAAATGCGAATTCCACTTCGTAAGAAATAGATTAATGTACCGTTGCACGGGGTGTTGGCTAACCGCACGTGAGACCTGCGCACGCGAGAGCGAGCGAGAGAGAACGAGCTAGCAGTAAAGCATGAAGAACAGTAGCTTTTATAGCTCCCACGCAAAAGAGCGAAAACGCAATGCACTTTGGCAACGGCGCTGACTGAGCAGCAGCAGAAGCAGCAAAAGCAGCGCTGATGACTACAAAAACAAAACAGCTGCCGCAGCTACCGCGACTAACGCAAGCAATAACAATTTATACAGCATATGTCTGCATGCATGTGTATGCGTGTGCCTGTGTGTGTGCATATGTGCGTACATGTGCATACAAAGACATTTTATTTGCAGAATAACACTGCAAAATACTCTGACGGCGACACTCAAGGCGAACAAGTGTACACGAATACATATTTACATACGTATGTATGCATATATGTATGTTTGTATCTGAATACTTATGTATACATGCATATTGTACTATATTTATGTGTATTTAAGTGTGCATGAGTATGTGTGTGTATGGTCATTTCTATGCTATTAGCTTGCTTAAGTATGTATTCATACTTAGTGATGTACATTTATCGATATACAATGATACAATATGTATGCCAAACACACAGACACTCGCACACACTTTCATACATAAGCTAGCGCTGACGCTGACGCTAGCGCTAGCGCGAGCAGAAGACGGAAATACCAAACCAACGATGACGAACGTAAAAACTACGCACCAAGCAACAACAACAGCGCCAACGAAAACACCAACAATAAAACACGGCACGATAAACAAACAAACATGCAGCGAGCGGACTGCGGCGCGCTGATGTGAGAGTGCGAGTGAAAAGGCAATTGAATGTGATAGAGCTAGAGGAGCATAGCACCTGACCTGGCACAGGCAACCACACATCCACAACAGCCCACTTCCCTCCCTCAGCAACGACTACTCAACTAACGAGCAAACAAAATTAAACAAATACATTCATACATATATACATATGTATATACATAGCTAAGCAATGGCAGATTAAGGCAAAAATTCTATCAACCTTTAGAAATTTTACTACGCCGTAGTAGAAATTTGTAGATGTGTGTTTATTGTTAGTGTTATTTTCTGCCCTCGTTCGTTCAACTCGGCCTCGCGGCAGCCGCCACCCGCTGCTCTATCGGCTGGATCCAAACCTGAACCGCTCCTGTCTACTTGTTTGTTTAATTTTTTGCCATTTCTGCTTCGCATTCTATTTGTTTGTTTGACTCGTTGCGCATGTGTTGGTGCCAAGAAGCAACTAGCGTTCGTGCGAGGGCTGTTAAAAGAGCTTTGCATACTTTTGCCAGTGCTATTTAAATTGTACAAGTAAATAAGCAAATAAACAATATATATGTACACACATACATTCTCTAAATATTGCTCAACTATAATTAGAATAAAGATATTTATAGTTGTTATTATTAGTATTGTTGTCATCTTATCTACGTATATTTGCGCATGTCACGATTACTCTTGATTTTATTACGCTTACATACAAATAGAGCTGCCCTCGTTTTTGTGTTTTGGCGCGTACTCTGTTGCTGTTGTTTTTTAAGCATGACAAAGCACCGTACAATTTCACAACAGCAACTTCATTATGATGTTCGGCTTGTTTTTCCACGAAACAACTGTTTACCGAACGTGGCGGCTCTGCCGCTGCAGACGTCAACAGCGCAGTGGTGGCGCTGTCTGTTCTCTGTGCATACATTTCTACAGACACACACACACATATACATACACACACACGAATATTGTAAGTATGTGTTCGTGTGTGCGTACGTTGTGCTTGTTTCATTCAAACGTCCACCGAGAAATTTCATTTCAATACGCAGCCCAGCCAGCGACGCGTCGCAGTCGTCGCATTTGTAGGTTCGTTACAAATCGATTTCGATAAGTTTGTCAGTGTTTGTCGGGAAAAAGCGACGCACAGTTTAGATTCAGACGTTAGCTGGTGTGGTTCGCGAGCGCTTGTATCACAAAAGAGAGAGAGTAAGGTTTGGGCGCGCAGATGAAACTAGCGGTAACATCGCGTTTGCTTCTGAATAGCAAGTGTGAGTGTATCAGTGCGGGAGGGGGAGGCGACGTGCCATTAACAGCAGCACTCTGCTGTTGCTGTTGCTGTTGTTATTCCTGTTATTGTAGTTATTATTGTGTGTTTGCTGAACAAATAAAGTAAAAACAAATATACGCATAAAGAAACGGCTTTGATATAGTTCCGAAAATGGAATGCCAAATTACAACAAAGTCTAAAATGTAAAATACCAAATACGCAAAATACGCTAAAAGTGTTTTTGACACAAACACACATACAAACATATACATATATATGTACATTAATACATACATACTTTAATATTATTTTTATTTACTATCTCGCTAGCTGTTTGTGCGTATGCGTGCGTGCTTATGTATGTGTGTGTGTCCGTGTTTGCAGTTCGTTTTTTACGTGCCTTGAAATGTATTTTTAAGTTTTTGATCCGATTTTTATGTTGTTTACTTTTCGCGATGTTTGAGTTCATTTTGTTTTTATTTTTTTGTGATTTTCGAAATTGTCAGAGCTCAAAAATGTTTATCATGTGAATTCGTATGGAAATATTAAACAAAATTATAATTTAAAAAAAATTATAATAAAACAATTATATTCAAGTAGTAAATTAATGCTGGAACATAAAAAACTAAAACTATGTAAAATGAATTTAATAAAAACTAAAAAATATAAGTAAAACATGAAACATGAAAAATATTACAGATATTAAAAAATAAAAATAAAAAACAATATGATAATTTTTAACATAATATAAAAAACAAACCAAATTGATACTGTAATAAAAATCTACTCATATAAAAAACCCAAATACCATCTGATTTCCTATGAAATCCACGGCAAAAAAAAAAAAAAAAAAAAACGAATAATACAAAATTTAACACGTAAATCAATGTGTGAAAAACCCCATGCCAAATGGATGTGAATTCCCAGCAAGATAATTGTACTGGTCCCTTAAAACTATGCAACTTTCAGAAACAAAGTAAAAGAACAAATAAAAAATAAAATAAATTTACAAATAAAAAACAAGAATTAATTTGGAAAACAAGGTTAAGTGAATCAATATAAGCCAAAAAAGAAATGGCCTAAAAAAGCGCTAAAGTTAATAAACCACGAAAACAAATAAATAAACGAAGTGCTGAATCAGCTAAATTGAATTCAAGTAAAGAAACAAAACAAGAAAAATTAAACCAAAAAAAAAAGAAGGAAAATTACATTTAAAAGCCAGCTCAATAAAATAAAAATAAAATACTGTGCACCTACAAAGCCCATTGTTTTTCCCCGTTAAATACACACATGTGTGTGCGCGTTTGTGTGTGTGTTTGTGTGTGCTCGCTTACCGTTGTGATTCATTCAGCTGTTTGCGCAGCAGCAACAGCAATAGCAGCATTTTGCGCTCTGCGCAAAAAATTCTGAGCAACGTAATAATACGTGTACTAAAACAAAAAAAAAAGAAAACATTTGTATTAAATGCAATGCGTGCTAAGCTGAATTATCAAGCAAATTGTCGTCGCGACACCAAAGTAAACGAGCGAGCGAAACGGGCAAACGAACGAACAACCTATCAGGAAGCAAATCGGACGACAAAGATAGATGTCAAATCGAGATGTCGCTCACTCACACATGCACACATGCCAGGCTGTGCGTGTGTGTGTGCGTGTGCAAATAGTCCGTCGCGCAGTTGAAACGAATGAGAAAGCGCACGTGTCCCTGCTCAATTATGCTTGCGTGTGTGTGTGTATGTGTGTGCGGGTGCGTTTGTGTGTATGAGTGTGTCTCTCTCACTATGTGTGTTTTTCTGTGCAAAAAAAAGCTTCCGTCTATTGTGAATAACTGGACTGTTATCGATGTTTTTATTTTCGCTGTGACTTGTGACATTTGGCGCAAACGTTTTCCTCGTCAACGAGAATTTCTTTTGAAAATGTTAATCGATGGCCAGGAAAAACAATTGCAAGATACTTGAAATGTTTATTTTTCCTCTTCGCTGAATAAGCAATTAATTATAGAAGCATACATATGTATTTATATATGTATGTATGTATGTGTACATTGGAAATCAACAAAGAAATCAAGTGTGAATTATGATGAACAGAACTGCATGCTAACTCATGTCTTTAAATAATTCATTTCCGCTTATCTAGTCTATTATTGCATAGCCAAATAATGCATTTCTAAGCAAATCAAGCATAGACCGTAAATAGATTACGCTAATTAATTGAATATACACAGGGACTTAACTAAAGTTGATATTCTATTGACAAATTGAAGACGAGTATATAGATTTGATATACATATGTACATATTTATATATAATTTTTATATAGTAATAATATACAGACATATATCATTTTATATTTTAATTATATAGTAATTATTATATATTCTATATATCCGATTTCCGTTCGTTCATATCATTATGTTGTTGGCTATCTAAAAGCTAAAAAAATATTTAATTATATTTGAATTTCAAAATCTGCAAAGATTTTCTTCATAATTCAGCTCGATAAGAACAGCAGTTGTGAGCAGAGTTCAGCACACTTATGTACATATCTTCTAGTCAGGTACTCCCGATTAGATTTACAATACAAAAAAGTTTTAGGGGAAATCCCCAAGGTAAAGAATCATATATATACATATATAACTATTTTTGGCTATCTGCAGCCAATTATGTCTGAAGTCTAGATAATCTTTCAAAATGTATCTATAATTTACTTCAATTCAAGATCAAATCACACTGATTTCCAAATAAATTAAAATGTAATGAAAATAAATAAATGCAGATAATAATAAAATAATAAATTCCCATTTACTACGTCACAATATATAATAAAAGCTATTCATATTGAGATATTAGGTCAAAGTTCGCTTATCTATATAATGAAAAAATATAAAACTAATTTCTAATTAATGAAATTAATTACTAAATTGAACTTATTTCCTTCGATTTCAGTGTTGCGATTTTATCAACAAAAATCAGTTAATAAAATGTCGATTGAATGCATTTCGCGTTGCATTCCATAAAAAAAGTAGAGCAAGAGAAACGGAACCGAAGTCAACAAAATAGAGAGAAACTTTAAAAGCTTATTAAGCCAAGGGAAAGAACCCACCGAGAATATATAAGCAAAATAAACCCAAGGTAGACAGAGAGGGAGAGTGTGAGAGAGAGAGAGATTCCAGTGACTTTTGCTTGTGGATAGCAAATGAACTTCAATCCAGAGAGCTTTGTGGCCACAGCAGCTGCAACCGTCCAGAACTCTCATCATCCTTGCCATCAATCAGAGCAACAGCAGCAGCAGCAGCAGCGGCATCAGCAGCAGCAGCGGCATCAGCAGCAGCTGCAGCATCACAATATACCACTGCCGCCCAGTTACGGGATCGAGATCAGTATCGGGTCAGGCAGTGGTAGGAGCAGCGGCGGTGGTGGCGACGGCGCCGCTGGAGGTGGTAGCAGTTCACCTAAAATCATGGAATGGACCAACGACGATGCATTAGAGTTAATCGAACAGTATCGCTGCCATACGGAGCTGTGGAATCGAGCCGATCCCAAGTACAAGGACAAACTGTGCCGGTTTCGGGCGTGGTCAGAGATTGCGGAACGTTTCGGCTGCAGCAAGGCTGAGGTGGAGCGCAAGATGAATGTGCTGCTGACACAGTACCGTCGCGAGAAGCACAAAATGTTTGTAAAAATCTATCAGGGCATACAGCCGAATCCGTCCAAATGGTATGCCTTCAAACGATTCGATTTCATGGAAGCCGGCGGCGGCAGCCTGAGCGGATTGCCGGCCGGCGCTGCCATGGGCGGCAGTGCCAGCTCAGCTGTGGCCACGGCCGGTACGACGTCGCACAATGGACTCAATGGCCTGGCCGCTGCAGCGGTCGCTGCTGCTGCCTATGAGAACAGCACCATTGCTGCGGCGGCCAATGGTGGAGCCACGGGCCCCATTAGGTGTGCAAGTGGTGGCGGCACAACAACAGCAACTGGAGCTACGATGCCTGCATCCCAGCACAGACGCATTAAAACCAAAGAGCTGAAATATTTCGGAGCGGTGAGTAATCAGCGCAAAAAATAACCAAATGCGTAACCGTTTGTTCCAATGACATCGCCACAAGCACGGTGACAAACAAACAGAGAGCGAATGTGTATATAAATGTGTGTGTGTGTGACCATTGACTAGCCATGCGAACCTATTGTATAACCCATGGCTGCCCATGGGGTGTGATTCAAGCCCATGTGCATGCATATGTCTGTGTGTAGGCCTTCATTGATTATTGATAGAAAGAAGGAAAAAAAACTATGCTTATCGCAAAAAAAAAAATTTATGAATAGCAAAAACAAGATAAAGATTAACCCAATCATGTTGATAATTATGAATGAAACATAAAAATGTTTTTTTTTTTCCATTTCATTAACAATTGAAAAATAAATATAGAATGTTTATATGCATACATTTACAATTTTAAAAATTTTAAATTTAAAAAGTTACATTAGCTCTGCAGCACACACACACACTTGCCACTCTTCGCTGTCATTTGAGTGTTAATTTCAATCAAAAGCGCAAAGTTAACTGTGCTGAATACGCTGTGACTGAGAGTCCAATGAAACGCCATGTGCGCAAGTGACTTGCTGTTTCTGCTGCCGACAGCGAGAGAGACAGAGAGAGAGTAGCTTTACCTCGATTATCCATCTCTTTCTCTCTCACACTCTCTCGCTCGCAATCGTTGTTCGGATCGTTTTTGTCTGACTATGTGTGTGTGTGTTTTGTTGTTGACGATCAAAACAGAATTAAAATTTTACGCATAAATTTTTCTTAGGAACTTGCTGCTGTATGCGTGAGGTATTGCCCTGAGTTACGAGAGAATCTGTGCATATGCATATGTGTGCGTATTTAAATAATGTACAGTGTGTGCGTGAGTTGTTTTTATGTATTTGCTTTGTCGCGCCAAGCAGGCAAGCAAGCAGCAGAGGAGCACTCATAGCAGCAACGCAGCGCAGCGGCAGCGGCAGCGGCAGCAAGCTTTCGTTGCCGATGAGGAGAACGAGCGCTGCTGACATTTCGTCGCCGTTGTCGCTCACATGCTCTGTTTTTGTCTGATGAAATGTTTGTTTTGCACGGCAAAATGCGCGTAGCACTTGCCTTCGTCGTCGTCGACGTCGACGTCGCTGTTGCCGTTGCCGTTGTTGTGATGTTTTGGTTTGTGGTTGCCCCGTGGCCTGTCTTGTGTCCCTCTCATGCTTGTATGTATGTATGTATGTGTATGTATATATGTATGTAAATAAAACACATTGTGTATATGTATACATACATGTTATGCGTGTGTGTGTGTGTTGATTGTGATTCGTTTGCTGTTCGTTTTCCTTGTGTGCTTTTGTTTTTATTTTTACTTGCGCCTGTGGTTTTCATTTGTTTTATGTTGTTGTTGTTGCTGCTGTTGTTGCTGTTTTTGCTGTGTGTCAGAGTTATCAAAACAAAATGCCAAGCAGCCAGTATTGTTTTAGTTGCTCCTGTTTTCATTTGCTCTGCTGTTATTTCTAAAAAATAAATACAATTTCTGTACGTAGTAGAAATTGAATATTCTCGTTTCAACTACAATGTAGGTAAATTTAACAATTGGCTCGATATTTTATTTATTTTTATTATACTGTGAAATTGCATACATTTTAATATTTTTCCCAGCATAACATAAGAATCTATTTCTTGTTCTCGCACATACACCCAAACACACACACGCACTCAGTGCTAGCTTGCACTTTTTACTGTTCTTCTCATGGCCGAGTTGTTTTTGTTATTCGTCATTATTTGGGTGCTGACGACGCCCACGCTTACGCCCACCCTTTCCACACTTAGTCTTTTGCTGTACCTGAGTAAAAACATATAAATATACATATATGTATGTATATGCATATGTAAGTATGTACACATACAACTACATCCATAGACGTGTATGTATATATTTTGCTCATATTTTACAACTGTTTTGTTGTGGAATTTTCTCCAAGACACCAAATAACAACAATATGTCTGTCTTGTTGTTGTTTCTACTGGCATTCGCGTCCCGCAATGTTGTGGTTATGCGAGGCGGCAGCGGCAGCGGCAGCGACGTCGTCGTCGACGTTGACTTGGGACAGCAGCATTGCTGCCTCACGCATAGACTGCATTTTGATACCGTTACGCCGCCCATGCCCATGCCCATGCCCGTTCCCGTTGCTCGTTTCGTCTATTCGTTCGTATCCCTGTCCCTAATCCCCTTTCAGTTTGTTTGTGTTTATAAAATGCACGCCTGTTTCCTATTGTTCTTGTAGTACTTGGTCGGAGCAGTAGCAACTGTTGTTGTCGCTGCTGTGTGTTTGTAATTTGCGTGTTTTGTTTTCTCTCGCATGCGCTTTTATAAAGCGCCTGGTGCGCGGCCCCCCTGCAGAGCAGAGCAGTGCAGTGCAGAGCGGGGCGGGTGGGGCTGCGAAGTGCAAAAGCAAATAAGCAGCAGTAGTCAAAGTAGCAGCAGTAAGCAATGCAACCGAAAGCGTTGAGCCAGCCAGGCAGCGAAGCAGTCCGGCAGCGCAGCAGGCTGCAACTGCGACGCCAGCGTCTGCTTTTGTTTACTCATTCATTGCGAAGTTGCTTAGCTATGCGCGCAGCGTTGCCAGCTTGGCTGAAAAAAAAAAAAACACAAACAAACAACAACGACTCCAACGGTGGGGTAAAGGTCCACAAAAAAAGGTTAGATGGAGTTTTGTTTTTCTGAAAGTTTTGCAAGAATTTGGTCTATTTTGCTGCAATGGCTTACAGGGTGAGTTTTTGATAAGCCCAAAGCACGCGAATATAAATATTATAATTTTGAGAGATTTTATGACAGATTGTTCAGATTCGGTTAACGATAGCGGCGAATTGGGGCTTTGAAAATTGTGAATGAATGAAAGAATGTGCAACCAATGAAGTTAATATTTGAAATTTTGATTTTCGATTTGAATTATTATTGATATAAAAATAATAGTAATTGTAATAATAATATTTTCTTATTTTTATTTTTTAATACTAAATATAAGTAATAATAATTAGAATATTATATCATTCCTAAAATACACATTTTGTTTATCAAACTTACATGAAATAAATTGCCATATCTTACATACAGTAAAACAGTAAATTTAACTTAGTACCCAATAGGAAATAGTATTTGAGAGCAAGAAATGACAAATTCACTCACTAAGCGATGCACGCGTATATTTTGGCAATTGGTGTAGTTCTCTAAATGTAACTATAGCAGTTGAATGTGTGCGTGCGTGTTATGTGCAAAAATGCCGTATTCGTAGTTTACAAACATTTGCGTGACAAACTAAAGCGACAAAGATGATGAAAGAGGGGTGCCAAAAGGATTAGACAATATTGCTTGTATTTGGAGTTGTTGGCTAGCATTGTGTTATTTATATTTATTCGTTGGATTGCTGATAATCAGTTTGTTTACATTTTTCAGTTTCACTCGACCACACATGCATGGAGAGCAAATTTTTACATACACATACGAACTAACAGCATACACACACACACACACAGGCAGCGACATATACACACACATACAAACGTGCATAGCGACATAGATCTGTATGTATGAATATAAATAGAGCGAGAGAGTTAATTTAGTTTGGCTGGCGACTCTGTCTATTGCGGCACGCAAAAACAAGTCAGACACGCACACATGCACAATAGCTCTAAATATGTACGTAAACAAAACAACAACCAAAAACAGCTGCAGCAATAAAAATAACAACATAACAAAACGGCAACGACACAAACAACGAATAGAGTAGTTGGGCAATTGTTATTTTTTGTATTTTTATTTTTTGTAAATTTGTAGAAAGTTCTGGGCGCCTGAGGCTAAAGACGCAAAACTCAAAGAGAGAGAGTGGCGAATGAGAGCGCAATGATCACTCATGACTACACACATACATACATATGTACACATTAGCATGTCGCCTGTCGTTCGCCCCACCAACGTGGGGTAGGTTGTTAATATTAATGAATTACTGCTGCTGCCGCCGTTGACTTAGCTTTTCATCTTTCCTGTGCGCTTCTCTTCTGCCCATTGGGTTTATAGGTTGTGCTTCACTTGAAGCCGTTAGAAGGTACTCACTGATGCGCTCTCTTCCACTCTCCCTCTCTCGCACGTTCCCTGTTGACACACACATGCACACAATTGGCAAACACACATGATAATGCGAAAGCAACAACAAATTGCATATGGGTCTCTCGTTGGCGCTTGCGTTTGACTCTCCTTCTCTGTGCCGCGCGCTCTCTCTCTCTCTCTCTCTGTTTGAGTGTGACGTTATGATGTCGCTTCTTAAAACTTACTACGCCGCTAGAATATTTCGACAATGTGAGTTGTGTTGTCGTCGTCGTCGCGTCGTTCGATCGCAGCGAATGTGCTAAAATTTCATATTTACACTATGCATTATAACAGTAAAAGCCATAAAAGTAACCAGTCTATGCTATCGCCGCGACGCAGCATTACATCTGCTGGAGCTGTAACAACAAAAACTGTACTAAATTTGCTTCAGCATAACAATTGACTGTATTAATGGTAGAAATTGGCAAATGAAAAAAAAATACTACTGCTAGAAAATGTGAATGTGTATGTAACATGTGTGTAGGAAGTTGACATTTTAATGTGTACATGTAGATAACTGTTAAGTATGTACATATGTATGTACGCATATTATGTATAATATGAAGTCCTCATCTCTCCTTTCTTTTGGTCCTCGCATGCTAATTAATTTCTTATCTGTGATAAACAGTTTATTTATTTATTTTTAATTTGCAACTTGTGAATAATTCGTGATTAAATTTGTTTTACCTGACTATCACATTCAATAGCAACAATTGTAGTCTAAAATAGCTTTTGTTTTAAAATTTTTACTTCTTCCTATATGTATGTATGTGTGTAGTTATGTAGAGCTATCAGTCGTAGAACAGTTTTCAACAGAAAGTTCATATAATGAGCGTATACTTTATTGGTAAGCAACAATTCTTGAACAAATCAGCTTTTTTCGGGAGCTTTCTTTTGAAGTTGATGCTTCCATGTCTGATTTTTTTGATTAGCCACATATAGTCTATCAAACCCATTCGTTATGACTTCATCTTATTTTCATACAACGATCTAGTCTTTCTTATTCTGAATCCATACTGCAATTAGTCAAAAAATAAATATAATATATCGTTTAGGCTTTAAATTTTCTGTATGTGAAAATTATAATTGACCCAATCAAGCTCAAATAATAATATAAAAATTGAGTTAGGTAAATATAATCGAAATATGGAATTGTTGATCATATAGATACTATTAGATTCATTGTTTTTATACAATAGAAGACTTGAGCTTCGGATGAACGAACAGGACTAAATAATTCTGTTTTATAATATGGATCGAAATGTCAATAGCATATGTACAAACATATGAAACTAACTGAGAGCTGTAAATGTATAGAATATATTACAATTTTCATAAAATTTCATCTAGGAAAACTTTCCTAGACTTCATAGGATTTAAGGAAAATTTTAGGAAATTCTTCTGGCAATTCTTGATCTTCCAGATAACTCTGCCAACTGAGTATACAGTGCGTAGTTGTCACAGCTCGTTATATTGTCTTAGCTTTAGTTAACAAATAAATAAAAAAAATAATAAATAAATAAATAAATTAAAAAAAAAAAAACAAATTTAAAAAAAATATTAAAAACTAAAAAAAAAAAAAAATTAAAATTAAAAAAATAAATAAAATAAAATAAAAAAAATAAAAAAAAATAAAAGAAATAAAAAAATAAAATAAAATTAATTTAAAAAAATAAATAAAATCAAATAAAAAAATATAACTTTTTTTATATTTATACATTTTTTTTCTGTATAATTTTATGATCATTCTATAACTAAATATACATATGTATATGCAATACGTAAATGATATCATAATTAATAAATTTTGAATAATTTTGTTCTTCCGCAGATGGGCCTAAATATACCTATGCTGATAGCAAATAGTCAATCGATGGACAATTGGAATACAGCGGGTCAATACTCGCCGCCGATAGGTGGCGCTGGTGGCGGCGGTACAGGAGTCGTGGTGCCCAATGCACAACAGCAGCAGCAGCAGCAGCTGCGCGTTTCTCTGCCTATGCCTTATGGTGCTGGTGGTGCTGCGAGTGGTGCTACATACGCAGTCGGTGGAGGTAGTGGTGGTGGTGGCGGTGGCAGCAGTAGCAGCGATTTCCAGCCTAGTCCTCATAAAACCATCGATACATCAGATAACGAGGATAACAATATGAGAGATGAGACAACGGCAACAGCGCTGGGCCAGCTGGCGGCCAAAGTGGAGCGTCGTTCCCCACCGCTATCCTCCTCCAATATGGGTGCTGGCAGTGGCAGCGGCAGCGGCAGCAGAGATGGCGGCATCGGCAACACTCTGGATAGCATGCAGGGTGAACATCTTGTCGCCGAGTCAGCGCCAATTGCGACTGCCCTGAGTGAGGCCGGTTCTAGTCCAATACCCAATACAAACACCAATATACACGAGGCGCATAAGAATCATTTACTGAAATCGAGTCCGGTGTCGGTGCGGGCAGCGACGCCTCGGCATGCGCATGAGCAACTGCATCATGGCCATCATACGCTGCAGCATCATACGCTGCGTCAGCATCAGGATGAATTAGATATTAAGCAGGAGCTGGTTGATTACTTTCATCCGCCGTCCGTTTCAGCAGCTCCGCCACCACCAGACTCACATCGTTCCTATAGCTCGTCCGGCGAGGAGAGTCGCCTGCATTTGGATATGGCGCAGGATTTGCGCGTTGCCCAGGCCAAAGCTCAAGCCAATTTCGGCAACTTTGTGCTGCCGCCGCGCAGCAGCAGCAACAGCGCCCAATTGGCGGCAGCAGCGGCCGCTGCCTCGATGCCATTGAATATGCGCAAACTGACGGCCGGCTCGAGTGCTGGGCACATGCTAATGAATTCCCTGCTCAATTCGAGGGCAAGCATGTCGGATGGTGATGATAATGATGAGGCAACCGAATCGGCAGCTAGTCCAGGTCACATCAAGAGCAGCGTCTCGGCACAGGATGCCAGCTCAACGGCAGCAGCAGCTGCGGCACTATACGCCGAGAGTCTCAGCCGTGACGATTGTGATTTTGTGGGCTCCAATGTGTCAATGAAACTGCGCACCATGGATCGGACGCAGCGCATCATTGCCGAGAAACTGATTAGCGAGGTGCTCTTCTTTGGCCAATTCAATGAACTCGAGCGCACCGCATGCATCCAGCCCAAGTGACAACGACACCTGACCAGAGAATGGAAGCGTCTAGGTTTAGTTACGGGAATGGGAATGGGTGCGGGAATTGGAGTGGGTATGGGAGTGGGAGTGGCAGCGAATGGCATGGCAACGGGTTTGGAAATGGCTTGGAACATGGCAAATAGAGCTAACCAAATTTCACTGTGAAATAACCAGGAAAACTAAAACGAGAAAACGGATAAAATACAAAAAACAGTACAATTTATTTTTAGTTAATGCGAGTCTTGGGGCTCAACTGTACAAAGCGCATGCGAGGGGGGTGGGCGGGGGGCAGAGTTACTTAGGAATACAACAGCTATATAGGTGGACAGTGAATATATACCAATATCTACATATATATAGAGAGAGAGAGCGAGAGAGTCAAACAATTGACTATCAAAACTATATTCAAATTCACAATTGCAACACACACAACTAAACGACAGAATCTCAGTATTACTTATAAAAACAACAAACAAAAACGAAAAATACATAACTATATGTAGCATATATACCATATACATATATACATAGAGCAGCTACAGCAATAATAAATAACTACACTCAACTGCAAGCATTTGCCATGTTGGGCCAACAAACCAACCATGTACACCTGGCGGAGGCGGGGTGGATCGGTGGGATGGGGGTGGGGTGGTGATTTTAACTGTGCCCAAGAAAATCAAGCCCACGTTGGGCGTAAAATGACGAAAGACAAAAGACCAGTTGCTGGTCAAAGTGCTGCAAGAGTTTAATGGAGATATATATATATATATATATATAATCTCGTTCGTTGGTCATCGGGCACTTGGGTTGAATCGTGTGTACATACCTATGTATATGAAATAGCAACGTGTACAGATCTATATGTTTTTATAGTTAGTAGTGTTATACACACACATATATATATGAATATAAATATAAATATGTATATCAATGTACCTTATTTTAACAACAAAGAGAAATGTTTTTGTAGTCATTTAAGTCTGGTCGTTAACTTACAAACACCAAGCACAGCAACCAATACAGCAACTGAAACCAACCAAGAAAAACCAACATAAAATTTAAGTTAAGCTAATTAACAGTTTAGCAGAGTGTGTAAAAATCTAAGTAAATAACTAAATATGAATATGAATATGAAATATATATATATGAATATATTAAAATGTATAACTAATGCTATACAGGTCGTCACTAGTTGTTAATAAACCAAACAAACAAGAAAGAAAACAAAAAATGAATAAAAATCAAAACAAGAGAAACAAAAATAAATAAACATAAACAAAAACAAAAAATACATACACTATTTTAAATAAATACTGTAATATTAATGTACATTATTTTGCGTAAAGATGTTTACTTAATGTTTAAGTAGTCTTAGTCTAAATACAATGAAGAAGAAGAATGAAAAAACATGCAAAAAATTAAATGAAATGAATATTAAATTTATTTATAAAAAACAACTTTTGTTTCATAAAAATATGGAAAATTGAATTTGGTTGAAATTTTTGTTGACAGCATTTGATAAAATTTCGATTGTTTTTGGAGTAAATCAATTCAAGCGAATGGGAATTCGCTGTACAATTTAATAAATAGTTTGAAGCTCACTGACCGGAGACTTGCAGTTGGAGAGTCATTGAATCGAGCTGTGGCTGTGTGTAGTGAAAAGTTGAGCTTGATTTTCTTTTAAAGAGCAGAAATAAATAGATAGAAAAACACAATGAAATAATTCTAAACTGATTTGCTTCAAAATTCGTGCATTAGCAAGTGCTTTTATTTATTTAATTTTTTTTGTAACAAATTGGAATAATAGATTTGTGGGATAAGTAAGGGCGACGTCCCTATGTTTGGATAAACTCTTTGTACATGTTCGACTAAGCAAAGTGAGCAGAATATGTAGGAAACAGCTAAGGGTTCAGTTTAGTAAAACAATCATAATTTCAAGATGATATTGCGCTTTGATAGTTTTGAAAAATATTTTGTACAAACAGATCAACTTGCTTGATGCTTGATTTAATTTCTAACTTATTTGCAAGAGCATATGTTCTTATTTGTGAATTCAAAATGAGGTATTAAATAATTTTGCAAAATATTTTCTACAATCAATAATATTACTTATATTTTTTCTCCAAAATATTTTCTATTTCCAATTTATCTCTTGTAAGATATTTTTTTCATTCATTCAATGGTCAAACTTTAATTTAGTATTATAATTTTTTTTTTAAATAATAATGTATGATACATATAAATATATATATATAATAAATATGTTTGAATAATGTTTAATAATATATATGTATGTATGATTCACAAATAAGAACATTTGCTGCAGACTTAATTGAAAACTTGATCAATTAACTGAATTATGAAAATTAAAAATATTCTCAATGGGCCAAACTGTGCACAATTTAAATATTTTCTTATCATCCTAAAAGACTTCCAAACCAGCTTCAATTCCTTTTCAACAACTATTTAAATTCAAGTTAATGTTCCTAGTTCTAGAACGCCTAAAAGCGAACATATTGAGCATTGTCAAAGTTAACCAACATTTGGAAGGCAAATATATATAATTTGTATTCAATTTCGGTGAACATCGAGTCTCCCGTTTTAAAAAATAAAACACTATATAATGAGTCTGCTTAAAACGAATTTAATTGGTTACATAAAAGGCAGCGACTTAGGTAATTAATTATCACTTAATTGTTATTAATTATAGACTGCTCGCTCAAAATACTCGACTGAAAATTCACGATCAAGTTTGTTAGTATTTTACAATTTATTTATATTTGTAATGTGTTTGTTTTTTGCATGCCAAAATGGAAAGCGAAACGCTTAACATAAAGAAAAAACCCCAGAATTAATATTGAAACTGGCTGATGTCGGGTTTTTAGATGTGTTTTGAATTGGGACAAATTAAAGTAAGTGTGTAAAATGCAGACTCCGATTTGTGCATGAATTGTCGCAGTTACGTGGCTGTGTCGTTGGCAAGACTGTGTCTTCAGCCTCTGGTCCGCGAGCTCAATAATCAAAGCTGAATGATGCATTCCGACCCCCGCTGAATTGGAAGAACGAACGAAACATTTGATTTGGATCGAAGTCAGCTGTAAAACATATAGAAGTTTTCATTAATTAATCGTAATCAACTTGGAATATTGGATAACTCTAACCTTGCTCTTGCTCCTCGATGTCGTGTCCATTGTCATAACGATTTTTCTTGCGCGCATCGGATAGAATTGCGTAGGCCTCGCCAATTTCCTTGAATTTGAGCTCCTCGTCCTTACGGTTTTCTGCACTGCTGCCCGCATGCCTGTCCGGATGATGGACCAAGGCCTTCTTGCGATATGCCTTCTTAATCTCATCCTCAGTCGCATTGCGCGCTATGCCCAGTATCTTGTAATAGTCCTTTCGCTTGGATTTCTTCAATGCAAACTTGGCATCACGCAGCAATCGTTTGATCTCCGGTGTCTTTTCCAATTGTAAAGCCGTCTCATAATCAGCTACCGCCTCCTCAAACTTCTCGAGATCATTGTGGCAGCGGGCGCGCAATAGAAGCGCCTTCAAGTACTGAGCATTGAGCTCCAGCACGCGATTACAGTCCGCAACAGCCTCCCGTAGGGAGCCGATGCGCGTATTGACAAGCGCACGATTGTAAAGCAGCTTCGAGTTGATGTCCTTATTGTGCTCGTCGATTTTCAGTGCATCAGTGTAAACGACATGGGCCTCGCGATAGCGTCCCGACTTGAATAGCATATTTCCATTCTCTTTCATCTCCTTCAGCTGTTTGCATTTGCTACGCATTCGCTTGGACTTCTGGTGATCCGGATCCAATTGCAATGCGCGTTCAAAATGCAGTATGCCCTTTTCCAGATTGTCCGTGTAGTAGAGACATAGACCACGCACATAAATGGCATCAGCCGAAGTGCTGTCCAGTTTCATGACGCCAACGGCAATATCCAAAGCTTCATCGCAACGTCCCAAATATGCCAAACACTCGGCCTTCAGCAAACGATAACTGTGAGTAGAGTAATTGAGAGAGTTAATTGACTTTAAATCAAATCAGTTCATTGCAAATACTCACCGAAGGCAGGCTGGCGCTAGCTTCAGAGCACTGTCCAAATAGAAGACCACATTGCGATAGGCTTGTGTATCGTAATTGCTCTGTATGGTGCTTTCCAATTGGCGCAGCTTCTGCACGGCCTGCTGCTCGCTACTGAGAGCCGTGCTCTGCGGCTCCAGCTCAATGACAGTCTTAATGGCCTGCTCGGTGCCAATGGTGTCGCCCAGTGCCAAGCAGCATTTGGCCACACGCACATAAGCCTTCTCAAAACTGGGATCAAGACGAATGGCATGGCGAGCATCCGTGAGAGCGCTATTATAGTTGAGCAGCATCATATAGCACGCGGCACGATTCCCATAATAGGCAGCCGAATCTGGGCATAGCGAAATGGCGTCCGAATACAACTTGAGCGCATTTTGATAGTTCTGTGCCTTGTATTGGTCGTTGCCCAATTTCTTTTTCTCTTCAGCAATACTGTAAAAGAGAAGTAAGTAAATCGTCAGTTTAGGTTGTATATATATGCATATGAAAGCTAGAGCTCATTGACCTCGCTCGTTGCGCATTTTTAATTTAAATCGAATACGCAGAGTGTCTGTCTGTTGTATATTTTTAATAGCACAAGAAATTCAGCACTTTCCTTGTGGACACCTACTTCTTTTTCTTTATATTTCATTTCTTTTTTTGCAAACGTAATCATTTGCTTTAGAGGGCAGCGCTATTGTATTCATTTCAAATAGATTTGAATATTGCATGCACAGGAACTCTCTTTCTAGTCAATATTTACATAGAATAATTGCGTGAGATGGCAAGAGACAAACGAGCCAACACGAAAGCGAATTCGAATTCGAATATGTTCCCATTTACCAAGCAAATAAAACTAAATTGCACCAGAGAGGGAAACTCAATATAAACTGACTATTTTTCAGCATATTGAATTAAACTAGATTGGTGCTGGCGGGAAAAACATGTTGAGAACATCAATGCAGGCATGATTGAAGCGTGAATCCCAGAGTCTGCTGGATTTATAAAGTAGGAATCCATATTAATATTGCTCAAGCGCAGTTTAGGCAAAGAGACTCGATATTCTACAGAAGTATAGAAGCATGGAGCAAGGCAACACTTTCAAGAGAGTACGAGATGGTGCTCTCTCACGACGAAGCGTAATCTCCGAATCAAATCGTGATCGCTAAGCGTACTAGCGCAGGGAGAGACGTTAGTGAGAGAGAGAGAGAGGAGGAGGAGTTTCTTCTGCAAATGCTCCAATCTGCAAGCGATTGAGTGGCATTTTGGATATATGTATATGAGGGTGGCTTGATGTTCCGTAGGAGCAGAGTGTTGCACATCTCTTGATAGGCGAGTTGCACATCGACTTGCAGCTCAAGTTTTTTAAAGCTAAAGCAAAAGCATGAATATATTTGCTGAATAGCATGAGGTAGCCAAGTTCCAAGTGCTTTATGCATTTGTGGAGCTGCATAATACCTGCTTCTGACTGTCGAGTGTTAATTCCACAAAGGGTGGTATCAGCTCTCGGGGCATTGGCAGGACTGGAATAAGAGCATTCCAAGAATTATTATGCACGTCATCAGTTGTGCTGACGTCTTTCTATTGAGTTAAGAACTAAAATATAAAGCAAGAAATTCTAAGGTATAGAAAATTTATTGTAATAGAGTTAAGAAATCAATTGGTTCTTGAGGCGAAATTTAATTGGAAATAAACTGGCGTGAAAAAAACAGAAAAAGTTAGATATTGATTAGCTTGCGAATATTTTTGTTACGTGATATATTAACAAACATTAAATACGTTCTTGAATATATATGACCACTAGGAAAAAATATTTAAAAAAAAGTTTTACTTTACACTTTATAATAAACTCTCTATGAATTTAATTTTAATTTAATTTACTTAAAAAAAAAAAAAACAATATCTGCATAAACTCTTGCGATTTAACCATATTGATCGAATTTATTTAACCCAACTAGAGCTTTGATTCAATCTATTATCAGTCTAAATACATAACCAATATAGTTATCAAGATTTATAAATAATTCCTAAGACTCGAAGCAAATGAAAATTATGCTTGTCTATATACATACATACATATATACCCAATGTGGAATGCCGTTCTGTCAAGCGACACACCTCAACAAAAAGTTCTCTTGAAAGTTTTGAATGCAAATGCTGTGCATAGGTTTTTGACCTAAATACATACATATGTATAAATCGATGATGAGGCAATATTGCCTATAAGGCTATAAGTGCAGTCTAGCTACAAATTCTTGAATTTCTTTTTAAAAATTTAAGAGAGCTCTACGCTCTTTTTCAAATACCTTCGTAGACTTCCAAATGGCAACAGAAAAAATCCAAATAACAGAAGCAAATATCTATTAACAGTTAACAAAATATACAAAGTTATATTTATATAACTATATTAATACATATAAATATAAAATAAGACAACTCACTATAACATTTTTTTTGAACTTTGTGCAATTTCGTTGTTTTTCTGTTTTTTTATAATTTTCTTTAGCAGCTGCTTTTCTAAAGCGAAATATGCTTTTGTAATTTGTATTTGATCTTCTGTGTTCATTTAGTTTACTTAGTTTAATTTAAACTTTTATTTCTCTTTCTTTTTGTGCAAATTTGCCGTTTGCTATTGCACGTTTGCTGTTTGACACACTTTCACACATAAGAAAAACTATTGTTGGGTTAGGTTTTTTTTTATAGGTATGAGTGATTAAAACTAAAATTTTGCTTTTAGTATTCGAACAACAAATTCGAAGCCTGTCATGATAGCTAGCACTCGATGACTTTTCACAGAAATTATCAATATGAGTTTAATTTCAAGTCGACAAAAGCGATTAATTACGCCATTTCGATCCGACAAACGAAAAGATTTGCGGCGGATGACAGAAACGCACTGCGATTGCAGAGTCAAATGCTTTGAGGCTAGCGAAGCAGATGAGAATTGCCCGCGAGAGAGAGAGAGGGAGAGAGCGAGAATGAGCAAGAAAAGAATACAAAATTATTTGCGATATGCCGACAATTAAATACTCTTATGGGGCATATTTTAATATATGTATTTATATGCAATGTAAGATTGTTTTATTAAGGCCTAGGAGAATTAGGTACATACTGGAATATGTACATATATTTAAGATTGTGCAACAGATAGTTTTAGATAGATAAAGCATATACTATATAGCCTGAATTTGTCTAAAATACTTGAGCAAAAAGCAAACCGCAAAAATCTTATCAACAAACATCTAAATGAGATTTTTTATATATATATATATGTATATCACAAATCAATGAAAATACCTCCTGCACAGGTGCAAATATAATAAAAATGATATGCGAAACTCGCTTTGCCGCATTCTTAGCCAAATTTACAATTGGCAACATTATATAAAATGTTCTGCGTTTCTATTGGCCAAAAAGACTTTGAACCTTTCTCTTTGCTTTCGTACTTTTTTAGAACTCTAAAATAAGACATTTAAATTGCATACTGAAGAGCATTAAAAAGAGGTGTACTTAAATATATAAAAATAAAATAAATAAAACAACTTAATGAAAGAAAATAATTATCTCCTCTGCCTATCAATTGTATAATATAATTTATATAATAAAAGTTAAAGAACGTTTTAAAGTCTGTGCACTTTACACATTATATGTTTTACTGAATATGAGAAAATATAAATGAATTTGCTCTCTTTCAGATCAGACTGATGAATCTAATTATTTTGAATTTTAAAGTAATTTAAATATAAATACTCTTTCTTAATATTAAAGCTGGATAAATGATTTCAGAAAAAATTTTGGTATATAAAAAAATTATATTAATAAAACAAGTAAGAAGGCTCTAGTCGAGACGGCTCGACTACGAGATCCCCTGAACCCTGCAAAAAAAGTGATACTCTTCTTGTTTACGCACGTATAGGCGCGCGCTCTGCTAACCGCGCAGTTGCTGCCGTGGCTTGGGGGTGGGTTGGGCTATACTTTGAACGCCTATAACTCCATTTCTAGATGGATGATCTTAATGAAATTTTCAGAGTAGATTAAGAATATCTAAATGTGTCTATGTGTCTATGTGCCAAATTTCAAGTCTCTAGTATTTGAAATGCGTTTTTTGCGAATTGGGGGCGAAGGGGGCGTGGCATCCAAAATCTGAAAATTACATAATCTGCGTATTCATAATATCTATCTAAATATACAAATTTGAAGTCTTTAGCTAAAACGGTGAAGAAGCTATGCTCAAAAAACCAAAAAAATTGAAACGAATTTTTTATCGATAATTTGGAAATGGGATGAGTTATCGAAAAAACAAAATAAACTCGTACTGCGTAGCTAACATATGAGTGTTCATGTGAAATTTCAGCTCTCTAGCTCTTGCAGTTTCCGAAATCTCGACGTTCATACGGACGGACGGACGGACAGGGCTCAATCAACTTATTTTTTTATGCTGATCAAGAATATATATACTTTATGGGGTCTGCGACGTCTCCTTCTGCCTGTTACATACATTTTCACAAAACCATTATACCCTGAATTCCCATTTTCAATGGGTTCAGGGTATAAAAAACAACTCTATATTAAAGCTGGATAAATTGTATTATAATAAAAAATTAATAGTAATAATAATATATAACCTTGGCAAACTGTTTAGGAGTTGTCTTTCTATATCTAGATATTAGTCAGTGAATTGACGTCAAAATTTTATGCAGAGCTCACAACGAAAATTGTTTTCACCAGCCAAAACAAAAAGCTATAGCCACTCGCGCAAGTCTCTATGATTCATCATGCATATATAATCTTGACTTCTAGTCAATATAATATATATGTATATATATTAGGCATATAAGTTTGTTTGTTTATAAATGTCAAAATGTGGTAGATAACAAAATGCAATGGCTTCGATAGCAACAAAATAATAATTTTTGTTTTGTTTGTTAAAATAAAAAAATAAAATACATTTCCAGAAGAAACTAGAATTTTATGTTATCATTAAAAATTCAACAAATTTAATTTTATACAGTAAAAAAGAAATCCAACTGAAATAAGTTCTAAACAAGTTTAAAATTAACTTAAAGCAAATGTTTTATAACTTTACACGATTGAAAAAATAGGTAAATAAAATAAAAAACAATTGAATGCAAATGCACGCAGGCGTTGATAGACTACGACCTACAACTAAGAACATTTCATGAGTATATACACACACACATTCATATATTTACATACTCAACTTGTTTAAAGTTTGCATGTGTGAGGTTCATTATACATAAAAACCACAAATACACTCAAGCTAAAGCGAAAACGTGTTTCTGCACGAAAAAAAAAATCTTCAATTGGGCAACATTAAAGACGAAGAGGCAAGGAGAATGTGAAGAGAGGCAGAGCGAGGAGAGCGCCACGCTTATGCATCTAAATAGATGCCAAACGCTGCGCGAATACCACGCACAACACCAACTTTCATCGGGTGTCTGCGACTCAATGTGAAGCGTAATTAGCAATTGAATAATTATTGCTGTTCGAAATGGCTTGCTGAGCATGTTGACAATAGACTAAGCACGCAATTATTCAAAGACATTGATCGATTATATAAAAGTACAACGAGCTCAAAAATGAAGCACAATTTACCAATGAATAAAATAATTGCGAACCTTCTTTTGGCAACTATGTTCGATTGTTATTTGGTTGTTTTTTTTTTTTTTGTCAACTTGACATTGGCATGGGGCATGGCCACACATATACACATAAACAAACATATTGCTTTGTATATATGCATGTATGTGTGCGTGCGTGCTTTGCTGGTTGGGTTTTACTTACGTTGCCGCGTCTTTGGGCACAATTTGCTCGATTTCTTCAACTTCAGGCAGATCCACTTCCATGTCAGATGCTGATGAAATTTCCTCGCGTTCGCTATCGCTGATTTCTATGACATCCATCCGCAACAATAAATATGGTGCAGCAAAACGGCCTTTGCTATATAGAAATTTGTTAGTGCACTTTTTCTCCGCTCTTTGTTTTGCACCAGCAGCAACAAAAATTCGTTTTTTTTCTTTGAGAAATGGTTTTGTCACCCCTGTTTTTGTATTTGTTTGCAGACAATTCCGGAATTTCGCCGCAGTTTTGGAAATATTTATTAATGCTGATGTCTTTGATCTATTGCACAAGCTAAAAAAACTATACTATTGTAGCATGTTAATAAATTTATGAAATTAGTCCTAAAATTTTGACCCGACAGACAGCATCAGCGTGCTTATGAAAGAATGAGTGTGGATATCGATATTTAAATCGGCAACTGCGATTAGTGTCAGTGATGATAGTGCACAATATATCGGCATTAACAATATAATTATTTTTAAAAATATATAAAATATAATGATAATGACAATATGAAGAAATATTTTCTCAAAATACTTAAAATAAATCTGACATAAATTACTAATAAGAGATAACAGTATTTTTTCTTATCGATAGTTTTAGTATTTAAACAAATTTAAAAAGCTTAGAGAAAATATTTAATTAATTGGATATAATATTTTCAGTAATCTTTATATTGTCTTTAATTAAATAAGTATTAGGTTTAGGATAAGAACAAAATCCAACTCCACTCAATAAGTGTTCATATGCATACATGGTGTATAATTATTGTAAATTTGTAGCTATATGCATATACTCTTTTTTTTTTTTGTTTATTTTTATTATTAAAATTTTTGTACTTAAGCCCAAACTAGTTTCAACAATATATTAAATATTAGTGAATTTGAATAAATGAAATATTCTTTGCATTAGCTCTTGATGTTTCAACTAAATTGGGGCTACCATATTACACAAGCATGTAAACGCGTTGTATAGCAAACAGCTTTTCGTTGTATTTCGTTGGCGCGTATTTAAAAAATTAATATACTGATACAGCAAATGTTAGACGTAGAACATATTTGTATGTTAGTTTTATGTACGTTTCTAGAAGAGATACAACTTTATTGATTTTATTTATTGATATGTATGTTTATATCTTTAAACTGCAATATTCAATATCTACGTGCCTGTTTTGGTTCGTTTAGATAGGCCCAAAATTCTTAATTCTCGTATTCTATTCTAGAAGCTGTAGCCAATATATAGGTAAAACAAGGAATGCAAAATTAATCTATATGCTGTGACGAAGATGAATGTTTAAACTATAAAATAATAAAAATTTGATATTGTTTTCAAATAGTGATGAAATTTCATAATTTAATTAGATTTCCACTCAAATACGAGCATCGAAACTTAATTGAAGCTGCAATAGAATTAAATTCAATAAATAACACGTATTACAGAAAATTTATAAATTTTTATAACGTAAATATTAAATTAAATAATATTTAAATAATCAATAGTATGTATAAAACTAAAGGTAATATGTTTTCATATATGTACATATTTAATTTATACAGGGTATTAAATTCGCATCATCTGAAATATTCGATTGTTTCTTCAACGACTGTCAACTTATAAATTTTGGCTATATTCATATTTTCTCTTAACAGCTGTTAACGATTAATTTAGCAAATTTATCACAAAAGCCGTTTCATTTATAATGCATTTCTCGATTTTATAAATATTTGTGATCTATTTCTTGTATTTATCTATAATTCGACATGCCAACATTTTATTTCTACATTTTTTAAGTTTCTTAAACTTTTGGCATTTTAATTATGTATATATTTATATTTAAAAACATTTTATGCATAACATTGTCAATTGTTTTTTATTTAAGCACATATTTGTTTATAAATCTGAAATGGTTGCACTTAAATAAATATATATATTTATAAATTTATATATTTATTTTTATATATATTTATTAAAAATACAGTCAATACTGTTTTAGGTCAGGAAAAGGTAACAAAATATACAAATATGCATTCTATAACTTCACAGTATATAGAAATATATTAATGATATTAATATATTGGAGTTGCATAGAAATCGTATATGGAAATGATTCTAGTTTAATTTTTCTTTAAATTGGGAATCAATTAAATATATGTTATCTAAGTTAAGCATGCTAAATAGGCGGGATGCTTCTATTTCATATATATTGATTTTATTAAAATTAATATCATTAATATATCTAAAACATAAAAATAAGATACATATATGAATCAAATAGCAGAATTTCATAAATATATAAATTTGTTCAACTACATTAAATCGCTACAAATAATTTTAAATATGTTGTATAAATATAATTCTTAATAAAAGAATGTCCAGAAGAAAAATATAACAATAAATAAAAATTTAAAAATGTTGTGTGCTTCATTTATGTCATATTAAAATTGCTGAATGTATTGAAAATATGAATGCATTTTCCATTTTTATCTTTTTATTTTCATATAATTTTGATATATAGCATAATTTTAATACAAAGGAATTTCTATAATCGTTTTAAATATATTTTTCAGTCTGCAGAAAAGCAATGGGAATTATAATACTTGCCATAAAAGTACATATAGGTACATATATACATATAGTACTTACAAATATGTATGTTTGTATGTATAACTGCAAATACATAAAAAAAGTCTATGTATCAACATATACTCAGTTACATACAAACATACATACATATGTACAATGTGAGAAAAGAACAGAATAAAAAAAAATGTTCTCAAAAAAACACGGCAATGAGAAGAGAACGATTTCCGATTGGTGGCGCCAACTGAAATTGAATAAGATACACAAACACATATAACAGAAAGAATCGCCATCGGCAGCCACTGGGAACAAATAATAGAATAAAAGAGAAGAAAACCCACAGCATTAACGCCGAGCACACACACACACAGTCAGGCATTCGTATATACTCAAATACATTCGTATATGTACATGGTATATTATATATGTATGTATATATGTGTGTGTGTGTGTTTGTGTGTCGTATGCTACATTCATATAAAATATATACATACATACATACATATGTACATACGTATATGTAAATATCAAAAGATGCCAAAAAGGTGCGACAACGACAAGTATTTGGTATTTTATTATAAGTATAAGCGCCCCGGGCCAGCCCCAAAAGTCGAACATTCGTACTTCAGCAAGGCTCCCAACTCCTGCTATGTAGCTCAACACACACACACACACTGTGCAAGTTTTGACATGTCAATGTGTGCGAGCGGGATGGATGCACACGACTGTTGCCCAACCGTTCAGAATCGAAGCAAAAAATTGCAAGAAATATAAATGCGACGCCGAAGACGAAATGGAAAATTGTGAAACGAATGAGAAACGAAAAGGGAAACGGTTGACAAACCCACAAATAGCATAAAAAAACAGTGAATATATGAGATGGACTTCATCCCGAGCAGGAGCGGCTACAGCACCAGCAGCAACAGCAGCAGCTGTCTCGCTTCCACACCCAAAAGTTGAGTTTGATAAGAATAGGGTAATGGCAATTGGAGTGTGTAGAGTAGGTTCAGCGGAGGGGTTCGAAAAACTTTGTCATTTACTTTTTTAATTGAAATTAAAATGCTTTTCCAATAAGAAAATGAGCTGTGTAGCTAACAAAAATAAAGTAAAAACGAATCGTTCGCTAAGCAGCTGCGCACAAGCTGCCACCAAGTCGGAGTCGAGATCGAAGTTTAACGTCGGGAGCACACGAAGTTTTTTGCAAATGCAATGCATTTATTTTAATTTACTCTGACATAAAGAAAAGCAAAAAAAAAGGAGCCAACGAACAGAAATGCAAAACAATTGTCATTTGTTTATATAAGCGACGTCGGCCATTGGAGTGAGTGAGCGCGCGCTACTGGGCAGCGCTCACTCTCAACCATACACACACAATGCAAATATGTAAATGTGTCGCTCACGCTCCCTCATGTTTATTGGTTGCAAGCCACCTGCTCTGTGTGCACGTTGTATGTGCGCGTTGTGTAAGCGAGTGCGGTGCTTGCAATCCATTGAGAACAAGCGAGAGGGAGATTGAGTGAGAGAGAGAATGTGCCTTGTTGCCTGAAACGAAATGAAATTGAAACGCAAATGAAATGAAATCGTCGCAATCAAAAAACGCCAAGCCAACAAACGAAATGAAAAAATAAATAAAACGAATGTTACCGTATTGTATAGGGCGGCGACAGCAGCGTCAGCGTCAGTGCTGCCTTTTAGGAAAGTTTGAGTGAGAGAGCGCTGTCAATGTATATATGTATATACCATGTATGCATCTGTGTGCGTGCTGCTTTTGCTGCTGCTGTTGCTGCTGCTAATTTTCTTCCGTCTCAGCCATCGTTCTCGTTCTGTCGTTTCTGCTTCTGTGTTTCATTTCATTTGTGTTTGTTTTTGTTTGTATTTTATTACGTTTGTCATTGTGTTTTCGGGGATGCTAACACAAGCGCACAAAGCCAGACAGCGTCAGAGACATACACACAGTCAGAAGTAACTATTATATACCACTCCCACTTTCTGTTTGTATTGGTGTACAATTCAAACAGCAACGCATTCGTATACATATCGTTTCGGGTTTTGCACAATCGCAGATACACACACGCACACACTCACCAGGCACACGCATACATACATCTGATTGTGTACATGTATATGTAATGTAGATGGGGCTGCAGCTACTATTGCTGGCGCTGCGGACGCCGAGGCTTGGTTTGAACACTGGAAACTGGCAACGAAACGAAACACATTTGGCTCGCCTTTCATTACGAATTTGTCATTCGTAAGCAAAGGTAATGCAATAAAAGTTTTGCGCGCGCATTTCCATTTTCGACTCTCGCGACATCGTGAACGAAAATGTATCTCGGTACATAACGGAACGACAGCGCCTCGTGGTGTGGGTGTATAAAATATAAAGAAAAAAAAAAAAGAAAAAAAAAACAACATTTGATTCGTGTGTGCATGGCCTCTTGCTCTCTCACACTCTCTTTCTCTGTCTAGCGCGGCTTTACCAATTAATGTGTCTTTGTGTGTGGGAGGTTTGTGCGAGTAGTGAGTGACGATTCCCATTCGAATGCAATTCGTTTCGTTGATTTCTTGCAGTCTCAGTTATCGTCGTCGTCCTCTCGTGTGCTGTGCTCGTCGTGGCCTCAGCGCCAGCCAAAGGCCCCCAAAAAGCTCAGTGACGCGCCGTCGGTACGCTAACGAATAACGGTTTACGTTCTCTCTCACTGTCGCCCAATTGGCGTTTTGCTGAGTTGGTGTTTGTTTTCCAATTCTGATTTGTGAAAAGATTATACAAGAATTTTGATTGAAAAATTAATAAAACAAAAGTAAAAAGAAACATATTGAATTAACGATACAAGTTGAAACAAACAGAGAAATTTATTAAAATAATATATGTAAAGTGCGTGTTCGTCGAATAGGAATATTTATTAAAGTTTATTAAATTTTAAATACAAATTATTTATGAGGTAAATTTCTGAGCTGAATCCAGAGTTACTTCTGAGCTAATAAATGACAAAAATAAGGAAATTCAAATTAAAGCAACATTAATTGAGTTCAAACAATATTTCTCAAAAATATTTCAATAGTAATAGAAGAGAAGTTGTATAATTAAAATTGATTTTTTGTATAGTCTTCTTCAAGTCTGCAAATATTTTGAATATATATTTTTCAAAGAGATTTCGATTTCCTAAAATTTTCATAAGAATGATTTATTTCTTCATGAATAATAAACTGTCAAAGTTTATTAGTTTATTAGACAAATAATCATTAAACCAAACAATTTTGATAGCTCTTGAGAATTCAAACTTAAAGCTGGCATAGAAGAAGAAATATATACATATATAGTTATATATACAAGACATTCAAATTATAATAGCTAAAAACGCTTTGAGTTTTTTTCTACAAAGTCATAGCTCGAAAAATAATTAAAAACGTATTAAACGTTCATTAATTATGTACAACGTGACCATTTTTTAGTGAACTTTTAACATAGGTTAACAACAACAACAACAAACCAAAAAGAAGAAGAATTATATACATACATATATACATACGGCAACAGATAAACGTTTTTTGTTAACCAATGATGAAGCATGGATTCTATCAATGTCAGTAGCCAATCCGTGACAAGTGAATTCAGTGAACAGCAACAGCAACAAGCCGATGAACGATTGAACAACAATAATACAACAACAATCAACAACAACTACAATCACAATCACAATCACAATCATAGTCACAATCAAAGCTATATCAATTGCAACAGCCTCAGTGCACACAAGATTTTGGTTGGCAGCAACATGAATACGACAGCAATGCTAATGCATCATCAGCAGCAACAGCAAGCGGCAGCCGCAGCAGCCGCCGCCGCTGCAGCAGCCCAGCAACAGCAGCAACAACAGCAGCAGCAACAGCAGCAACAGCAGCAGCAACAGCAGCAACAACAGCAGCAACATCAACAGCAACAGCAACAGAATGGCTGCCGTGACGGCAGCAACAGTTCACGTGGCGCTGGCGATGAGCGTCCAAATGGACGCAATTCACATACGGGCAATGGTCGTGGCTCCAGCTGCTCGCCGGCCAGCAGTCCAACACGTCATGGCAGCGCTGTGAGTCCGGTGAGCTCCTTGAATCACTCAATGATGGCACAAATGGCACAGCAGCAACAACAGCAGCAGCAGCAACAGCAACAACAGCAACATCATCAGCTCAGTCCGCCGCCGCATGTTGCCGGCGCACTGAGCACGGGATTGGCACCACGCATGCCGCACGGTCTGCCACCGCACTCATTGGGCCTGCTCAATTCATTGCAGATGATGCATCATGCATCGCCGCTGGAGCTAATGGCTGCTGCTCATCATCATGTGCCACCGCGCTCATATAACTCACCGCCGCCCATATCCACCTCAGATCCCAGTGCCAATGAGTGCAAGCTGGTAGAGTATCGTGGTCAGAAGGTCGCTGCATTCATAATCAGCAACGAGACAATGTTGTGCCTGCCGCAGGCCTTTGAGCTATTCCTCAAGCATCTTGTGGGTGGCCTGCATACGGTCTATACGAAACTGAAGCGCTTGGACATTGTGCCGCTCGTTTGTAATGTCGAGCAGGTGCGAATATTGCGTGGCCTGGGCGCCATACAGCCAGGTGTCAATCGCTGCAAGCTGCTCAGCTGTAAGGACTTTGATGTGCTCTATAGAGACTGCACCACGGCCAGGTATGAATATGAGAATTGCTGTTTTTGAAATTGTTCAATTTTTACTTATTTCCTGTTAACGTTACGGCGGCCCGTTGCGTGAGACGCAACCAAAGACCATTTACCCATCCCATTCCAACATCCGTCATAGGCATAGGCATAGGCATAGGCATAGGTTGCAAGTGAAACGCATTGGCTATGCAAATAGTTTGCAAAAATATATTAAGTCTATTGCATATCGATTGATTTCTGGCCGAAGGGTCGGGTGGCCCATGGGCAGGCAACTAATCAAGAAACTTTTGCCTCTGATGACATTTGGCGGAAATACGCAATGCAAACCGTACTGCATATGCCCAGCCCACACTGAATTCAAACTCGAACGAGTTTCAATTGTTAACTAACTACATATATGGGTACATATATATAATCGTTGCGTAAATTTGTTAACGATTCTAACAATAGTTTGCAAATAGTTTTTATTACCTTTTGTTGTTGCCCAACACACAAATCGCATTTTCGACGCGTGCGGTGCCCTGTCAAAGCATTTCCGTTTCGATTATAAATAACAGCAGCAGCAACAACAACAACAACAGCAGCAGCAACAACAACAATATTGCCTTAACCCAGTTACTATATATGCCCTCATATACATGCATATATATGCATTTGGTATTCAGTATCTAAATCTGTGATGATCATTACATTATGGCAAATATTTTATAAATAAAACAAATTTATATCAAATAAATTTGTGAGATATTTTTTGGCAGTCAAAAATATATAATATTCAATGTTGTTTTTTAGCAATCAATATAAAGCTTTTAAAAATTGTTAGGACATTTTTAGCAAATTGGAAAAAATTTGATTCTAAATTCTTAAATTTTTGTTTGTTTGTTGAAATTTTGCATATTTTAAGGCTAATTTCAGATGCAAAACTGCAGGATTTTCAAACAATTTATTTAATATTTTAAAGTTCTGTGTTTACATCAATTAATGTATAAACATTTAGGCAAGGAAGGAATTTATTAAGACGCACGTTTTTTGTTGTTTTATTTCAAAACAATTTTCAAATTAGTATGCCATGAAAGTGTTAAAAATATTATGAAAAATAAAATTGAAAAAATATATATTTTGATTTGTGAAATATTTAATTTAAAATATAAAATATACATGGTAAATATCGAGGAAATGAAATATATATAAAATTAAAATATAACATATATTAAAATATATGCAAAATATAAATAGAAATACATTAAATTAAATAAATGAATGTAAAAAGCTTGCAAATAAATATGTATAAAATCCTTAACTAAAATATAAAATAAAAAATTCAATTATAAAATATAAAATTAAATAAAATATAAAAAAATTCAAATAAAATATAAACAAAATTCAAATAATTATAAAATAAATTAGTTAAAATATAAAATAAGAAAAGAACAGAAAAAACTCAAGTAAAATATAAACAAAATTAAAATAATTATAAAATAAATAAATTAAAATATAGAATAAGAAATGAAAAGAAAAATTAAAATAAAAAGAAAAAACTAAATACAAATTAAAAAAAAAAATAAAATAAAAACACAAATAAAAAAAAATGATACACAAATTAAATTGATTAAAATATAAAATCAAAATTAAAATATGAAACATAAAAAAAATAAATATAAAAATTTGATTATAGAAAATTATAGAATATATTTGATATATACGATATATGAAATAATGAATATATTTAATTATGCAAAATGCAAAATGTTCTATGTTTTGTGCGCACGCCATCAAAACGCAACATAAAACCAAGACAACAGACAACAGAGCCATATGTAATTGGACAGTATTTTTGTGTTGGGTCTCAGGGAGTGAGCCGTTTGGCCTGTCCTTCAGAGGAGGAAACCACGGGTATCTGCAAAACCGCGAGCCGCATAAATGCAATGAAAAACAATATAGTTAATTATGGAAACAGTGCTCCAAAGTGCACATGCGCTGAACAGAACTGAACGGAGCAAGGGCCTCAGTTGCAGGTCTCAGGGTGCGCTCAACCAATTGAAGAACAGTTAAAAATGCGGTTAAACCTATTATTAGCTTGAAAGACTTGCGTAAAATTGAAACAAGTAGAGAATTGGGCGCTGACAGAGCCACAAAACTGACCAAAAAAGGGTAAAGCTAAAAAAACCGCTAAAGGCAGTTGGCAGTTTTATAGAGCCTGGGCCAAAGGGCCAGCCGGGCGCGCTGTAGCTGTAGCTGTAGCTGCGTCTGTTAACGGCAACAAAAGGGTAACAAGAGGAACAGAGGAATAGTGGACCTAAAGGGAAACAGTGGAACAGAGGGGAACAGAGAGGAACCTGGCTGGTGTACAAGTTGCACCCCATTGCGTTTATACTCTGTGAGCCAGGGTAATTATAAATTGTAGTTGTTGCTGCTTGCACGGGTCTGCCAAGGGTTAAGGCGTGTGCATTTTCACACCCGCTTGCCCGCCATGTGTACATAAATGAAACATAATTCTAAAGTTTTTTACAATACCTTTTTCTCTCTCTCTCTTAATTTTTGCTCTGTCGAAGCTTAAACACACACACAATTGTTTCTCCTTTTCATCATCTCTTTTTTTGTATAGTACGATACTTCACTTGTCTCTTGTTCTTCTCTTTTTAATTGCAGATGCCTATCGATCAAGCCGCCAGAGAGGTAAACACACAAGTATAATAAATAAAAAAAAAAGCTATGGCAATCTGTTGAAATCGCAAATCAATCGTACATTGAGCTGTGCGTTCTGTGTGCACTTGAGAGTTTTTAGAGCGAAAAAAAATGTTTGTTATTAAATTAATTGCATAATGCGGAAATGGGCCGAACCGCGAGCCCGGATGTTATAGGACCCTAAAAATTAAATAAATAGAGCGTGTTAATGTTTACTCGTTATTTTTTCATAAGGATAACCAGATGTAGATCAAGCAAACTCTTAACAAATGTGATCGAATGATGTCCCCCCTCAACCACATAACAACGTATTTAATAATATTTTTGGAAACTTTCTTTATTTTTCACTCTAAAAATACTCGAGAGCTCAGCCGTTAATTTCGTTAATTTGCAATAATTTTTTTATTATTATATTTGTTTGCCTTTTTGTCGCGACTTCGACTTCATTTTTGTTATACCCAAAATATATATATATACATAGACACGGAAATGATTGAATTCACTTATTTTTCCTTCGCTATCTGTCAACCCATCTATCTCAGTCTATCAAGATTGAGTCCATCAACTAGTTTGTCAGTTCTCTCAATCGATTGATTTGCCAAATTCCCTGGCAAATTGAATTTGATCTCATCTGACGCTTGGCTGTCTTTTTGGTCCGTCGCATTGACCAAAGCGTCGTTTAGAGTTGCGCGCGGCATCCACAAAGTCACCTTTTGTTGTTGTTGCTTGAGGTGGGGCAACAATTCGCTTGTGGATCAACGTGCCTATACCCGAGTTGCTACAGACACTCCTTTTGCCTCCAATTCGTTTTCGCTTGGCGTGCTTAATAGTGCGCCCATGTATGTAAATGAAAGCAATACGGAAAATACATATATATAGTGAGTGTGTGACAAATGAATGAAAATATTTTACTGGAAACTAATATAGAAAATTATTAACTAGGCAATTGCTTATGACAAATTCATCTATCGATATTTATTAGCTATGAGCTTTATACATTTTTAATAAATTTAATAATTTTCCAAAATAAAAATAAATTGAAAATACAAAAATTTGAAATATTTACTCGACATTGTTGCTCCATAAAAAATCTTTAAAAATTATTTTAAAATATGAGATGTAAATACTTCATAAAAATATTAAATTATTTCTGATAGTCTCAAAATTTATTAACTTTAAATTTAGTAAAACAGACTTCAAATTGTGAACAAATAATTAAATTTTTAATGCAAGATTCAGCTCAATTTATAAATAAATATATAAACAATTCTAAGGCGTTTCAAATGTTGCAGCCTATAATTATATAAAAAAAAAATATAATTTTTTTTATTAAAATTTTTTTGTTGTTGAGAAACATAATTTACCCGTTGCACTGTTAGATAGATGAGATTTTCCATCTACGCTTGTTTGATGCTTCCCAATTTGCATTTCTCAAATGCGACTTAATTGAGTGTAACAAAAATAGCAAAGAAAACAACAAAAGCAACATTGTTAATAGAAATGAAGCAACAATAGATCAATTTATTTTTATAATAAATAATTACAAAAAAAACAAAAAAGAAAAGGAAAATGCTACTAATATTCTCTTAGCATCAGTTGCAACTTGCATATACGTCTATATATAGTTTATATATATCCGTAGTAGAGGACGCTGGAGTTGCAGTGAATGTCTGTGTAGCTGCAAGCTGAGCTGTTTGTAAGAAAACACGACACCCGACAACGACGACGACGACGACGGCGACGACGACGTGGTTGTAGCATGCTTTGTAATTCAGTATGCGAACTAAATGAGTTATTAGCACGCCAATTGAAAATTGAAGTCAACAAAAATCATCAAGAGAAACAAGAAAAGCGACTTGCCCGAAGCGAATACGCGCTGGACTGTGAGAGGCGCACTAGAAAAAAAAGAAATAATAGAAGAGAGACGCAAACAAATTGTATGCCAGCCTAAGAAATTGCTAGCCAAAATCCTTAATTAGAGCTGACTACTGCGAGTATTATTTATAAAAAAATGTATATATATATATATTTATGGGAGGTCTAGAAAAAAAAGTATTGCAAATTCTGGGTGGCAATAGTTGAGATCCTTGGCTTAGATTCAATTAGCAAAATTAGTTAAGAGAAGATAAATATAATACAAATATCTCTGTGAATAGTAAACTAAAATGTGGTTTGTCTACTCTTAGCTTCTGCTTCCATGTGTCTATTCAAGTAGCAGTCGTAGTACAATTTGTTTGCTCGCCACAACTCACTGAACTTAAGCCCACAATTAGCATTGTCTATCTCTCCCCCTATATATATGTACATCTATGCATTCTTGAAGGGCGTAAAACTATGTGAATGTCGTGTCATTTGTAAGTTTGCATGTCGTTTTTACAATGAATTTCCTAGCATTGAGTCTAAGCCCGATAGTTGTTGCGTAAGGCGCTTCAGGGAAACTCGAACATTTTTTTTACTATCATCAATCGGCAAAGAAACTGAAGTCAACTTCAAACTACTTGGAGGCTTCTTCTGAGAAATTGTGCAGGTTGAATAGCTCGGTGCATCGTAAGAATCAATTTGTTGCATTTGTAGATTCAATTAAAGCCACAGCTAGCGGTCGCATAATTGAAGTATGGAAATTTCACTGGCAATTAACTGCATTGCATTGATTTGAACCGCAATCAAATGCTTGTGAATGTGAGGTGGCAACGTCGCAATAAATTTAATTGATTTGCGAATGCGAATGCCAACGATAACAGCTTGGCTTCAGGCAGTGGGTTAAGCACAGCTCGTATGAGATCTCTGCTCTGTGTCTGGCTTGCACATATCGACTCCTAGTGCCAGTGCCAGTTGCAGTCGCATTCCCCCATTCGAGTTCTGGCCGTGAAAGCTCTGACAAATGTTTGGGCAACGCCCAACAGTTTAGGCAATTGCAATTGCAATTGCAATTGCATTTATTTTATCTTTTTTTTTCTGTTTTTGCTGCTGCACTGCAGGACTCGATCATGCAATTCAATGTTTAACAGATCGGCTGTCCCTTGAGCATTGGAAATACACTTGGCGAAACACAGCTGCAAACTGGTTCGCTCTCAGCCAGCTAAATGCCCTGCTCAGAGCAAAATTGTTATAAGTAGCAACTGCGAACCAGTTTGCATGCTGTTTTCCTCTTCCTCTTCCTGACTAGATGTTTGTTGTTGATGTTTTTCTTTTTTTTTGTTTTTTGTTTTCGTTCACATTTTATTTGTTGTCCGTTAAATTTTGGGCCAAATTCTCATGTCAAGTGCATGATCAAAATCAAGAATCACTGATCTTAAGCTTATACTGATAGTGAAATTGTTTTGCATATATTTATATATATATTTTGATATTGATATTTTGATCAATATTAAGAGTAGATTTACTTAATGTTCTAGCTGATCTGTTGTTTTATCTGGCTAAATAGATTATGAGAAAAATTTAATAGAAAATTTAGATTTTTTTTTGCATAATATGAATAGCATTTATTTAAAGAAATGCAATTAAATGCAATTAAAGAAAATGCAATTGAAAACACATACATATAGATATATATTATATATATCCATTGATTTATTAATATATATATTTTTTTCATCATATCAGTATTTTACTTTAGCAGTAAATTTAATTTTTTTATTTATATTTTTTTTTTTTATGCTAATAATGTTAATGTTTAATAATGTTTATTATTTGAAATCTCATATTGATTTTTATTCTGCAATTTTATTCATAAATTGCATCACTTGGTTTTAACGCAATTCATAAGATTTATGTATGTTAATTTTTACAATTTATATTCAAAATATGCCACGTTCAAACCGCCTTTAAAAATTGCTAAAACTATATGTATGCTGTCTCTGTTGTCATTCTTGTTGACTCTATAAGGAATACAAGTTTTTAATAAATTTAACATCAATATACATTTATTTATTTAGTTTTTGTGACTCTTAATTTTTAATCAAATTTAGCTATACATTAAAATTAAAGTGTTGAGGCAGAACAAATTTGCAAGTTATTTTATAGACTAGTCATTATAATAGAATCCAGAGGTTATTGAAAGAGCTTAAATAGATAAGCTCAGCGCTTTTGAAATGTTTACACATGATTATAGCTGACTGCTGAGAATCATGAATCATTTGTGTGTGGAAATTAAAAAGCAACTGAACTTAAAGATGTAACAATGGATTATGATAAATATAGTTATAATGTGTGAAAAATAAGAATCTTAATTAGTAATTTTCATAAAGTTTTCTTAACCTACGTAATTCCTCAACATTTAATATGGGAATACAAAGGAATTTCATTTAATACCATTTAAAAATGTTCACTTGTCGAACTTCTTCCTGTTGATCTCTTCCAAAAACATGTTTTTTGCACAAAATTCCAATGTTTGCTTGCCCTAAATGTAAAATTATCAAACCGAATACATGCAAGAAGTACTAAATCATAGGCATACAAATTGCTTATATTCCAGTTAAACCAATTTCTGACTAGCTCAATCAAAACAGATGGCTATGTACTTTTCAAGCTTGAGAGACAGAGTTACGCTCAAGACATGTTTCAACGGAAGTTGGCATCGGATTGGACGCCTGCTTATCGGGTGGCCCCTGTTTACAGCAATCAGAAAAGTTAAGAAAAAAAAGAAGTAAAGAGAAGAGAGTGTTGCTAACAGATGTTGTTTGCTCGAGCTGTCTCCATTTCTTTAGTTTTAATAAATTCATTAACTTGACTGACACTTGTTTTGCACGTCACAGAGTAACCAAAAAAAAAAAAAAAAGAGAATATAAAAACACTTTCGCTAAGGTTTCATTTCGATTCTTTCGCAACGATTCTGGTGAGTGCATTGTCGCTGTGGCTCTCTTTACATGACCCGCAAGGCCATGTCCATAGTCTCTTTGTGTGTATGTGTCATGGGCACAATTAAATCTTCCGAGTCGGCGCTTACATTCAAATATTGATATTTATTGTTGAAATAACTGTAAATATTTGCAATTGCTTTATGGAGTGCAACTCTATCGGGGCAGTAGCAGCCGCTGCCGCAACCGCAGCAGCAGCAGCAGCAGCAGCAGCAGCGGCTTCTGCTGGACCCACGCACAATTATAAATTGTTCAATCTGTGCCCACATTGCTACCGGAGTTTATTTGCTCTTTGCCGTTTGCCACAGGTAAACAACAGGTAGGCACAATTTTTTTTTTTTAATTTGGGTAATTGTTAATTGTTGTTGACTGCGGCTGCTGGAGATAGTTGAGCTACACTGAGTCTCTCCTATTTGCATTTAGTTTCTGAGTATTTGCGGCAGACGCAGCTAATGTTTGTTAATATTTATCTGAATAACTTGTTTATCATACTATATGGGCTCTGTTCTGATTGCTGTGCAAACTTGTTTGTGCCTTAGCTAACTAATCGTGCATACGTCAAGTATTTGCTTAAGGCTTACACAAATATTTTTTAAACAAATAGTAAGAGTTTCTAATGAAAATTATTCGAGAATATATATTCTTATACACATTGTTAAATATTACAAGTATTATTTTTACTTGTTAATAAATCAACGTTGGAAATTTAACTAAATAATTATGAGTTTGTTGTTATTTTGTAATTAGAGTTGACTTTTATAAAGATCTGGAATGTTTTTAAACTGAATCAGAAAGTTTATGAAAGATTACATTTTTTTGTTAGCAAAGCTGAGTATAACTCAAATTTGAAATCATTGAAATATTGTCTATTGAATACAGTTCAATTGCTGTTCTATTATTGACCTGCCTCTCGCTCTCTCTTTCGCTCTTTTCCTATAATTCTGTTTCTCTTGCTCTCTTTCTCTCTCTCTCCCTTTGCAATTTAATGCTTCTCTTTGCTCGTTTTCTTTGTGATAAACAACGATTAAAATAAAAATATATAAAAATGTTTTTTAGTTTGGCAATTAATGAGAATCAGCTCAATTTTAAAATATAAAAATATTTAAAAATTTCATATAAAGAAAATAATTAAAAATTCAACAAATTTGATATGCTCTAAAAAACTCTCAAGCAATACATTTCAAGCTATGTTTGATATATGAAAACACTTTTACATATATACACACATATAAGCAGCATTAAAATAGCCACCCAAAAATTAATTAAAATTTGTTACGTTTCGTAAGTTGTTTGCTTTCGTTTGCCTTAAAACCATTTCATTTTGGTGTGCTACAGCTGCTCTATACTGATACCAAGCCAATTGTCATTGCTTTCAACCCAAACAGTAACTCTCTGCAATTCCGCAGTTCCAGACCGGGTAGACCACCAAAACGTGGCCCAGTTGGCCTGTCGCTGCCGCCCACGCATCTCACACAGCATCCGCAGCTGAAGAAGCATAGACTGGACAATGGCGACTATGCCTATGAGAATGGCCATATTAGTGGTAAGTAATGAGACTTTATAATTTACAAATTATAATTCAAGTGCAATTTGTCGTTGCATTTCCCAGACTCAACTGCGCTTTATAACTCAGTCTGAATATCTGTTATGGCCGTCGGCGCCGCCATAATCACGATTTACAAGCAGCGAACAAATCGATTTTACCCATTGCTGAAACGCACTTGAAATGGTAATAAAATCATTTGAGCCAAGTGGCTTTTGGCTAACTGTTTCACTACTCGTGCAGCCAATTGGAAGTTGCAGAAACAAAAAAACAGAAAAAAATCTCAGTGAGAGAGAGAGAAGTTTTATGTGATTTGTGGATGCCTTGATTATAAGTTTGGCGAACGGATACATATACACAATGCACAATTGTTTCGGTTTCAGCTACAACTTTGTGCACGTTCCCAACTCTTGGCAGTTGCCAGTTGCGAGTTCCCAGCTTCAAGTTCAGATAAATGTCCATTTGTCCAAGGCAAGCAATCAAATCGAAAACGTTTCGACTCGCCACTATGTGATTTGTACAGGAAATCGCATTTAAAGACTTACAAACAGACATTGCTCGGACTTATGACTGCTGCTGCGACTGCGACTGCGGCTACAGCTGCTGCTGCTGTTGCTGCTGCTGCTGCTGCTCGAATTGTGTTTCATGCCTGTATTCAGGCATTGTAATTATTTTAAGTACTTCAAGATACTTGCCCATGCCAAAGTAACGCTCGCAATTAATTGATTTTTACATATTTGTGGCTCTCTCTATGAATTCCTGAAGCGTCTGACAACTTTGGCCACGCCCCATTTTATTAATGTGTCTGAGCCAACGCACAATATCAGATACATCTATCAAAAAAACATCTCATGCTCTTTCTTTAGAACCATGCGCCGTCGGCGCCTCTTTACAGAGAACTCATACACTCGCACAGTTGTTGTTTCGCCAAGTCATTGCTCAATCCCTACAAAACAGCTGAAAATGAAAGAAAAAAAATATGTACAAATATCTGAGTGAATTGTGGGGCGTTGATTTTTGAGTGATATTGCACTATTTCCACTAATCTGATGAGCCATTGCAACAAACATTCTGCTATTGCATTGTGAATGCATTTTAAATACTTTTTGGCATTGAAACTATTTTATGTTTATGCAATAATATTAAGATTTATTACATATAAATATTATTTAAATATTTATTTTATTTATATATATTTAAAAAAAAAGTTTTTAAATCTCTTTTATTAATTTAAAAGTTAGAGATATTGTAAAATTAAAGCAAACCTTGGATTACGCACTGACTACTATGACCTTCGACTTGAGTTTTTGAATATATTTTTTATTAATATATACATATTTAATTTTTGATTATAAACTATAAATTGTTTATAAAATAGCATCTGCTGATTATTTCACTCATCCGGCAACAATATGGTTTATGCATAGAATTTTTTCGAAAATTTCTGTTTCAGAATTTTTTTTTTTTTAATTTCAGTTTTAGATTTTTTTTATTATCAAATATGGGAAAAGTTGAGTTCGATAACTTCAGTTGTTATTATTCCTTTAAATTGAAAAAGTATATATGATAATAATATTTTAAATATATGTATGATTATATGTACATATATAAAATCATCAACTTTATCTGCCAGACAAACTTTTTATTAGTCATTCATTATTTTTGTTGTCCTTTTTCTCTTTTTGATATACAATAATAAAACAATACAATGCTATCAATATTATACTACTATATGATAATGCTTTGATAAGCTAATCGTATACTACTATATGATAATGCTTTGATAAGCTAATCGTATAAACATTTCGTTATTAGCTATTAGACTATTTTATGAACAACTGTTTTTATTATTTTTTGGGTCTCTCATTGAAGTATTTCAATTACAACACATTTTACTTATAGCTTATAAATTTATAGGACATTAATTTTACTTTAGATTCTGTCTATAAAGAATGTAAAAATCGAAAGAATTTGACGATTGTTGAGCTAGAAATAATAATACGAAGTTGTTTAAGATGGTGAAATTATTAAATAGAAATATTGAAAACAAAGATTTCTCTTGAGTTCGTTATAAATACATATATATTACTTTATGTTATTGAAATATATTTAAATATAATAAATATATTTAAAATATATAAATTTAAATATAATATAAATATATTTGCTTATCCATTACAACTTAGGATTTGCTAAACAATAAATTAGTTATATTCTTCCAAAAGCCTTGATTGTGCTGAATATGAAATCCAAAACTCAATTTTGGGAGTTATTCAGGCAAATTATATTTTTTTTCTGGAATTATTCTAGTTATTTATAAATAAAATATCTAAAAGATGAATACAAAAGATCAACACAATATTAACTGTGTTTGCTTTAAAAGACATCAAGTTATGTCTTGTAATACTATTTTGCTATTTCTCCTATATTTCTCCTATAAGCTACACAAAGCATATTTGCTTGCAATTAAATATAGTTTTTGTGTTTTCTGTGTAAATAATACTCCAAGTTTTTGACAGTCTTCGACTATTTCAATCCTAATTGCATTGCAGATATAAATCGTATGGAAAAGTCGCCGCTATTGGCCAACGGCTATAATCCTCCACCCATAAACCATATGGCCTTTATGCAAATTAATGCTCATCATCCGGGCGCGGCGGCACTCATGTCACCAGGCATGCCGCCACACGGACTACACGCTCGTCCCGAGAGTCAAATGTTGAAGGCGGCGGCACAAAATGCTGGCATGTCGGCAGCCAATATGGATGCATTGGCTCGATCGGGCATATGGGAGAATTGTCGTGCCGCCTACGAAGATATTGTGAAGCACTTAGAGCGCCTGCGCGAGGAGCGTACGGATGAAAGACAACAGGCCATATGCGCCGGTGGAATCGATCGTTGTGGCAGTGTTGTGAATGAACGGGAATTGAAGCCGAGAGATCTCAGCTCGCGCAATTGTAAGGCATACAGATGGACGGTGGCTGTTGAGGAAAGTGCTGATAAGTTGTTTCGATTTGCGTACCCCCCAGGCTCCCCCACGCGCCAAAGTCCAGTTCTCAATCTGAGCAAGTCCGGCGGCAATACGGACCATGGCGGCAGCAACTGTGACGCTGGCAGCGAGCGCAGCGATTGTCTTTCGGCAGCAGCATCGCCGCGTGGGTCGCGTAGCCTGGACGAAGGCAGTCGCAGCGTTGGCGGCGGCCCCATAATTGGCGTCGAGGACGATGAGGAGGAAGAGAATCTCAGTGATGAGAACCAATCCGAAGTCGATGAACGTTGCTTGGGCAAAGACGATGAAGGTGAGTAAACTTTGCTTTTCTCTGCGATAAGTAAAAGCTCTGACTGACTGACTAACTGACTGACTGACTCTGCCCGACTCTGACTCTACTAACGCTGCTGACGCCGCTTTGTATGCCTTTTAACAGACTTGAGTGACACGGAGCGTGATAATCTATCCACGGGTTCGGCGGCCGCTACTGCCGCCGCTGCCGCAGCCGCTGCTCATTTGCATCAGCATGCTGCAGCCGCTTCGCACCATCATCAGGCCCATCAGGCACACCATTTGAGCGTGGTGGGCTCTCCGACCGCCGATGTGGCCGCAGCCGCTGCACTGCAGCATCAGCGTGCGCTCAACTATTCACAGCTAGCGGCTGCTGCTGCCGTGGCCAATGGTGCAGCCGCTGGAGCGAATGCGGCAGCAGCAGCCGCTGCAGCAGTAGCAGCTAATGGACCCTCAACTGCCGGCGGTCGAGCATTGACGCCTAATGAGGCCTTGTTGTCATCAAATGATGGAACTGTTGCTGCCGCTGCCCTGGCTGGCGGATTGGCGCTGGGCCCGCTTGGCCTCGATTCCCATGCCGTTGTGCCCGCCAGCTCTACGGAAACATTGCTGCGGAATATACAAAGCCTGCTCAAAGTGGCAGCAGACAATGCCAGGCAACAGGAACGCCAGCTTAGCTATGAGAAAGGTAAGCATCAAGCATTGCAATGTAAAATTATGTCTTTCCCATATGCTAAGTAAATCGTGCTCATTCTGACCGTAAATAATTTTTCACTCTTCTCTTTCCTTTCTTCTTTCTCGTTTCTCGTTTCTTTACATACTTTTCCCCGTAGCCGAACTTAAGATGGATGTTTTACGCGAACGCGAGGTCAAAGATTCTCTCGAAAGACAACTTGTCGATGAGCGCAAATTACGTGGTAAGTTTAAAGACTTTGATTTCTATTATAACTCATTAGTATTTTGTTTATTGTTATTTACTATAATCAATGATGTATCAAATAAACAAAATTTTAAATTTATGTGGGTAATTTGCACATTTATCGATTCGTTGAACTGGAAAATACGCGTTCTCTAATCGATTGCAAAACAATTAAGTCGAAACAATTAATTCATTTAATTTGAGTTAAATAGCAATAACTTTGTAGTTTTAGCTTGAAGAGGAGTTTCGGTGTAAAAAAAAATAATGAAAAAAAAAGTATATAAAAAAGAATAATAAAAATAAAAAATAAATACATACAAAAAAAGTAAAAAATAAATATAAAAAAAAAATACAAATATAAAAATAAATACAAAAATTGTAAAAATAATAATAGTAAATGAAAAAATAAATAAAAATAATAAATCAAAAATAAATAATAATAATAAAAAAAAAAATAATAAAAAAAAAATAATAAAAAATAAATAAATACAAAAATAGTAACAAAAAATTAAAAAAGAAAAAAATACAAAAATTGTACAACACTTAAAAATAAATACTAAAATCTTAGCAAATAAAAATAAAAAATAAACCAAGAAAAATAAAAATATTTAAACAAAATAACAATAAAATAAAAATAATAAATAAATAAAAAATAACAAATACAAGAAATATTCTCCCAGAAAATTAAATAATAATTCCTAAATGTAATATACAAAATTTGCTTCGAGAAAACTAAATTCATAATTTCTTAAAGCAAAAGAAATACAAATATATAAATGCATACTTCACTTCTATAATAAACGAGTATTGCCAAGCATCGCATCAGTTTAGCTCTTGCTAATCAAATCAGAAATCATTCAGTCAATCAGAACAAAAAGTTGATATTCATATCTAAATGTGAACATTAATAACTTGTGTCTGTCTATTTATAATTTTATTTTTTTAGTCTTATTTTTTTTTTAATGAATTCTGCGTGATATTTAATTTAGCGCCAAGCCAAAGCCAATCCCTTCGGCACAAGGAATCGAGTCAGCGAAGGCAGCGTTAAGAGTGCCTATGCCAACTCCAATCGTGTGCGCTTAATGTAAGCTGACTCAAATGACAATGACACCTGATATGTCGACTGGCCCACTCTTGGGCACTTCTCGTCTTTCTCTGTCGGCGCTCTCTGGTGGTCGTTCTGTTCGTTTCGCCGGACTCGAATAGGTTTTAAGTCCGAAATGCTGCCGTTCTTTGGCTCTGGCTCTGGCTCTGTGCCGCGAGGGCGACCTTTTCAAGAGAAATCACAATTCAAATGAATTTAATATCATTTCATTATTTAGTTACACTCGAGCGATTGGCAAAAAGTAGCAACTCCATCGTCGACTACGACAACGCCACATCATTAGACGCGGCACTCAGAGAGGGTGGACGACGAGTCCGACGAGGTCTCGCAGAGTCGTTGAGTTTGGAATTTGAGTTGCTTTTGGTAACAGACAAAAAACTTTGATTTGACGCACACACAAAAATCTTTTAATTGGTTGTTATTATGTTTATGATGACTCCAAAAACTCTAAAAGGGTTGTCAAATGCTGCGGGTGTGAGAGCTTTGACGTTAGAATAGAACCTTCAAGGGTTGAGTTGCCAGCATTGTCAACGTGAGCTGAGCAATTTTTCGATTTTAATAAATTTTTGAAATATGAAACCAAAAACAGTTAATTACATAGATGACAGGCTATTAAATATCATCCATATATATGAATACAGTGAAGGCGCAAAAGCCAAAATTAATTTATATGCTCCCATTTGATAATTAGAAATTGTCTTCTATACAAATTAATATCAAAGCCAAATTAATCTTTTCATATAATTTCTAAGCAACCAAAAATTTTTGGATTTTTCCTCTCATATAGCTAACTAATTGTATGATGGCATGTGAGCGCTTTCAAATTAGTGCTGGAGCCGACATTTCGAATAGCCTTCACTTATTTGTAAATGCAAATTTGAAGCCAAAAAATAAAATTGTTAACTCTGAACTGTAATTGTGGTTGGCTTTGATTTGCTTTCATATGCGGGGTATATTGATTACTGAGATGTGTTTGAAATAGTTTAGAACATGTAACAAAAGTTTTGTTTTTCTTTATGTATGGTTAAAGTATGCAATCTATACTTAACATATTTTTAGAATTAAAATTTATGCTTGTGTTAGTAACTTAGAAAAATCCTGAATCAATCTCAGAGTTACTCAAGTCCGGCATGAGATATAAATGTTTTTCTCAATTCAGCTTGAACATTTATAAAGTAGCTAACTTTTCATATATTCAACCGATAAACAAATCAGCTACAGCTGTTAATTCAACCCATAATAACTCAAGTTTCTTTCAATTTTCGAGTAGCCAATCATTCAGTGAGCAAAACAGCATTTATGCTACGTTGAAGCCACTAGAAATTGCATCGTGTGTGTGTGTGGGCCCCACGCTGCATTGATATTACTGCAGCAACTGTGCAGACATCTAATTGCCATTAATAATAAAGCAAGACGATAAATATCTTGTGCTTGTCGAACATGCCAGCAAATCGGCCAATGCAATGCAAGATTGAGTGCAACAGAGCAAAAGAAGTAGAGACAGACAGAGAGAGAGAGAGAGAGGGAGAGAGAGAAAAGAAGAAATATCTTTGCAAATTTGGTATTCGAATCGATAAGTTCGACTCGCAAATAGTTAAGCTTGGGAAAGCTGTAGACTTGATGTTGATGCATTTGCTACACCCTTTAATTGACTATTACCACGCTTCACTAACCTAATTAATGTTAATTTGATGATGTACCAGTTTCTCTGACTTAACTGTCGCGCGGTAAGAATTAGCACACGTGAGGGCGGATGCATAATAGACGTTAAATCGATTGAGTTAATAGACTTATATACTGTATGAGAAAGTGTGACTAATCAAGCTGTTGGCATATATAAAATATATGTAAGAATTGTAATTTAATTATCAATGTACAGCTTATGATAGCTCTTATGATGTTTAAGCTTTGAAACCTGTTAAAAATATATAAAATAAGCATTTCTTTTCGATTTTCATGTGTATTCACAGTGCTCTATCAGAAGCGCTTTAGACGCGAGCGCAAAATTCGCATTCGATATCAGCAGCAGCTGGGCGATGACAGCAGTAAAGGCAACACAACTGCGAGTGCCAACAACATCACCTGCAGCGATGCTGAGCTGGGCGCTGGCAGTGGCACAGCCGATGGCAAATGCAGTAATGTGGGCAGCGAAGGTGTTGAGGCGCCAAAAGGTAAGTGTTTTGGAAGGCAAACGAGCAGAAGGCCACACAGATAGATAGACCACAAAAGCATGGCTAACAAAACGTATCCCATCTATCCCCCAAACGCCTTTCGCTTTCGGCTCTCTCGATCCTTCCTGCGCCCAACGCTTTGATAACCAACACAGCGCCCTCTGTTTTGTTTTTAAATCCATAGATACTGACTGTGGCAGTCGAGGCGGCAGTGATAAGTCTGAGAAGTCCTTAAGCTCCTCATGTGATGTGACCAGTCAAACGGTGCAAGCGACAGGCGCCTCCACACATTCGGATCCACCCACAACACACTTTAAACGCGAACCGCACTCCGACCACGAGGGCTCCATGGAGCGCCAACAGTGCAGCAGCGCCACGCGCGACAATGAACCGCGCTGCTCGAGTCGTGATCGCGAGGACCAACCACCACCCATTGCTGCCTCAGTCACTGCTGCTGCCGCTGCTGCTGTTGCCGCTGAGGGCAGCCTGGCAGCGGCCGCTGCTGTTGCTGCTGCAACTGGCAATGGCAAAGCAACTTGGAGCTATCCAGGCATCGATCTGATGGCCACTGGCGCCTTCTGGCAAAACTATTCGGGTAAGCTTGAATACCATGCAAATAATATATATTAATAGCTTAGGCATATCATAATTGTCCAAGTCTATTCCCATCTTTAATTTAATTTAAGTTATTCTTAAAAATTCTCAATTTGCTGCAAACAATTTTAGCTATATGATATGTGAATTGTGAATTGTTCAAATTAATTTTTAAAGCTTAACCTTGTCATAATTCTGCAAGTCTCCAAGTCTATTTGCATCTTCAATTTAATATAAGTTAATGTACTCTTAGTGTTAGCTTTTCTGAGTTATATCACGTCAACTTGATGTTTATTACTTATTTCATTATATTTTGAAAGAATCCCTTGCACAGGAGCTGGAAATGGAGCGCAAGACACGCGCTGCGAACGCTGAGCGTGATGTCAAGAGTCCATTGTCGGAGAGACCAACGGCATATTACAAGAACTCGGTGCTCTTTGGGAGCGCCAACTAAGCTCCATTACGATCGCATTGTTGCCATTTGGCAACACGGATATTTGATCTCAAAGTGCAATCCAGGTGACAGCATGTGACCGGACCAAAAATGCGGAACTCCAACAGTTAATACAGCAATCTTATGTACATAACTTTATTATAGAGCGTATATAGTACATGTTTTAAAACAATTGAAAGCAGTTCGAAATATTTGAAAGAAAAGCATCAGAAATGTTAGAAAAAGGAACAACAATGCTATTTTGTACATATTCTTACATAGCTAAAACAAGTGAAAGAGAAAGCGAAATAAAATAAAATTAATTGAATTGAAATACTTCCGACACCAACATATAAAGCTTAGAGAACGCTTTAGACACATGGATAGCATAACTAGCATTTTGTACATAGGCATGTAAAGGCTTCTTAATATTAGTGCTGGGCTAAACATTTTTGGCTTCAACTAGTAGCTGGCGAACACACACACACACACACTTTGATCATATAATATAATATTTAATTTATTACATGTATTCAACTTGGAAAACATTTTAGAGAGCGCTTTATAGTGTTTTAAAAATAGGTATTAAATTATTGGTAATGGCGTCAGTTAGCTGCTGCTACAGTCGGTAAGGGGAGGGGGTGGGGAAACGAGGGACTTAATGTTACGATGTTTTTAATTTATTTATTAGCTTAGAAGCGCATTAATCTATAATAATTTTATAAATTAAACACTAAAAGTATTTCACATGCTTACCCATTAAACCGTACACAATTTAATATTAAATTAATATAAATATAAATCTATATACATAAATGTATTTATAGTAAATGCAAGAGTTGGGCAACAAATAAATATTATTAGAAGTAAATACAGTCCCAATTGAAAAATGTGTTATAAACTCGACATTAAATATATTTAAACATATAAATATATATATATTTTAATGCTTCATATGCTATTATATATATATACTAAATAAATATAAACATTACATTAACAATAGTCACAATAGTCACTAAACATAATAAATACATAGAAACAATAGTGTTAAAACTAATTGTGCAACACTTTTCGCTGCTCGCTGCATAACATTAATATACAAACAAATTATTACAATAATACCATTAAAATAATACAGACAACTATTGCAAACATACAAAAATAAAAATTAAAAAAAAAACAGCAACAAGAGAATAGTAACTCTAACAAAAAAGTGAAGTTTAAAGTAATACATAATAAATTATTATTGCAAAAAGTATTTCAAAAAACAAATTTCGTTTTCATTTTGGGTACATTAAGTACAAATTAATAAATACTTGGTGAAGCTATTTTCAGAAAAATCAATTTTAATTTGCCTTGGACTATATGGATGTGGATGTGGATGCAGTGTGGACTCATATAGCTAAGAATCGGCTTACCTCCGGGCGAGGCAAAATATATAACAGTGCGTCTTTAAAGCATCTAGTCAATGGGCGTCTCTTGATGATTTTTTCTTTTATTTTGTCCTCGAATATATGGTGCTATTGGATAACCATGGAAGAAATTAATTTCATTAGTGGAATTAGTACAAAAAGAGGCGAATGTCTGTCTATGGAAATGTGAGGGTTATTAAATATGAGAGTATCCTGGTATATATCACATGCGCCTGTAATTTATAAGCTTCGAGACAAGTTTCAAATACTTAAAATTTTTTTTTTTTAGTTTTTTAATAAATCTCTGTAAGTATTTTTCATACTCATTTTTCAGTTTCAGTTTCATATTTTCTTTATCATCAAAATTGCATATTTAGAAAAAAAAGAAAACAATTTTTCAAATGTCAAAATTCGTTTCTGCAACAACAAATCAGAGAATCAGATAATCAGAAATACGTACTACAAAAAATTCCCTTATTGCAATGCCTAACATACAAGTCCAGCAACTTGGGAATTTGTAAATCTCTAAGGTAAGCACTTGTACTTGATCTATTAACGGCCCAAGGAATAAGATAAATTGTTTATCTCCATGCCATGCAGAGAGCTCAAAACAGTATTTATTTCAATCAAGCTTTGTATTATTTTTGTTGTATTAGCTTATAATTTTATTTTATTGAATTATTTATTTTTTATTTATTTTATTTATTTATTATTTTGTGAATTTTTACATTGTTTGATAATTACAGAATCAGTAGGCATTATTAGAACTTCTTAAATATCAAATAAAAGTATTAGTGAAAGACTTTAAAATACTTTCAGTTACTATTGATTGATATTTGGAAATATTGCAGGCATTCTATGATTTGACTATGTTTGGCTAAGGTGTAATACGATTTGGCTTAAGCAGTGTCAAAATAAATGTTCTCATTTGGTTATGTATTTATTAGGTAAAGTTGGTTTAAGGAGCAGTTTTAATTATATATTGATAATAGATATTAAATTATTTGAAAATATATCAATGCAAGTTATTGTTATTCTCTGTAAGATAGATATATTATGTATATAACTTACTGTAATGCCATAATCACCATTCATCATAAATATTGCTATATTTTAATAGCTAGCTAGAGCTCAGACAACTTTTTTGTTTCTATGTCGAGCATAATGAAGTTCAGACTCATAAAAAAGGAGCGTGATCCATCAGCTAAGACTCAAAGATAAACCAACATTAAATGCGTGGCGCACGTTTATACAGACGAAATAAATCGGTAAACGATCTCACGGTTAGAGGATCAGACTTGAACAGTTATCGATCCAAAAATGTTTTGCTTGATGATTTATGCGTCTGGCGTGGCTTAAGGGATCATCAGCTGAAGCTTCACTGAATACAAGATTTGCGCATTCTAAAGAGAAAGAGAGAGAGAAAAAAAATTAAATAAAACACAAAGCAAAAGCCACAACAAAGAACAAAACAAAACAACGTTTTGTAATTATACTTATTGGTAAATTATATTTAATTTACAGTTAAACGATCACGTATGCGCTTGCCAAATAGCCTGATATACAAAAATATTATCAGCCCCAAAAATGCCTTTCGCTCGCTTGACCTCAATTATCGATTTAACTTTATTATTGGTTTAGATTTGGTCTCTTTGATTTTCCACGGTCTGGGCCCGCAACATATCGTGTCGATCATCATGCTGAATCCAAATTAAATGGAATGCTTTTGATTATTGGTCTTCGCAGCTTATGCATGGGGACAGTGTGATACTTGGAGCATATGTCGCGGGCCAGGACCAGTCCAGTCACAGCCAGGCGGCACGCAGGCAGGCAGGCAGCCAGGCAGGCAAGCAGGTCTCTTGATTCTCGTTAATTTCTTTAGGGCCAAGCTCAGCGTTTAGCTAATTGTGGGTTCCTTCGCCGTTTGTCAGTCCCTCAAATATTTTACCAATCATATTTTGTGTTATATTTATACATAAACACATATATATTCTTTTAATACTTTTTCTCTGGCCTCAATCTATAATCGTTGTCATGCGGCTTTGCTTAGCTGATTTGATAGCATGCAATTGCTTGACAATTGATTTTAATATATTTCTGCAATGACTAATTAAGCAGCTAATTACTTTATTATATATATAATTTATTTTATTTTGTTTAAAATATTTTATTATAAACCTCAACAGTTGACAGTTGACAAACTGTTTGCCATGTTTACCCTCAGTATCTGACTCCATCATTCGTTTGCCTATAAATACTGACCCACCGGCAACGCTTTGCTCGCCACTCGAAGCCAACTTCGATTATTGCGCCTACATAAAAAACAAATAAAAACAATTATGAAAGCAATCTGTAATTGCTTAGTAACAATTAAAAGAACAAATTTATTTAATGTATCTTCGATTGAATTTTGTTTTTGTGTGCTTTGTGCACTCCTATTGCACTCTGGATAAATTATATCAGCGCATTCAATCGACCGATTGTCCAAGACTATTTTTTTAGTTTTCTTTTTCATTTGTACTAGAGGCGTGTCGCCTCAGCATCGTTAGGAAATAAATTGTGTATACTGTGCCTTCGGAACTGGTCGAATTTCTATGAAATTGGCTACATTTAGAGTACTCAAAGTTTATATAATTCATTTTGATTAGATATAGTGTGAGCTTTTAGGAATTGAAATATTATACTTTAAGAAAGATTTAATAATTATTATTTGTATTTATTTATTTCTTTTTGAAAATTATAAATCCAAGATAAATTTCTCTGCTAATTTCTATAAATTATACAATTTCTATAATTATTTCATTAATACATTTTGTTACTTAAGATACTTCTAAACTTCTTCTTCTCTTGCTTAGCTAATTTCATTGGATAGAGTATAAGATAATTGAGTTAAATTCTTAGCGAATGCTGTTTCCAGTTCGCGTGTTGTGCATCAATTGCCGAACAGTGCCGCATTGCGTTGCCAACTAATTCGATTTGTTTGACTACAAAAAAAGGATCGAAGAACGCGAATTCTTATGCATGGTTTCAGAAGAGAAAAAGGCATATTGACTTTCTGAAAGGCTTAAGATCATTAGAAATAATTTAGAGTTTTGTAATTTGAAACATGTTTAAAACCATAATCAACTTCCTAAGGGAAGCAAAAGAGATTATTTCTACTCCCGCTCTTCAATTCCATGTCCACAGTCGAAATTCCCTACTCTGCAGCTAAGAAGCAATCATAAATATTGATTTTTATCGATAAAGCAGCATTGTGTAGTCGACTACAGTCGGCTTAGTTGGTTTTCTTGTAGGACGATTTGGTAAGGTTCCTGGCAAACATATGTTGCATTAATTGTTCATGTTTCTCAAAAGCAACTCGTGTTCAATGAGTTTTATTGCTGCTCAACACACAAACAACAACAACAGAAAGCGGGGAGAAGCTGGCGGCAGGAGGACGGGAGCAGGAGGTGGCAGAGAAGCACGAAACAAATGAAAAGAAAAATTGCACACAGAACATTTTTCATTACTTGATTTTCAAGCATGCCATGAACGAGAGTTGTAAGAGGAGGATAGATACTCGAGCGTCATAAGTGGCGACAGCCGGCAAGCATCTCATGTACGTACATACACATGCACATACATATATATACTATAACTACTAAAACAAAGGCAACAACAGCGCAGGAAAAGAGAAAATGAAAAGAGTTTTATTTAGGGTCGTCGCCAAGCCATAAGGATCGACATCACCTCGTCTGCATTCCCACACGCGATCGCAATCGCAATCGCGACTGGCCTATCGCCGTGCCGCTTTAACCCACCAAGAGCATCAGCAACAACTACAACTACAACTACAACTACAACAGAGTATCTATGAGCTGCGCGAATGTTGAAGCGCGACTCAATTACAATTTATTAAAAGACGCGCAACTGATTTATAAGCGGAGTCCAGAAAAAAGGCCTTTTGGGCCAATGTTTACGTGTCTGGACCGATGACGTTTTCTTGCTTAGCTTGTTGTTCTTATGCTCGCTCACAAATTGAAAAAGAGTCCATTGGTTTGAGAGATAGCAAGTTTTAGACATACATATGTATACGACTCTACACTTGCCTTCTAGAGTATTCTTAGTTTTTGTATACTTACGATGATGGAGCTGGAGATGATTCCCGAAGTTATATTTTATACTTATCATATTTATTCCTATATCAAGCCAGGATCACTGAAATATATACTTTATATATGTATTCCTATACGACATATTCTCCATACAGGATTCCATTCAACAAGTTCAGTTCGATATCTAACGCAGATTTTACTTTGAATAATTGGCTCAGTTAAAATCGGAACATGAACGAGTATTATGCAGTTGGCTACGCTCGATTGCAACTTGTTCGTTCATACTTGTTTTACCTTCAGTTTAGTCTGGACAAATTTGCGAGTTAGTTGTGTGGAAAGTGCAGGCAAACTGAGAATGGGGGAATGAATGCTTTGCTTGGTGTCGGTTGTTGGTGGTGACAGTCGCTTGTCAACAAGAAGTGCATTTTATACTAAATATGATAAATGGATCACGAGCTAAACCAAACTACATTCAAGTGAGTTTGTTTTAAGCCATAAAGAATTAATAATAATGGATTTCGTAAGCTTCTATAATGTAGCTAGCGATCAAATATAAATTGAACTTTTATTTATAACCGATCGTGATTTTATAGGTATAAAAAACTGTCAACAGACACACGCATATATATACATGTATTGTTATATAAATGCAGGTGAATGGACATTGTATTATGGCTATGTAAGAGTAGACTTTACATTAATCCGACAGGTGCTGATACTTTTTGTGTGTGTCTCAAAGACATTTGATGAAATAGCCCGCAGTCGCAAAAAATCCGCTTACAATGTGCTGTCTCACCTTTTGTTCAGTGTTCCCTGGACGAATGAGTGTGCACGGAAAAGAACAAGAACAAGAACAAGCACAAGAAAGAAACAAAGAAGTATAAAAAACATATTTCATGTGCATTATTTCATAAATCGCCAAGAGCCCAGGCGCTACGACCCCGATTCCCTGCGAAAGCGATTCTAATGCACTCAGGCGAACAAGTTCCCCGATGCGGTATTTGCCTCCTGTGAATGGGTAAAAAAAATGAAAAAAAGGAACTAAGTACTTATAAATGTGGCTGCAACATGCCATGCAATTGAGTTTGGAATTAGGCTTACATATGTTGCTGGCTGGAGCGGAATTGCGGTTTGATTTCGTATGTATTATCAAGACTCTAGTCCGTGGCAGCTGACGTAACCCATGGGTAATGACAACAATCTGCGCATATAACATGAGGCAAAGAGCCGTGTTTAAGTTGGAGTTGGCGACTGAGCACACCAGCAGCATGCCGGCTGGCAATTCAAGTGGAAATGGAACTGTACTCAGCCAGCAGTAGTCCGTCTCCCTTGTTCAGTTCAGTCTGTGCAGGACATCTGATATTATATTGCTAATTCGATACTTTTATTTTGAGAAATGCGCCACCAGCCAGCCTGCCAGCCAGCCTAACCAACTGAAGGACTCTTCTGCCTTTTGTTTTCTTTTTCGTTTTTCGTTTTCTTTTATTATTTCTTGCACGCTTTTTGCATATTGTTCTGTATGTTTTTTTTTATTCCTAACTGGGATAGGAAGTTTTCTTGTAGAGTAACCACTGATTATCATAATTTTCTGAAAAATAATCATAAATTGTGTGTGAATGCAATTCGATCCGTTATTTATAAGCATTATCTTTTGTTCTCTCCAACCTTCTCTGGTGTCTGCGGGCTGTTCATGCCCGCAAAACAGATATATTTTTACTCTGTCTGCACTTTGCCTTTGGCCTTATAATATATTACCGTTATGTGACCAGACCACACATTATGTAAATTTTTTTTGCGCATTTTTTCGAGCAGATTCAGTGATTTACACATATTGTCTGGACACAGGTGACAACAGCTGCTGCCGCCAGTCTATTGACAACAGTTACTTAACATCGAATTGACGTTGACTACGCTAAAGATACTCGAATCTATCCGAATTTCTTACGGTGAGTAACTCATTCACCTTTCAGTCCTTTCCAGATGATACACCTCTTAGAGTGAAGCATATTCTTGCTGTAGCCTGTAGACACATACATAGCTGCGATGTTTAATTTTACTACCTTTGCCTGTCGTGGGAGCAAAGAGAAAAGAAATTTTCATTTTCTTATGGCACGTTTAAATTATACTTATACCCTGTGCACTTAAAAAATGAAAGCTGTATTGAATTTGTGAAATAGTAGAAGTCAAGGGCTGCATTTTGGGTTCAGAATTTGAAATTGATAAAAATTTGTCATGGAATCGATAAATATGAAGGGGAAAACTTTTCTCTTTTGTACAAGTTTATGATAATTTGTGTGTGAAGAACAGAATTCAGTTTTTATTTATTTTTAATATTTTAATAGAACTACATATATATGAATTAATAAGAAAAAACTTTGTAGAAGCGTCAAATATATTTTCTTATATTGGTAAAGAATTTTGTTAATCATTAAACCAAAAAAGGTTATAATTTTTGGATATTATATACAATGCTATATACTATATTTGTTCTCTTTTTGCTAGACTACATGTTTAAGAAAACATTTCAAATTCAATTCAAATTACTTGTGTATAATAGAAAAAATTAATATATACTATTTAGTCATAGTCATAGTCATAGTCATTTAGTGTCATTTTACAGGATATTTGCTAGTTGGCTACTTTCACTGCATATTCCTCTATGATCTGCCGTGTGCTTTTGTACCCACTGCAATTTATGTAACTTGCTATGGCATTGTGCTTTCAACAATGTCTGCATACAGAAACATTTATCCATCTATATATGTATATAAAAGCGTATAATATAATTGTGCATGGGAAAATTGTCTTAGAGGGAACTCTGTGCAGGTATTTAAACAGGGTGATGTGGCTAACTAACTACTGAGAGCTTAGATATATAAAATAATATATTTTAATATTACAATAATAGGTAAAAAATTAATAAATAATAATCTAGTTGTACTACTCTCTTTAGCATATATATTTTGATTGATTATATGTAGATATCAAAAGAACTCAATTAACTTTGACTAAAGGAATTTCTTAATTTGAGTTTAATACTTTTTATATGACAAACTTAAATTGAAAATAAATTTAAATACTTTTATACATTTATTGTATATTTCTCATAATTGAAGATATCCCAAGTCGTTGTCACTGTAGTATAATAGTTGCCAAGGCATTCATATATAAACCTCCAGCCTCGCTCATTCACGCACACACTGAGGTTCAGACAGCAGCTAACAGTTAGTTAGTGCTTGTTTGAGTAAAATAAACGCCATATTGTAGACATTGTTAAGGTTTTTGAAAATTTTATAATTAATTTTCTGGTTAACATGTTTTTCATATGTGTAAATATGCGCAAAATCCATACAATAAACGACCTTACCTCTCACTCTCTTGCTGCTTTTGTATGCGATGTATGCTTGTCATAGTTGTTATTGTAGCTTTTGCTGCTTCGGAAAGTTCAGGATGTGTGGATGTTTACAAAGAAAAGCCTTTTGTACAAGTATCAGATTCCTGTTCTGATTAAAAAAGAAACTCGGTTGGAAGGCAACGGGTGAGGGTAGAGATAGGGGTAGGGGCAGCGGTAGGGGTAAGGCCTTGTGTTATGTGGTTCTTATGCACGGTGAACCCTCATTCTAGACATTTTCCTTGCAAGCTACATACATACATATATTTATTAAAAATTTAAGCATTGTAAATGATTGTCTGCTCATGCCAAGCGTTTGTGCGAAGTCCTACATCGACACAAACGTCTTGCGGCGCCATGACTCGATGATTTAGCGCCAGCGATATTAAACATTAAGGCATTAAAGACCATCACAATAGGAAACATAGATTGTTGGCATCGGCTACATTTTATTGTTTCTTACGTCATTTACTTAAATTCAATTTGAAATCAAACTCTTTTTCAGCCGGCCCAATGTGTTTGATATGGCTGCTTGCTCTTAGCAATTGAGTCTGGCTGACATGACCAAGTCGATTGGCAGCAAAAGTGTTTCGTCATGCTGCTGCTGCTGCTGCTTTCAGTGACTCTATCAAATGGCACAATCGTCGAAGATGGTTCTTTATTTTTTATTCAACTTCTTACAACTCGGCCAACTCAACTTGGCTTCAATTTATTCTTTTGCCATTCATTTGGTTGCCGCTCTGTATCCTTTTTTATTATTGATTCAATTTTTCGTTTTTTTTTCTTTTTGTGGATGTCATGCCAAGTGATCCATCTTAATTCGTAAAACATTCGTCATCAGTTTTCGGCAACTGTATTGTGTGAGTCGATTTTTTGGTTGAGTTTTTCATTGTTTGTGCATTTTAATTTGTCAGCGCCAAGCTCAAAACGTGTTGCATAGAATCGGGCGCATGGGCAGCTGTACATGCGAGCTGATCGATGACAACACTATTTGCCAGGATATGCACTACATGATGGATGGATTTGGCTTGGCTTGGATTGGATTGGATTGGATTGGTTTAGCTTCTTCTCTGGGGTGGCATAATGCTTTTCAATTCAAATTGAAAGTAAGTCGACCTGAAGACGGGAGAATATTTAATTTTGTAATTTTATTTATGAGATTGAAAGTTTCTTTTTTGAATGTAATAATAAATGGTATATTATATATTAAATAATAATTTAATATTAAATATATTTATGATATATTTGTATTATATATTTCTATTTAACTTTTAAAAGATGTTTTTAAAAAATATTTGATAAATATTAAATATATATACAATTTGAGTTTTAGATATATATTCTGTTATATATACATTGAATACCTTAACTCTTATGTTATCACGATTTTTAAAGAGATAACTATAAATTATATGTTAACGTAATATGACACAATGGGATATTTAAAACTTATCTCTTAACGTAATTACTAATTAGTTCTTTATATTCCCTACACTCACTTATATTATCAAAAAATCTTTCATAACTATTACAAATTATATATATTGTTGAGGTTTTATGAATATACCCTTCTTATATATTAAATGACAGTTTAAATATATACATTTTCTTATTTTCATGAATATTTAATTATATCAGGAACTTATCGGATAGAATCTTAAATATTAAAACTTTGTTTTGCCTTCACCTCTGGCTTCATATTCTTATCTATTTGTTCATATGCCAGACGCAATGAGTGCTTGTACTTTGTGTTTCGAGTAACCCTAAAAAATTAGAATGCAACCCTTTGCTAGGCCGAAAAAAGGCAGAATGTCAAACGCGGTTTAGTGATACGTCATCGTGATTTGGCAAATTTGACAGCTGATAACAGATATATGAAGGAAAGTATGGAGGGTAGGTAAGGACGAGGATGAGGATGCGAATGTGGATGCGTATGAGGCAACCCCTTTTGGTAAATTTTCGCATACATTATCTAAAATTTATACAATATTTGTTTGATTTAAGTCATTCAGTTTTTCAATAGATTGCCTGCTAACAGAAGCTGAGATTACAAAGATGATGTGCAGGAATTTGAGGCAAGCAAACAACTGAAACAACAACAACATCAATTAGAACACTTTGGCATAAACACAATTCGAAAACGTTTCTTGTGCGTGTCACGCGCAGATTTCTCATGCAATCGCAAATCGAACTGCCAAATTGTTGTTGATATGTTGTGCGTGTGTAACAGTTGTACAAATTGAATGGCTACGAAGAGCAGCAGCAGCCGTTCTGCTCTGCTCCTCTGTCATCTGTATACAAAGTGACCAAAAATTGAATTATCAGTGGTTAGTGCATCAAGCTTAATTCGTTTTGGCGCTGTACGCGTGCGCACGCAATTCCATTAACCTGCTCCCCTGCCCGCCAGCCATGAAGACCCCACGCGGGGGCTTAAACACAAGCAACTGACATAATCATGAAATATAGACACGCAGTAATTCTCTCTATATATGTATATATGTATCTTGTCAGCAAAATTCAGCTTGACTTGCGAGTAAATATTGCCATACTTTACTTTTAGATTGTTAGTTACGAGTTGTACTTGATAGAACTATCAGAAAATTGTATTACCAGCGGAAGTGTATGTAAACTGTGTTTGTGGAGCGCTCTATTATTAATTATACTTTGCTATTCAGCTATATCTCTTGAGTATTGCATTTTTATAGAAAGAGAATTGGGCTGTAATATTGAAAAGAGAAGTGTCTCAGATTTTATTTGTATGTTGGATGTACCATGAGTATGTTGAAAAATCATAGTTTACATAAGTATGTTATCGAAAGTCTGTTATTGCATCAGCCCCAACTAGAGTTTTCTTATTTGTTTTTATTTTATTAGTTGGAATATTTAGACATCATATTAGTATATATTAGATGGGCCAACATCTCAATAAAATAAAATTTAGAATTTAGTAAATAGAATACAATAAAAAACAAAAAAGAAAGATAATAAAAAATAATAATAATAATAATAATAATAATAATAATAATAATAATAAATAAGAATAAAAAATAAATAAATAAATAAAATGAAAAAAAAAAAAAATTAAAAAAATACAATTGTTTTGTATTTTTTATAGACTAAAACAAATAAATAAAATGAAAAATAATACTAAAATTTTTTATATATTTTTGTATAGACTAAATAACAAAAAAAAAATAATAATGAAATAAATGAAATGAAAAATTATAATACAATTCTTTTATATATATATTTTTAAAGGCTAATTGCAAAAAAAAAAAATAATAAAATAAAATAAATAAATAAAATGGAAAATAATAATAAAAGTTTTATTTTGAATTTTGCAGCCTCCAATGTCAGAATTTATTTCATTTTCTGACATTTCGTATATTCATTTGTAGATAGCTCTCGCATTGAAAAATATTGGCACACTAAGTTTATAGATGTTTACAATTGAAATGGAAATGCCACGAGCTGAGCATAGCAGGGGAATTTTTACGACTGTTTATTTGTGCATCTAAACATTTCGAATGGGGAATCATAAGTCCTGCTAGTGTTGCCGGATACACCAAAACCGTAAACGTTGCACGCGCTGGGTGGTAGACATCGTTGTAAAACATTTTGATTATAATGATATACTGCAAAGTATTTTTTGAATTATTGCATGGCGCACAGTGTGTAATAAAATCTCTGGCAGACTCGATACCAATTCCGATCCCGATCCCGCACCGATGGATGGATGTATGTAGTTTTTATTGTTCTTGTTCCCCTTGATTTAATTAAGACCAGCCAAAGCGTGCCGCCAGCGTCGCTGTTGGCCATTTACTTGGCATTTATTTGTTTGTTTTAGGCGCGTCGTCATCAGCATCAGTCTGCCTCCTTTATCCATTATAGCCAGCCCCCATTCAGTCCATTCTCTCAGTCTCCCAGTCTCTCAGTCTCTCAATCTGTCAGCCTTTTGCAGCCAGATAGTCGCTCTTAATCTCCAACAGTTTCACACGTTGTATCCATACATACATGTTTTGTTTCGTTTTTAGTGTGGCAATTAAAAGTTTGAAAATGTTTACGTTCATTCATTGCTGACCGCAAGACCAAAGGAAATCGTTTCACTCTGTTTGTCTACAACTTTAAATTGCACATACATGCATAACACGCACACACATACATGTACATTTGCTAATTTTCTAAAATTAATTCAGAGCTTAACTGATTTGATATTGCTGTAAAATTCTTTGATTTCATTCTGCTTAGAATGGTATTCTTCTAATGATACTCTATCACGTAAACAGGCATGACGAGCCAATACCCTGTTCTCTCTACTCAACTCTGATCTCTGAGAAACTATAAGAATATAATATTTCATATTGAGCTCATAAAGTATATATGCTTTAGCTACCATATACGTACTATATAACTGACAAGCATGCACGCGGACAACAGACTCTCTTTGCTTTTCGAATCCTCTCTTGGCTTCACATCTAATATAATTATTATATGTACATTAATGAAAGAAATGAAATGACATTAATTTTCTCTATGCGTGTGGCTAGGTGCACAGGGTATATCTCGCCTTATTGGACACTCTCTCGTGCATGGAGCACTTTTACTTGTTTATTTATACGTAAGCTATTAAACGCCACACACACGTTTCTTCATTAATTCCACGTGTTTATTTGTTTAAAATAACCTTTTATGACGCAGTGGCGCTACAACTTATTATGGTCGTTACACACATGCTGCTACACATACAACCACACAGATGGGCACACGCACACAAGCGTACATTTGTTATGGTAAAATGAGTGCGAGTTGGAAACGGCGACTCCTAGAACTGTGTATTACATGGTTAGCTATCCACATCATAGAGAAATGCATCGCCGCCGACAACTAATTGAATTTAATTGGCGCGAAAAATCTGAACAAAAATAAACAAAACTTTTCATTTTTAACACACTTTCTTTCTCTCTATCGCTCTCTCCCTCTCTCTCTCTGCTTGCTGTTGCAATTTGTTTATTTTATATACCAACTTTAATTCGTCTATTAATTATTGCAGTTTAACAATAATAACTACGACTTAGAGATCTGATATAATATGGGTATAAAGTACTTTGATGATGCTAAATGTGAATTTATATTTAAAAGTATTTTTAAACATTTTTATATGAAATATTTCATTAGCCTTTCAATGTATTTATCAAATTTAGATAATAACAAATTTATTTAATTTATTATTTAATAATTATTATGATTTATGAAAAACCTTGTCAAAAACGTACATTAATATTAAGAAATCGTTTTGCAATAGAGATCCTCACAGCAAGTATATTTAATTGTCTTTCATTTCTTATTTAAGCTTGTTCTGAATGGATAAAGTGAAGATATTCCGAAGCAACAGAAATCGCCATAGCAATAAATATTTGAAATAATAATGACCCAGCAGCCACGAGCTGTCGAGCTGGGTGTTAAAAATCTATAAACGACAGAAGAACTCTGATTCTGCCAAGAGTTCTTCAGTCGAAGATTCTGTGCACTGGCGCCAGTTGATGGTTAGCGATCAGCATTGGATACTAGGCTTAAATCACGTCGTGTGACAACCCGCTGACTATAAGCGAAACTGACTTTTAAAATATGAAGTCGATTAACGAGGTTAAGAAATAAAAACATGTGTCTTCAACCAACAGATCCATAAAATCGCGTGATTTATTTCAAATTAACAAAGCAATAAAACAACAGAGTCAAAGAGAATATGCCTGAACAATGAGCAAGACATGGAATTTATTTTCATACTAAAGAGTTTAGTTTGATGTCTTTACTCATTGTTAATTTACATATACATTTAACATATACAAAAATATATATTTAATATATATAAAAAATATATTTAAAAGTTCATTGAGACTCAATCTACAAATGGAATGGTAAAAAAATTAAAATAAAATAAAATAAAATTAATTAATTAGAAATAAAACAATTACCGTAATTCAATAATCATTATAAAATAAAAATAATCACTTATTTAAATAGATTGTACTTAATTGAAGGTAATTACATATATATAAACAAATAAAAAAGAAATCTCTTGCAAAATTCATGCGAAAAAAGTTCTCTAAGCTTGGCGACAGCGCCGCAGCTAATAATATCAGTGCTATCTGAGTTTTCGCAAATTGACCAAATCCTGACTTTAAGCAACGTACATGCATGCATGCATTTCTTATCGCCCTCGTGGACATCTTCGACTAACCCAAACAATACAACGCGCAATCAGCGACACTTCATCGGCCACCGCAAACAACAAAAACAAAACGAAGAAAAAAAATCACAAAACAAAAGGACACAGAGCGTAATGAGGGCGAAAATATCTTTATTTAAAGAGGTAGAGACCCAGGCTGGCGACTCTGAGCCTTCCACGGAAGGCAGCAGCAGCAGCAGCAGTAGCAGCAGCAGCGGCGGCAGCAGGAGCAGAGGCAGCAGGAGCAGCTTGGCGAGCAGCCGGCATGGGGAAGCAAGCATACATAGGCAACATATTTGTCATTCGCATGGGGCGCAGGCTGCCAATAATCGCAAAGCAAATATCATGCAGAGGTCTTGTTGCGCCACTACCGCCAATGTGCCTTAATTAGATAAGGCGACAAGCTACCGATGTGGGCTGTAATCGGGCGTCTGGAGGCAGGAGCTGGAAATCGGTAGTTGTGGAGTCAAGCTATGAACAGCAGACACGATCTTTCTGTCGATGGCATATAGCAGCAACCTGGCATCTGAGACTGTAAAGTTGGCCACAGATTTTGCTAAACAATGCCATGTTTACAACTTGTAAATTCTGTTTTGTATTTTTTTCTCCTTCCATTTTTCTCATATATTGCCCTAACTAAGGACCTATTTCTCTGTGTGTGTGTGTGTGTGTGTGTGTGTGAGCTTCATCAAGATCTGGGCAGAAGTAGCCACGATCAATTGCCGCCACTAAATGCATATTTGGCATTCTGCAAGGGCATCGCACCAATTGCGAATAATTTTATAGTTTCGTTACACGATTTTGGTTTAAATTGAATAATTAACTAGAAAGAAATCTTGCTGAACTGATTACTAGTGATATATACTCATGTTGCATTTATATTAACGGGAGCGAGAAAGTAATGCTTATATCTCAATATATAAAAATATTCTTTGAATATAGTAAGATTGAAATCTTTCATAATAATCTCATACGTTGCTCATGATTAGCATCCCAATGGCTATAATAATTATCGAATGTCGACACATTCTCATGCAATGCATTACTTGTTATTGTCACAGAGACAATAACTTAATTTAGTTGTTTATATTCGTGTCGTGGTCAGATAACATTGAGACCGTTCATTAGTCATCGATCAGCAATCGGCTTCTCTCTCTCTCACACACACACACAGTATTAGAGCTGGTGTCCAATTGCGGACTTGGGCTTCTGTAAGTAGACAAAAGCGAGAAGCCCTCGCTTCAGCTCAGTGAGACATACCAGTAGTGTATGGAGTATGTGTATTTGGAGCTTGTAAAACGTTTTGCCAATTATACAAGAGATTTTCTTAAATGTGTGCCTGACTATCAAGTACCCAGAGTATCCATTGTGCCAATGGCGAGGTAAGGCAAATATTGCTTCAGCTCTTATTTCTATTCACTCGCAAAACATCATGCTCATCTTGAAGTATTCGATACAGGGTATAACAATTGCTAAGTCTCGCTGGCGCAAGCAGAGTCGCGGCATGTGCCGAAATCTCTGTAAATCTCAACGGCATAGCAAGCTGAACCAAAGGGAACGACGAAAAAAAGCCATTCAAGCAAGATCGTAGCAAGGCGAAAAAGATAAAGGCGTTTCACTGCTGGGTGCCATCGAAATCCAAAGCGCAGAAAGACAATTTAACCCAGATCCCCGTACCCCGATGCTCGATGCTGGATGCTCGATGCCCGATGTCTGATCTCTAGACCGAGTCCAAATACAATGCTATAACATAAAAGCAGTAGTTGTGCCCAGAGGCTAATGAAATAATTTGCGGCGCATTTTAGTTTACAACTTTGTAATTAATTAGTAAACAGAACTGACAGACGGCTAGCTGCGGTAGCTGCGGCAGCCAGCGACACAATTTGAAATTCCAACATTTGGTAAAATGGCTACTTGATATGTACGATATATATATATATATATATATATATTTATATGAGTGTGTATATGTATGCATTGTGTATATATGTATATATACATTAGAGTAGTCGATATTTGATAGCGCGCAGCATGGGGAAGCGATCACCGGTGCACTGACCTCGGAAGTCATCCTGAGTCAAGTCGAACAATGCAATGCCACCGAGATTCTTGGCACGCACATATTGTGCCTTGCTGGCGGCCGTTTCGGGATCATCGTAGCTAACCCACAAACCATAGAGACCATTTTCGTCGGCGGCGCGATAGGCGTAGCTGCCATAGCGTTTTGACGGATCAAGCACACGCTTGATGGGAGCTGCATGGCCTTTAGAATTAATATTGCTAGGATTTGGCAGCAGTTGACATATCTCAGCCCAGTTTAGGAGTCCGTCTGTCTTGGTTTGTGGTCCCGAATGTGCTGGTCCATCAGCAGGCAGAACTGGCACTCCGCTGCTGCCAGAATCTATTGTTAGCTTCCAGGCACGTCCATAAGTGGCGACACCAATATTCAGTTTGCTCGCTGGCACACGTTGCAGCAGCCAGTGTTCCATTTGGAAGTTGACATTGTAATGGGCAAGGCGATTCTGTCCTAATGCCTCGTAAAGTGGAGCAGAGTAGTCAGCCTCTTCGGGATTGCGTGTGGGCGTCAGAAAGTCGAATGTGGCCAGATTGATGAAGTCAACATTTGCAGCGATAACAGGTGCATCGAAATACCCTGCGGGTCAAACGTAGATGAGCTTAGAAGTTCCACTTAAACTACTTTAACAAACTTACAGCTGGAGTTAACATTTGGCAGAACCGTAAGACTGAGCAGCAGATCATTTGCTTTCAGTGCAGTATTTAGATCTTTGACCAAGGTCGTCATCTGTGTCTTGTGAGTTTCGGCATTGGGATCGACTATGAAATCGCCGGTAAAAAATTTCTTAAAACTTTTCCATGCCATGCCGACGTCTGAGTGAACTTTTCGTGGCTTATTGCGTGGCAGCTGGAGAGCTAGATCCAGACCATCGAAATTAAAGCGACGTATGACATCTCGGGCCGAGTTGATGAAACGTGCTTGCGCCTGAGTGCCAGCCTCTAGTAGCTTAACATATTTATCATCCTGCTCCAGATCACGATCACCGCCGACACTCAATAGAAATTTAATATATGGATATTTCTCCTTAAGTGCCGTTATGTGAGCAAAATGACGACGCTCAAAATCGAGTGGCGGATTTAGGCTTTTCATCTCATACGTGTCTGCATTGATGCCAGCATAGCCATATATCACGTGAGTGCAAAACTGCAAACTGAGCTCCAAATCTGTGAGAGAGAATTGAGCTAGGCCTAGCCAAAGAGAGGGAGAGAGCGATATGTGGAGAGCATTACAAAAAATATATATATATGTATGTATGTATATATGTATGCATACATACCTTGTCGCTCATAACCTGCAGAGTCGTAATAACAAATCAGATGCGGAGCAGCTGCTGTGAGCGACGGCAGCCCTGAGAGCAGCGCAGTCAACGCTAATCCCAGCCACAGAGAGCGCATTATTGTAGAGTCTCGGAGAGAGCGAGAGCAATAAATGTGTGTGTGTGTGTGTGTGTGTGTGGAGAGGGGCAAGCAGATCACAGTTAAATACGTCCGCACGAAACGAGGCACAAAACGCAACTAAATTCAAATGACAACGGAAATCGCATCCAAGCTAGCTCTGCCATAGTTCGCGACTGGAAGAATAGCCTCTATATATACATATATATATTATCAACAAAGTTCACTAAAATTGTTTGTGTATTGTGTACAATGTACAGTGAAAAATTAAATATATGGCGTTGAGTTCAATGAGATCACTCTGTGTTCGGGTAATTTACAAAACTTAACAATATTTGCTTACCAACTGAAAGCTTTTTAAAAAATATTATAAAAAAAAAAAAATAAAATAATAAAGAATTTCGCGATAAGAGCGAAGAAATTTTGTTTATTGTTTAAATGTATGTATAAAAATATTTAGTTAGTGAGTCTTAGATTAAGCGAAAATAAGAACAATTTGATAAGCGAAGAGTATTCATCATCTTTTTATTATTTGATAATGCTTATATATATAAAAGTACATATGTTTCCTGTTTAATTTACAGACGATATTTAATTGAGCGCAATATTGGATATTTGTCATTGGTGCACTGTCCACGGAAATCATCGTAGCTTAAATCGAATAGAGCTATGCCACCCAAATTATTGGCACGGACATAGGCCGCCTTGTTAGATGCCGTATCGGGGTCGTCATAGCTGATCCAGAGACCCTCAGTTACGGCTCCATCAACAGCACGATATGCGTAGACACCGTAACGCTTCGACGGATCACCTACACGTCGCAGTGGCGAATCATTTCCCTTGAGATATTGATTTAGTGGATTGGAGAGCTTGGAGCAGATCTCTGGATAGCTCAGTAGGCCGGGTTTTTGAGATTGCAAGCCTTCCGGTGTAGGGCCCTCGGTGTGTTTCACCACAGGTGTGCCTTCCAGGCCAGATTCGCTGGACAGCTTCCAAGCATTTCCATAGGTGGCAACACCCAAGTTAAGCTTGCTGGCCGGGAATCCCTGCTGTAGCCAATATTTGACCTGAAAATCGGCATTGTAATGTGGCAGACGATTTTGGCCTGGCAATTCGTATAGTGGAGCTGTATAATCAGCTTCTTCGGGATTGCGGTCAGGTGTTAGGAAATCAAAGGCAGCCAAATTGACGAAGTCAGCGAGGCCGTTCAACGAAGGTATATCAAAGTACCCTGTGAATATATATTGAATAATCAAGTAATTTCATATTTAACAAATTAACAATTCACTTTGAGTACTCACAAGTTGAGTTGACATTGGGAAGCACCGTCAAACTGAGAAGGAATCCATCGTTGCGTAGAGAATTCTTGACATCGCGCACAAACGCTGTGAACTGCTCTTTGTGCAGGGCCGCATTTTCGTCAACTATGAAGTCGCCAGTGAAGAGTTTCTTGAAACTCTTCCACACCGTACCCAGGTCGCCGTGCACCTTACGGGGCTTGTTACGGGGAAACTGATAGGCTAGATCTAGGCCATCGAAGCCATAGTTCTTAACCAACGAATAGGCTGTCTGGATAAAGGCTGTCTGGCGCACCGTCTCTCCTTCGAGAAGCTCAATGTATTTGTTGGGATGTTCCGCATCGATGTCATGATCACCACCTACGCTTAGCAGAACTTTCAGGTGTGGATATTTTCGCTTGAAAGCGGTTACTTCTGAAAATTGATGCTTATAGATGTCCAAGTTTTCATTCAAGCTGTATGCTTGATAGTTGTCGCCACGAATGCCCAGATATCCGTAAACCAAGTGAGAGCAGAACTGCAAAGCTATCTCCAAGTCTGGATTCAACAGCTTGCCCAAACCTGCAAATATTGGATTATGAAATGAATGAATTATGTGTAAATTTCAAATTTGCAATTAAAATGTTTGACATCAGAGTTAAATAATGTCATGTATATGGTTTAAGCAGGGCAAGGGAGATACGGCTGACATGAATATTATTAGTTTAAGCGTATAATCAACAGGTTGTTTAGGGTATTTTCCAGGCAGGTATAGCCGCTTACAATAAATTTTTATGTTAATACTAAAACGCATTGTGCGACAATTGAAGCTTGAGTTGATATGTGAATCACGTATGCTTATAAGGTGTATACAGTAAACAAGGTTTATATTTGTTTACATGAAAATATAAAATATAATTATATATTTTATTTATTTATACTTTTCTCAGAAATGAGACTAACACGAAAGCTCTAGTTATAGCCTGATAAGCGGGTATTCCCAATACAACATTTAAACCTGCTTTAGTTTCGCCTACTCAATAAGCTACTAATTAGTTTACATAAGCCATCATTTAAATACTGTCATTTTATTGCAATAAAACGAAGCTGTCAGAGAGTCAATAGGAGTTGCTTTCATTAGACTAGACATAAATTATGTGACAAATGAAAATAAATATAAATATATATAAAGTTTGTAATACAAAGTATAAACAGCTGTTTAGTGCAACAGCTCAGTTGATTTGCTCTTTGAATTCTTTAAGTAAGAATGACATTTACCAGCAAAATTTTACAATTTTCCCATTGTCCACTATATATGGGATAACTGTCCACTGTGTGAACTCAATTAAGAGCAACCGAGCGACAACAACAAGCTCGTTGAATTCATACTGGGAGATGTTCATTATTCACTTAAAGTGTAAAACAGTTGTCCAAGAGAAAATAAAAGTGGTTTGAAAACAAAAAACAAATAAAAAATAAAATATAATATAATAAACAAATAAATAATAAATAAATGAAAAAATAAAAAATAAATAAATAGAAATATAAAATAAAATAAAATAAATAAAAAATAAATAAATTAAAAAAAAAAAGTAAATATATACAAATAAAAATACGAGTTGTACCATATTAGAAATTTATATAAAATTCATTTTAAATATATTTCTTTGAACACTTCTTACTCTTTGCTCTTTTTTTTAAATTTACAAATATTTTAAACAGCTTTAATTAGCCTTTTCAAAGCCTTTGTTCATAATTTTTTTTTGTTCCACTGTTCATAGCTGCGTCACAATGTTAGTCACTTGTTGGGTCTCCAGCGGAGAATTGTTGCTGGGGCAGTTGTCGCGTTGGTCTCGCAGCGAGTTGTACGCTCAGCTTTTGACATCGAGCGCGTGGATTTAGTGTAGGTAGCGTAAGCTTTCGTGTTGTTTTGTATAACTGTTATGATTGGATTACAATTTTATATTGTATATTATTGTCGGTAAGTTTGTCACCTGCCAACCTTGCACTCAATTGTTTGCCTTTACATATTTCGCTAAACTATGAAAACAACGTTTTACGTTGTCCGTTTTGTGTTTTATAATATTGAGAGAGCGTGAGTGTGTGATTGAGCGCAGCTCTCTTACGCTCACGCGGCTCAGCTGATAAGCCATTGACCTCTGGACTCAACTAACTGTCAGACTCTCGATATGCTTACGCTCTAGCTTGTTAATTAAGTAAAAATGTCATTCGTAATATAAATACTAATATATTGGAATATATTATATGTACAGTGATGTTATGTCTCTCAGCTAATCTCTGTCATGAGTGAAATATAAAGTGTGCTTGCTGCCGGCACACCCTGTGTTTATATTTGAGCACTTTGTGTTCTCTTATCAGCAAGTGCATTCAACATTACTAAAGACTATCACAAATATTCTCAGTTTTGCTCTAGAATACATATATACATAAATAATATATTAATTAATATTAAAAATATATAAGTATTGCAAGTCTGCATATACTTAAATATACATAATACTTATCAGTTGGCTGATAATTAAATAATTAATTAAATTCGAGAGTTGACAAAAAAATAAATAAATAAATAAAGAAAAATAAATAAAATAAAATAAAAAAAATTAAATAAATAAAATAAAATAAAAATAAATAAATAAATTAAATAAATACAAACAATTAAAAAAAAAATAAATAAATAAATGGAAACTCTGATAAAATTTAAAAGCTCTACAACAATACGAATTATATTATTGAACAGAGTCTACACAAATGCCTCCATTCAAGAGTCAAAAGTGTGAAATATGCACAATAAAATGACTTAACACTTATTTACATATATTAAATTATTTATGGTGCGAATTTCAAGTCAAGCAGCATGTGAATATTGTTTATTGAAATTGAAATTTACTTAGCCATTATATATAATTTGTTTTGTTCACGCTTACCCTCGCGCGTATAGCTTGATGAATCATAGTAGCAGACTAGGTTTGATGCTGCTGTTGTCACAGCCACAAGGCAACACGTTAAAATCGAAAGTAAATAGAACTGCTTCATGTTTTGCAGTTTTTTAGCAATATTATTTAGCACGACCGCAGCGATGTTTAAATGAAATCGAACTGAAGCTGAAATGGAAACCGAAAACGACTAACGACATATGAAGCTGCCGACTGATGATGACGACACCAAAAGCTTCCTACATAGAGAGAAGCTGACACAACATTTTTGTTTACTAGAGCTGCCAGAGCTGGGAAGTACAAAGAGAGCAAGTCGACTCGTTAAAAACAAGTTTTATTTTTATTATTATTTTACATATGCTCTTAGAATAGTTTCATTGCGTAAGCAAAGTTATTGAGACGACTCAGACGGCGAGGCCAGAAGTTGAGGCATTGAAACAAGTTAGCTGATTAGAATTAAAATTACGAAATTCTCCGAGAGAAAAACAATAATCTAACCTAGAAAATATTTAACTGAGCGAACAATCGGGAACTTCTGGCCCGTGCAGAGACCGCGAAAATCGTCGTAGCTCAGATCGAACAAGGCCACACCGCCGAGACCCTTGCTTTTGGCATACACAGCCTTAATTCCCGCAAAATCGGGATCATCGTAGCTCACCCACAGGCCGTGTTCGCCCTCCTCATCGGCCGGACGTAGCGCATAGTTGCCGTATTTTTGCGTAAGATCTGTGACTTTTCGCAACGGTGCAGACGCACCTCGATAGACGGCCGTTTGATTGAGCGCTAGCTTCGAACAAATCTCTGGCCAACTGAGCAAGCCTTCAGTGCTGTTAATTAGATGCCCACCATTACCCACTCCAAGGGTACTTGGCACAACTGGAGCACCACTCAGGCCCGAATCCGTTGATAGTTTCCACGCACGTCCATAGGTGGCAATGCCCAAGTTGATCTTATGCGACGGACAACGATTCTGCAGCCAATAATTTATCTGGAAGTCAATATTGAGATGAGGCAGTCGCTGTTGCTCGTCGAGGAACATGATTGGAGCCGTGTAGTCTGCTTCCTCGGGATTGCGCATGGGCGTATAGAAATCGAATGCAGCCAGATTAATAAAATCCATCAACGGATGCAGCTTGGGCACATCGAAATACCCTGAAATATAGAAATATTCCTAGTTAAGGGAATTTATATTATTTGTAATTATATTTGACAACTCACAAGTGGAGTTCACGTTGGGCAGCACCGTCAATGTTAACAGCAAGTTTGCACTTTGATAGGCTGTCTTCAAGTTTCTGGCCAGTTCAGTGAACTGTTCCTTGTGCTGTGCGGCCAATGGATCCACAACAAAGTCCCCAGTAAAGAGTTTCTTAAACTTTTTCCAGTAGCTGCCAATGGTGCCATGCACTTTTCTCGGCTTATTCTTAGGGAATTGGAATGCCAAATCCAGACCATCGAAACCATTTTTACGCAATAGCAACATGCTGCTATCGATAAAGTTCTGCTGTTGCGTGCGATTTGCCTCGAGCAATTCTAGATATTTGTTGGGATGCAAGACATCCACATCTCGATCTCCGCCCACACTCAGGAGCACCTTCAATTGCGGATATTTGGCACGCAATTGAGTGATGTCCCTAAAATGAAACATGTCCAGATCGACATTTAAGCTAAACACCTCCTGAGTGCCCGGCTTGAGCCCAGCATAGCCGTAGACCAGGTGAGAGCAGAACTGCAGTGCCAGCTCCAAGCTTTGCGTATCCAGTTTAGCTAAACCCTGACGCAGAAATGCAGTTGAGTCATAATAGCAAACGAGATTCGCTTTGCTGTTCGCAATGCTCAGCACGCCCAGCAGGCCCAACAATAATAATTTCATTTCTGGCAATTATTTGCAGTACGTGTTAACTTTGTGAATGTATAATTGAAACTGTCTCAACACGCTTATATTTGTGTGCTACTGCTCAGCGAGCTGTGAGTCGAAAGCTTATCTCAATGCGCTGGCAGCTGACAATTGTTATAACGATGATGGCATTATCAGCGGTTTCGTATTACGAAGCAGTTTCACGAGCTTGCAAAGCAAATCAAATTATATTTCGAAAAACAATTCGTAGAATTCACAAAAGTAAACAAAGTATTATATTAGTTACGTTAGTGACGCAGAATTTATTATATATATTATTATATTTGTAAAGAAAAGGCATTTATTTTCCTATAAATTACATACAGATATTTGACTTGCTTTTTGCTATACGTGGAAAATAAGCTTATGAGCAGTAGACTGAATCTATATGATTATCGTATACTTTTGCTTTAGTGGTTCCATAAATACATTCAAGGATATTTATACACTGAACAATCATAATGTATTTATATATTTGTATTATTTATATATTATGTATTTTTATATTCTGAATGTGTACATATGAAATTAAAATTACTTTCGCGAGAAATTTCCTTTTTCTGTCTTTTTGTTCGTTTTTCCCTTAATTTTGCGTGTGTTCTCGATGATAATCGATATTGCTATGCCAGTAGAGTACGGCACACAGAATGTGTGACTGATTGAACACATTCAAATTCTGCACAAGTAAAATAATCATATTGATCGTGTATAAATATATCGGAACAAAAAATTCTACATTATTAAGAAACCTCTAGAAATTGGCTATATACAATCTATATATGTATTTGCCAAACAATTGTTGTCTGTTGTTTGCTATTGTTCCGAGTATCTTGCTTTATGAACTATTTTGTCAGCGTTTCGCTTGCTATTGCCTAAGCTATACAATTATTAAGCTGTCTTATACAATAGAAATCAGGCAACCTGCTGTGCTTTATACGTGTGTGATATAAACAAGGCAGCTGACAGTTAAGACAGCGGGCGAAGCACTTAAATCAAAAATTAATTGAAGCATTAAATACCCAAAAGAAATACGTAAAAATATTTGTAGGGCTCACTCTTAGCCGGGTCCAAATTACAAGCGTCGGCAAATAAATAGCTATACGGGTATCTCTCTCTGTGTGTGTGAGAATGATTCGCATGTGTCACAACCAATTATACAAAGGACATGCGAGCATTATCTGTTAGGGGCTGCAAAAGAATGCCATCCTTATGTGCGTACTAGAGAGTAATCCTCACACGCTGCTTAGCGTTGACAAGAGGCGTATCACAATGCGAGAGGCGTGCTGAGTGTGCACGGAGGCGCATAGTTAATCTGAAAAGAGCCCTGATTTCGAGTGTGTGCATGTACATACATATGTATATACACACACATGTGTATGCATGAATGCAGTGTGGCCCAATCGGTGTTAACATCTATGAGAATGTCTGTTATTGTTGTTTGATTAATATCAGCCAGAGCTCTCTCTATGCAACCTATACCCAGTCTGTGCTCTTAGATTAAATATTTGTTGGGCAAAATAGGTTAGCCAAATAAATGAGAAATATAATACTGGTCACATTATCTATTATGCCTTTTGATGGTCATTGTTCGCAAACCTCAAATCTTTTACGTTCACACTCACACACACAGACGCGACTGCGACTAATGGACCGCAGCTAGTGGCATATATTTACTCTTGACATTGGCATCTATAAACAAATATACGCTTAAATGGGACTGGCTATTGGTAAATATATCAAACGAAATCATTGTGAAATAGTTATTAAGTGTGATATTTGATACATATGCATATACATATATAGATCGAGGCAAGAGACCTTCGCTGGTTCTCAAAGATTTTATTCCAATTAAAGTTGGCCGTTCGTAATTGATAATTAATATAAAGAAAAGTACTTAAAGGTACTTGAATTGAGTCTCTTTCACATAAAGTTGCCTGGCTCTTCTTTTCTTAAAATTCGTAAGCATTGTTTACCTTTCAGTTTGGCTTCTGTTCATATTACATTCTTTGTTTCTAGAGCTACATCCCCTCGTGGCATAATTAAGTCCAATAATAATTTTAACAAATACCTTTGCCAATTTAGGGCACCAGCCCCAGCCCCCAACCCCTCAGCCACCCAGCTTTCATAATTTCTATCTTCTTTGGCAGCAGGTGCACAAAGCCGCAAAGCATTCGCCTTTTTACCTATTTGTAATTAGAAAGCCAGCAAGCTTTGCTCTTGGTTTGTTGGTCTGTTCGAGGGGCTTACTTACAATGCAATATGAGACACAAAAGAGAATTTAATTTTCACAAAACAATTGCCGTGAGCAGCGCATGGCACACCAAATGAAGAGTACAGCTCAATTGATGTGCATAATCAGTTTATCAGCTGAGTTTTCTTTGCTCTTGCTAAATTTAAGAAGCAAAAAAAAAAAAAAAATGTAAGAAATACAGAAATTTGTATTTGAGGGTTGCTACCGAAGCAGATTCATCATTGTCAAATGTGGCTTGACATTTTTTTTAAGGTTGGATACTAAGAAAAAAACGTTGAAAAATAAACTTTTTTTGGGGGCTTTTGGGTTGGTCTCGTTAGTCCGGTGATATAATTAAAAATTTATAATGAATGTTATTTGCACTGGCCACAAAAAAGAAACAGCAACACGATGAGACGTCAAAATGTTTCTTAAAATTGACGCGCATTTGTGTGCAAATAAAATTAAAGCACTCCCACCCATTCCGTACTCGCCATCCACCTAAAATAGGGCAGAAGGCATATCAAATTTTCAGTCCAGGGTTCGTCAGTTCATCAGTCGTCAGCCGATGAGATAAATGAGGAGGGTGTTAATGTACCATGCAAATATCAAAGGGACGTTTGAAAAATGAAATTAAAAATAACAGTCCTCTAGCTAAACAACTTCCTGGCCATCAGACACTCTGTGCCCAAAACAAAACAAAATTTCAACATTGAGTTTCTTTTATGAATAAATTCACTTAACGAATAACTCAGCCTAATCATTATTTTTCCAGCTTCATATGACTGGAATTTGTAGTGGAATTTCTTGTATACACATATATATCATATATAAATGATCTCTTAAAATTAGCTAAAAGTAAGTGCAAGTATTATTTTAATTTTAAGTACGTTGCTCAGAAGCTGTTATTAATCCACAACATTTCCACGGCGTTGCATTAAGATTCTTCAAACTTGAAAGACTTCACTTTTGAGGGTGACCTTCGTGTTGTTGCTCATATTCATTATAAGCTTTAATAACTGTTGTTTACCAGCGGCGAGTGTCAAAATACCGGTCAAGGGTTCAAGATTGACCAACGGCTGGCACTGGCGCCTTCTGGTTTTCTGCTCAATTTGCTTTAGTCTCGATGTTAAGTATTGGGTTACCAGTAGTGCAGCTCAATGAGTTTGGCTTGGGCTCTTTTACGTTTCGACTTGATTCACCAATTCACCAGGCCAGAAATCTCAAGTGTCAGCATGTGGTATTGATGAATCCTTACTTGGCGCTGACAGTTGGTGAGCGTATTGAAAAACAATGTCATATTAATATAAATATCAGTTATTTTAAATCACATTGTAAGCCGAACTGGGGCTTTATGAATATACATCCAAGTTAAGCTCATATAAACAATAAAAAATGGATTTTATTATAAGAAACATGAATACTTCATACAGCAATTGTATATTCGGTTCTCTAAACCAATATTGTGGACTTTGATTTATTTATCTGAAATTTGTATATGTTTACTTTCCATTTAATGAAAAGTATAGTAATCTATTTGAAAAAAAATATGATTTTGTTTTTTCTTCGTATTGTTAATTAGTTTGAAAGAAACTTGAAATATGTTGAATTAAATAATGAAGCATATAAATATTTGATCTAAAATATATATCAAAATGTTGTTATAAATAATAATTAATATGTTTAACTTAACTATATTTGTTGGGAAAAAAAAAAAAAAAAAAAAAAAAAATAAATAAAAAATATAAATAAATGTTGCTTCAGTCGACTTGCAGATGCTCATTGATATTAAGATGACTGGAGTAATAAGAGGCAACTTAAAGCTATATTTTTTTTGTTCGGTTATAAAATTTTATTTAAATAAAAATATATTATATTTAAATAGTTTTTGTATTATTTTAAGATTTTTAATATATTTAAGGTCTACAGGGTATTTACAATTATAAATTCAAGGCAGAAGATATTTTATATACAATTTTTGCAACCCTTTATACAAGTTACATATATAACTTCTTTTTTTTTTTTTACATATGATAGCATGAATGCATTAATGTCAACGACTTTCATAGCTTGAAAACAAAATTCCCTCATAATGGTGGCGCAAGCATTTTTAATTTAATATTTAACGCCGCATACAGAATGTAATTAAAACAGAATAACAACAAATTAAGTGGTTTGTAAATAAATTAAAAAATGTGCATTGATTTAACTTTAACTGCCATCGTAAATATTAAATATAAAACACTTTTTTATTCACTTTTTTTATGCATTCAAAATAATATTAATGATAATGCAAAACAAATAGGCAAATTAATCCATTGGAAATTGTAAAAGCTTTTTAGATTTACATTCTTCTTTTATTTTCATTTTTTTGCTTTTTTTTTCAGCCAAACAAATTATTAATTTTAACTAATTATGAGAATACTGCAATATATATAAATATATGTATATTTTTTTTATACTATATATACTTATATCTAGACATCTATTACTGTTGTTTGGCTCTTAGGATCGACTTCTATAATATGTAAATTTGGGAAATTCAAATCGTAGCTAACTGATTTCGAATTTGAAACAAACAACTTAGTACTTAATTCTACTTAGGTTAAGTTAACCTTGCTGGAAAACTTAAAACAATATTTTCTTTTTCCAAATCAACCCTAAATTTCTCCAATACTGAATAAGTTGAGTTCAAATCACGAACCAGCATTGCTGAATACCAAACACACTCTGTTCATAGATCAAAATGAGGTATATTCAAATATGTATCTACCCTTCGAAATACAACTTTTTAACCCTGCCACCAGCTGGAATAGATGATTTCTTTACTACAAATGTCTCGTTGTATATTGTTGCAGAGTAGCACCTACCTTATCTAGCTTTAAAATGTGCGTTAGAGTATACTCCAGTTGGTCATTTTCGTATAGAATATTTTAACTTATTTTTAATGCAACTGTTAAGGTCTCAGAGTGAATTCAGTTATTTTGCTTGAGTCGCAACCCTTTACGCTTTATGCGTAAATCTCAAAATGTTTTCTTTGGTGTGCTTATTTTTTAATTGTTAAGTTTTTATTTCTCCCCCCTACGAGATTTGGCCGTGTACGAAACGTCGAACCCCGCAACGTAGAAAAACAACATACCCCAAACCCTTGAGTTATTTCGCCACTGCCAAAAAGTTCAACGAAGTGTATAAAGTTTTTCTGCCTGACAGTACTGAAGCTGCTTTTGCATTAAATTTGTGTAAATGGATTTTGCTAATGGATCCAATAATTCATTTAGATTTTACTTTTCAGCTGGCAAATGTTGTTTGCGTCAAGGTAAATAGAAAATAACTTGATGTACTTTTTGTGGTGGCACAGATACAAAATCTCTGTAGAAACAAATTAAGCTTGATGTAACTTTGAGGGTTAGACTAAACTTGGTAAACAGCTCTGGTTTCCTTATATTTTTGTGTCTGTATGTCTTGAACATAGATAAATGCGAATTGTGCGAAAATATTATTATTTATGACGTTCAAATCAAATTTGATGAATGAAGGCAAAAGTTTTTTCTTTTCTAAAAAATATTAAAAATATTTTATTTTATATAAAAATATTTGTAATTAAAGGTATTTAAATTCTGGCTTTTCTTTTCACGCAATGGTCACGCAACAGAAAATGACAAAAAAATATATGTGGTCAGACATAAAGGTAGCGAGGCCAAAGCTGGGCGTGACTAGGCGTGTGTTCACGGTGGCAAAGGCCAAACAATAAACGCTATTTTGTCTTTTGTTGACAAACAAATACACGCACGCACACGAACACACACAAGCAATCACACACAAAAATATGCCAGAGCAGGAAAAAATGAGAGGCGTATAATAAACAAAAGAGTCCTTTTCCATGTTGTTGCGGCTGGCTGCTGCGCCAATATTTTTTACACGTTATTATATAGTATACAAGAGTGAACAGTTGAGCTCCACAAAGAGTGTAAAAAACGCCACATCTTGTGGTCGCACTGCGTGTGAATTAACAAGCAGCGAGATTTTTATTATCTTGCAAAGAGTAGCAACAATACTATAAAAAATAGTGAAATGTTATGATTGAATTGAATTCTTTATGTGTTGCTCTGAAAAGATTTATTTAATATTATTCAAAAATGTAATAAAATTTTGTACACTTTTATTTATATAATCAAAATGAATTGAATTGATTTAAATTTACCCAATAATTATATACAATTTATTTAACACTAAAAACTTACAATTGTTTCAATTGAACAAGAAATCAACAATGTCTGCTCTGAGTTACCCAACGCGACATCTTCGATTTTCCTCTGCATTTCTGTGCCATCTGCCACCAAGGGTATATTAGCATTTATATAAATATGTATATACACATGTATATATATAAATATAATATTTTATAAGGTTCTAGAGATACACATGCCTGTTTCTTGACGAGAACATAACCAAAGGAACGCCAAGGATTTCAAGTTGCGTTCGTTGGTTTACCAACGCTGGAAGCTTGTTTTGAGCACAGTGTATAAAAATTAAATGTTTTTGCGAAAAAAAATGCATACTTCTATATAAGTCAATGAAAACAAATTTTCGAATTTATTGAAAATTTTAATATAAATTTTCAACAAAAACAAATTTATAATAATGCATTTTTGAGTTCAGTTTATTGAGCGAAAAGGAAAGAGTTGCTCATTCAACTCATTCAGCATGAAGTTAAAATTCAAAGGAAAATTACCACTGTGCTTTGGGTCTCACCTTGTATAAAATGCATAAAATTCACATTTAGATATAGCTCCAGCGGCTGTGGCTTCCATGTTGCTGCAGAGGCCGACTCTGTGCTTGTGCTTGTGCTTGGGACCAGGATAGGCATTCATCATTCATTCACAGTGATGTGATTTTTCATTACAATATGGCGGAGTCGCAGTCGCGAGTTTAGTCAATCAAATGTCTCAAGTTCATTACAAACTGCAAGAGTTGTTTGGTAAGTAATAAGCGGCAAACTGGGTTGTTGTTGTTGTTGTTAAAGTTGTTGGGCTGATGGAATAGTTGCTGACTTAGGCGGACGCGAGGCTGGGCCAAGTCAAGTTAGGCCGGGCCGAGCTGAGGCTGGCCTCCATGCCTTCATCATCATCATCATCATCTCATCGTATTCCATTTTCGACTGCTACCTTGCGCCATGTTGTTGCCTCTGTTGTCTACTTCGGCGCTGCCTCTGTTGATGATGTTGTGGATGAGTTTGATGCATGTTTTGTTAGCTTCTGTTGTTGATTTGGAATGCAGTTTGGTGGTATAGCCCGAAGCCATGATGTTATTCCCGCATCCGCTACTTTGCTTGCTCTTTGCATTTTGATTACTTTTTTTTCTTTTTTTTTTTTTTTTTTTTTTTTTTTTTTGGTAGAGTTTGAGTTTTCGTATTCTTGCAGATTGTGCAGAGTGCAGACGTTGTACGCAACTGTAGACATTTATTCTATGTTTACGGTATGATATGTGTATTAAGTTTTATAAAAAGAAGTAGAATACGTATATATATGTCAGGGACAAATAAATATTAGGTGCATGTGAAGAGAATGCTCGGAAGTTGAGAACTGTATGTTGAGAACTGAAGCTACAGTTTCTATTGACTTGAAATAAATAAATAAATATTTTATATTAAAATATTTGTAAATATTTAGAAAATAACTTTAAATTGACTTTGAATATAGCTTAAGAAATATATATATGTATATTATATTAAAATATTTTTAAACATTAAAAGACTAAGTTTGAATTGACTTCGAATATAGCTCATAAATTAAATAAATATATTATTATATTAAAATACTTTTAGATATTTAAAATATAAATTTGAATTGACTTTAAATATAGCTAAAAAATTATTAATTTATATCCTTGTTTAATTATTTTTATACAAATATTTGATCATTATAAATATGGATAATTGATCTACCAGCTATAGCGTGTTGCTGAGCTGCTTTCCTTGCCTTTCTGTTCATCTCTTCATTTATATTTTATTATTTTAAAAGGTTATTATATTATAATTAAACACAATTAAAGTTTTAATCGATCAAGTTGGGAATTGTTAATTATATTATTGTATAAAATAATATTCAGATTCAGCTGCAATTTAATATTACATTGGATTTCTTCTATTTGTTGTATGCTATTAAATAGCGCCCTCATATGACAGTTTGCCTTTATTTACTTATGCCATACTACATACTCTATATATTTATAGCACATAGCATTCATGTATGTGTGTGTGCGTGTGTGTGAAACACGCATACATCCGTGCATACAGTGCACATTTCAGGCATTCTGGCATTTCGCATTTCGAAAAGCATAAAACAGAGCGCCAAAATGGCCGCCGCAAATGCTTGAAAAATGTCAACCATAAGCAGAGCAGAGGCCATTACCAGTTAAAAACGGCGAGTTCGTTCGTTCGTTCGCTCGCTCCCTCGCTGGTAGGAGACGAGCCAGCGAGCCAGCCAGCCAGCCAGCCAACCAAAGCGCCGGCCGACCATACAATACCAGACCACGCCGTTGAAGCCGTAATTATTCTGTAGACCAAAGCAAAATAATTACTTTGATCGCAAATGATATTATTTTGTCGGGCAATGGGTGTGCAGCGCGCGAGTGTGAGGGGCGTAGCCAGCCAACTCTATTCTCTGCATGCAATTGAGCTGTGCAATGGCCGGCGTCGTCGCCGTTGCCGCCTCCTGCAAGCGGCTACAACGATGGCCACCATCAGCCAAAAGTGCATTGCATTTGGCAAATTTGCATATACGAAATGGGCAAAAGGATAATGGGTAGAGTGTGTAGTAGTTTTGCCCCCTTGGTAGTTTCTGGCGCACATTTCCTCTCACACACATACATATGTATGTATGTGTATCTCGTCCCACTCCTGCCCTTGGCTAGCCGGTCTTTACCCCATCGCTAGTTAATTACTTTCACGTACATTTTCGATGGCCTTTCGCACAAAAATTTTATTTATTTCACTGCACTTGCAGCTGCCCCCATTTCCAGTGCTGCATCCATAACCAATGGACGTTGTTGGACATTTGGGGTCTCTGCTCCTCACATCCATTCGCTGCCGCTGCCGCTGACGTTGCCGTTGCCTTTTTGTTAGCTTGAATGTGTTTTCACATTTATATGCAAATTTTTTGGTTTGCATGCGAAATATATAGCTTTCGTTGGCTGTTACAAGAGTACGACAAATGAACAAGAACCATTGACTGTTGCGAATGTTGCAAGCCACGTCGAAAGCTTTCGCGGACCGGTCGAAATTAAATGGCCAACAAGCCAGCCAATAGGCGACCTCATCTATGCCAATGTAGTTGTTGTTGTTAACAAACTACAAGCGATTGACGGAAATGAAAAACTGTATTGAGGGGATGTGATTTAGCATTTGAATTACGTTCATAGATCAATCATTATTTCTAGATTGAAAAATCATTTGATATATAGACAAATTTATATACCGGATATTTAGGAGTCATTTAAGAATTCTGGATATAACAAATCAAATCAATCAAACGTTTTATATATTATTATTTCAATATTGATTCATTACAAGACTCAAAAGAAGCTTTGATAAAGATAAATCTGTTTGGCTATTATAGTAGCTCAACGATCACACGTAAAGCCAATTTATAAAGAGAATTTCGTTAAAAATTACAACAAATATAAATTAATTTCAAAAACAAATGGTAAATTTATTGCTGCATGCACATGCGAAAGTAATATGCATTCAAATATATTATCTTTATTTTGAATCTGTGGTATTCGCAGCATGCAGACCAGCAATTGAGTTCGATATACATATAAATAAGAGATAAATTGTTTGGTTTGCTCTTCGTAGGCAAATCATAAATGTTTGGCAATGATTATCGTGCGGGACACGAGTTTGGGGGCGTTACTAAATTAACAACTGTATGGATAGCAACTGTAACATATTGTCAGCAGGATATATGTTCATTGAAGTCCTTGCATATGCATGTGCATACGCATATGCATATGCATATGCATTGGATCTTTGCACATGCAGAGATGTGGACTGGGATATGTATGCAATGTGTGTAAGTGGAAGTGGTACAGACGCGACGCCACCCAAACAAACACTCGACGCTTTTGTTCTTGCTGATGGAATTATTTGTTCGCACATTGTCAACTTTCTGACATCCCACTCCGTCTACTATCTGGCCGTGTGCATCTCTCTATGTGCAGCCTGTGCCTTTCACACTGTTATGCCTCGCCCCAACCTCGCCCCGAGCCTCAGACCCAGCCCATCGCAGCACGTCCAGGTCGCATGCAATATGCAATTTACCGCCACCACTGCCAAGGTTTTTTGGATGTGTTTGGGGCGACTCGGCTGGGCGCTTATCTTTGGCTTTATTTCATAAACCAGCGACTCTTGCACGTCCAGGTCCCGCATCCGTTTCAGCTCTTGCTCTTGCTCTTGATGCTGCTGTTGCTGTTGCTGTTGCTGCTGTTGTTGGCCTAGGCATTTGGTTACAGTTTGTAAATTTTTGGTACCACAACACGAACTCAAAATCTGAAACAATGAACTGCGAGACTCTTTGCTGCAACTGCAATTGAGAGACCATATGTGGTGTTGGTGTTACTGCTGTGCTCTTGTTGTGTATGTGGACTGCAGTTCCTGCCACAATGTATCATCAGATTTGAACTTTTGTGAGGCTGTCATAGTCAGAAATTGGTTGCATGCAGGCAAAACAGGCGAATTTCAGGCCAGACTGCGACTTGATTTGTGACTTCATTAAGTGATGGTAGATTCTCTACTGGAAGAGCCCCAATCGAAAAAGACAAAAACAGACAAGGAACGAGCTATACACTTACATAACATTTTTTTTTTTTTTACTGTTTCCCTTTGGCTTTCCAATTATTGCTACAAAAATATGCGTTTAGAAATGTTTATTAGATTGGATTAAAGCTTGGCCCGGATATCAATTGAAATCTTAAATAAAAGTCTTCTCTTACTCTTTTGTATTTCCTGAATACATTGAAATGACTATAAAGTAATCAGGCTGAAGTGTTCGTAACAAATTGCGTATATAAACATTTTATTTAACTTTCAAATATCAACATTAGTTTATGCCTAAAGAGAAAAAAATAGCAAACAATAGAAATATATTTAATTTTATTAAGTTGTTAGCTCGCAGCTGAATTATAAAATTAATATTTATTATACACTGATGAGCGACAGAGACTCTCAGAGAGGCACTCTTCCAGAAACAAGCCTTTCAACATTTTACATATATATGTATATATATATATATATATATATATTAAAAGCAGCACAAATTAGTCTGAGTTATACGATGTCATGTCAAACATACATTTGATTTCAATTAATTTTTGCCATGAACACCCCAAGCTGAACAACTTTTATGCAAAAATTGTTCATTTCAAAGGCGCAATAATTAAATTAAAGCCCTGGTACACATAGTCAAAGACCTTTTCAGCGAATCATTTAATGTCTATGCGTCTCCATTTGGCGCTTCGCTTTTTCGACCATTCGAGACCCCCTTTCGGCATTCGGGAAAAAACAAAACAAAACAAGGCTGGAGTGTTGCTCATAATACCCTGTAAGCATGTCATGTTTGGTATATTGATTTTTAGACTCTAGTAGTTAATGTAAGAGTTGAAAATTTGTATTTTAAATTGAATTTTAGTTTTATTTTAATACAAATATTTAATGGAATTTGAATATGAAAATCTTTGTACTGATTATTTTAAATTTCTGTTTATTGTAAAAGTTAAGGATATGCTTTGTAGTGCCACGCCTATAATTAACAGATACCAGAAACCTTGGCGAGAATATTTGTTAGTCTATTTGAATTCTCTGCCCAATTTCTAGCTATTAAGCTGAAGAGATTTGACTCTGGTCGATAATATGCACGTGCCTATAATTAAGAGTCTTCTTTTCTAGCAATAGTTTCTAGCAGAATGAATGAGTGAAAATGAAATGCCATTGCCAAGTGACGTCAGCATGTGACAGCTGTCGCTTTTAATTAGCTCTACAGGTATCGACTCTGCCATGGTCTATCGTACATCCGCCATTGCCATTTGAGTTGGGCGGTGAAAAATTTGCAATTAGAACGCTCTTCCGACTTGTGTTGTTTTGTTGTCGTCATGGCTCATTCACATTGAGTAGGAGCTGTCTGTTTTATGTACCCCGACCCGCGTAGCTCGTCCAGCCTTAGCGCCCCTAGCCGCCCGTGATAAAACAGCTTTAGTTCAACACTTGCGACAAGTTTATTCTTGCCAAGCATGCAAAGTGCAAGTTTCCGTCGCCGCGTCAAAGGTCTCTCAGTCTTAGATCCAATTTAAATTAATCAAGCCGAAGCCGAAGCCGAAGCTGTTGCATTCCCAGCACTTTCCGCATGGCGTGCCGTTGGCCAATTTATGTGCGTTCTAATAAATTTTTAATTATTTGTGAGGTAAACCGAAAAAAGATTTGCCCAACTTCATTTGAAATTGAAACTACATAGACTGGACCCAATCCAAGCTACGGCCCACTCCATCATTTTTAGCCACATAAATAAATTGCCGGCAATTACGGCGTTAACAAGTTTTATTGACTGACTAAATGTGTTTGGCTCCCCAATTGCATGGAGTCAAGTTCCCTGACCAGTTACCAAAACATTCTTTTTCCTTTCCTTTTGCCTTCTCTCTCTCTCTATCTCCTCTGCCTCTTTTGGCAAGGACATTTCATGGGCTTGTACAAACGTTTAACTGTCTGTTCTGAGCCCCGTTCTCGCCGGCACAGAAAATTTATTTGCGCTTTGTCACCGTCTGGCCAAGTTTTTGTTTTTCTATACTGAAATCGCTTAGGGTGGTCTGCCCTTTTAGCAGCGAATGAACAATGAATAATACCTCCAGTCAGCTAGCCAAAAGCGCCTGCAGTCAGCCAGCCAGCTAGTCAACCAGAGTCGGCCAGAGTGCGCCTGTTCATTCCCCATTGGACTCACACACTTCTCGTGCAGCCTCATTTATTCCACCAGATCAATCTTCGTTGAACTTCTATCTATGTCCACATACACGTCGCATAGTTGTCCATCGGTTCGACACTTTGTTGGATGGAAATTTATTAGCAACACTCGTCGCCCCAACTTAACTCCCATGTGTGCCGCGATAGCGAATGAAATCCGAATCATAATCTCATGTCTGCCATTGAGCAGCCTATAGAGAAATTTACATTGGAAAAAGTTCCGGAGAAATAGCGTTAGGAAAAATTGAGTGGAAAAAATTGAAATAAAAACTCGTAATGTGGCACTTGTTTTGCTTTTGCTTTTGCTGTGTGGTTGTGTGTCTAGGGATTCGACAAAACGACGACGCCGGCAGCCAATAAAAAGATAAAACGTTGCCTCCACCCCCCCCGCCCACACTGGCCTTGCTTTGGGTGTGTTTCTTCTAAGCATGTGCGACTGTCTGGGACATGTGTAACGGTCTCGGGTGGATTGTCTCACCTCACCTCACCCAATCGAACAGCAGGCGGGGGTTATCAGCATAGCATATGCGGTTTAAGTTGCGGTTGACATTTATTTCACACACCATTGCACAAATAAATGCGTTGCGGCTTTGCTATTCGTATATTGATCAGAATAGGGGGAGGCAAAAACACAATATGGATAGATGGATATCTATATTATCATAGCAAATGATCGGGCGAAAATTACGTCTTTTTTTCCTGTCTAAAAAATAACCTTCATTATGGCTTTAAGTGTTGCTTTTAAATAATAATATACATATATCGACATTATTTGTAATAAATTTATATATTTAATGGAAAATTATGTAAATATTCACAAAGTGATGGATTATATTCGCATTGTACAATATTAGATTGAATAGAACGCTGAATATAACACTATATAAAGACTATATTATTCCTCTCTAAAAGTCGATATAAAATTTATTTTAAAAATTAAAAAAATAATAAATATGTTATATAAAAATGTAATTATCTTCTCTGCTAAAAAAAATAAATAAAAATAAGTTTTAGCCTGTATATTATAATATATTCCTCTGAGCATATATACATATATATCCTTTTACCATATAAAGTTTCTACTTACTTGCATATTTATACGTATTCTGCTGATGTTTTATATCATTAGTATTAATTTAATATTTTTTAAAAATATCAGTAAATTGTTTTATTGATCTTCCGATTCCCATTCATACCTTATACACACACACAGACACACCACACACACACATGTAGTGGAACATTTGAAATTAGTTGTACCCCTGGCAGTTTTAGTTCAACTCTCAGTTCTCAACAGTCAGACGCACACGGGCAAGCCCTTTTTCATTTTGTTGCTTGTTATTAGTGCAACATCTGGGCACGCCCACAAAGCTTGGCCCCTTTTTGTTCTCTCTGTAGTTTCTCTGCTCGTCTGCTTTGGTGCGACTTCTTCACTTGTTTCTTTTTCTTGCTTTTTTCCAAACTTAATTTTACGCTTGAAAATTTAAAATTTTTGTACACTTTGTGTTCTTGGTTGTTGTTATTGATGAGCTTCTCTTGTGGCTAATTACTTGGTCTAAACATCAAAAGTAAAGTTTTGAACTGCTGCACGAGAATTCCTGTCACGTACGCAAAATTTTAATTGATGCCATTAAAAGGTCAGCAAACGAGAGAACACCAAAAAGGAATCAATGCTTGGCAGGAGGCGGATCGAAACAGTTGCGTCCGTGTGAGTTCAACTTTTCATTGCCACAAGAGAGCAACATTTGAAAACTACTCTACAGAAGCTTGTCATTTATCTAAAAAGGTCTTGAAATAAATTATTGAAACTATGATTGAGAGAGAATGAGCAGATGGAGATGGAGTTAGCTGAAAGACATCTAATGTTCCAGCCAGTCGATTAGCTCAATGATTGAGCACATTTTAGTGAAGTGCTCGAAAGTCATATAAATCACTTAAGGCCTTAGTTTTTTTCTTCTCTCTCTTTCGATACCGAAATTGACTCGCTTTAACAATAATTAATAGAAATGCAAAAGCCACATGTCACACACATAGATCACATGACATGCGAATTAGAGTGGAAGAGTGGAAAAGTTAGAGAAAAACAATGTAAGGCAACTGAGAATTTTAATTGCTATCCCACGGGACAAGCGTGTGCAGATGTGTGTGTGTGTGAGTGTGTGTGTGTGTTGACTTTAATTGTGTGAAAAAGCAAAAACATTCTAATTTACGATGCTATGCTTATTAAGTGCGCGAAAGGATGCAGGACATGTGAGCCATGTGAGCCATGTGTGCGTGGAATGTGATAGTGTAATTATTATGCGGTTTTGGGTTCGTGCAAAGCACTATAAAGAATATAGATGGTATGTTTGCAAAAAGCTGATTTAACAATAGCAGAAGCCGGTGCTGCCTCCTGCTGCCTGCTGCTGTTGCCGCCTGAACAATTGCAACCAAGATTAGGCAGCTAAGCCGTCAGTTTCCCCTGCTTTATCGTATTCGTGGTCCTTTTGTCCCTTAAATGTTTGCTCTTTGCATAGTCGCATTTGAAAAGGCAGCCGCCAGTTGGCATCACACGAGCACGCACTCACACACATACACACACACACACACACACACACACACAATATGAAAATGTAGTCTCGGAAAAGTGTTTTATGCAATTTGCCTTTGTTTGGCATTGTAATTAAGTTGACAATCCATCATCATACATCATCATCATCAGGCAAAGGCAAAATTTATTTGTGTCCACATTCATATGCTCATTTGTATTTGTATTCTCACTGTCTGCGCGTACAATTACTAATTTACAGCAATTCGTTTTACATTGTGCAAAATCAATCTAAATATTACCATATGGGAATTGTCTTGTGGCCAAAAAAAATACTTTGCGTCATATATAACTTCTTAACAAATTAGAGTCAGTATACAAAATGAATAAAATTTAGTTGTTTATTAATTTTTAGACAGCATTAAACAACTTAAATTAAAATTAAATTTCACAAGCATAGCAGACAAAATTATTTTTGTTTGTTCGTTCGCTCAATGCATCGCTGCAATTTGCTTCCATTCAAACAAGATTCCCAGTATTCAGTTTGACAGTTTGAGATGACTGCAACCAAATAAGTTGCATAATATAATATTAGAGTTAAATAGAGATTGCATTTTGGGAAATATCTAATATGTGGTATTAAGTCTGAGTATGTAGACTTTAATGAGAATGTTACTCGAAATATTTGTGTGAAATTGGATTACGGAATCTGAACTTGAACATTTTTTATAACTTTTTTAATACTTGATCAGTAAATGGAATGTGTATATTATGTAGGACTATCTTGGGCTGCTGTCTGCATTTCCACTAAATTTAAAACAAAGTTAAGGGCATGAAATTTCATAAATAGATTTTTGTGAAGCCATGTCGTCTTAAGAATAATTATTAAGAATAAATATTTCTCTTAAAATTTACACAAGACTCCTTAACTAAGTTCTCTTCTATAGATGAACCTATAAATATGCTATGGCTGTGCATGCCAAGCTTTCGGCATTTTATATAAAATTTATATATTTATTAAATTTTTATATTTTACAAACATTAATCGAATAGTTCTACTGTGGCCCACAATATTCTAAAACAAAGTAAAACAGATGTTTGTACCATATGACGATGAAGACCACAGATATATATGAATTAATATACAAGATGATACGCCATTCACTCTTTTGTCTTGCCACCACATTGAACCCCTAAAAACTCCATCATAAAAAAAAAATCGAAAACTTACTAGCCAAAAAAGAGGCCCTGACTGCATAGAAAGAAAAAAAGCAAGCCATAGAGCAGTGAAACAGTGCTTCGAAAAGAAGTTGATCTGTATGTATGTGCATAAATTTGTATGTGTTTGTGTATGTATATGTGTGTGTTTAAACTCAATTAGCATAAAGTGCAATCCATCATACAAAATGTCACAAACTGCTGAGCAAAGTTTTCACAAGTCAGTCAGCAAACTGATAATAAAAAAGAATATATATGAATTCGTGGCTAGGGGTTGGAAATCGAAAATAGGAAAAATCGTACGGGTGAAATTCTAATATATTAAGTAAATATTATATGTAAAAAAAAAAAGGTTCTGTTTCAGAAGTGTGTTGATAAAATGATTGGACTAAGGCAAGTCATATTGATGCACTGGTGTATTGAGGTAGAATTTTCAAGAAACTGTTAAATGTTTCATGGCCATGAAATGAAAATTTGCAGTATTAGATATCGTAAATAAAACATGAAATTGATAGAGGTTATTTCTTATATTTTATTCGTTTCATTTATGTAAGAATGTTCCGTCTCCGAAAAAGTCTATGTCGAGCGTCTATCTTATCACTCTCGAAATAAGTCTCTTTAAAAGAATATAAGAATAGCTCAACGCAAAACACTCGGACGAAGGCGGAAACGGAACAAATAAAATTTTCTTGCTCAGAATAAGAGCGTATGTGTAAGTTTTATTTCATTTCTCTCACGAGTAGAACGTGATCATAGAAACGGATAATTGTTATTTGCTTGCTATGGTTAATATTCTGCTAAAAATTCTATACATCATATTTATTCGAAATGAAATATTTATTTAAGTGAGGAATTTAATTTTTTTTCCAAATATTATTTAAAATAATTTTATTACTTTGAGCATTAAAGAAAATAACTTTTCAAACACAATTTATATAAAGAAATCTTTTTGGGAAAGAAAATACATATCTTCCATAGCTGAAGTAACTGGTTATCAAAAATTTGTAAGCGCTGTGGCCCTGTTAATAATTTCATTTTAAATCTTATAGGTATTTATGGGCATTTTATGCCACGAAATAAGTCGTTTTGCCAAAAATTTGCCAAAATAAAAAATAAAAAAAGAGAGGAGTGTGAGGCGAAGCATGTGGGCAGCTAAATGGTAAATGGTTTGGGCTTGATCATAAATTTTTAGGTGAAGTGAAGCTAGTCTTTTGTGTTGGTTTGAATTATTGTCACTTCTCTGGCGATGTTAAACTTAGGCAGTGTCATAAACTTGTAACAAAGGACACTCAGGATATGGCCGGGCACAGGATACGTGCAGGCACACACCTACATCTATATTTTGCAGAATTGACGGCATAGTCTGATCACATGATAAGAGCTAGAGCTATAAAAAGATTGAAATACGCTTACGAATTGAAAGTTTGCTCATATCTAAATTATGCTTAAGCCGGGCTATGCCTAGTGCAAAAGATTATGTAGTTCTATAAGTTCATTATATACATATATAAAAGTGAAATTTATGAAGATGATATATTTGAAGATGGAAAAGGTTTGGATATTTTTTAAAGTATTTTTGTATGTTCCTGCCTTCGTTTTCTATTATAAGATATGACTTAAACCATAGGGAACCAATTGCAGTGGCATCAAGGAATTTGAATGGCTGACGGAAACAGTAAAATTGCAACAGCAAAAATAGTCAAGAAAAATTATAGAAAAGGAAGATGAAAATCAGTAGCAAAGAGTACCCCAACAGTAAAAGGAGATTTTTCAGTGAGAAGTCAAGAAAATTGCATTGCGCAGATGTTGCCAACTGCATGAAGCTGTGTGTTCGTCATGGGTTGAGGAAGTTAAGAGAAGAGCTTAAGAAAATGCTATAAAATGCAAACAAGACGGAAAAACTGCAAATGAAATTCTGCGGGTTTTTCCAGGCATGCAATAAAAAAGAATATATGTATATAGAAGAAAACAAAGAATAAATAGGGAAAATGTGTATAAGTCAGATTTTAGTTTGCTTAAATGCGTTCTAATAAAAAAAAAAAAAGAAACAACAACTGTATTTTATCATCGACATAAAACTTGCATTAAACCTACAGCAGCCATAAATATTAAATTGGTAGAAGACCAAAAACAACCAGCAGTCCATAGCTGACAGCGGCACAAATTAAGCAGAGACTTAAATCAAAATATTGTTTTTACCTTGGAAGCAAAATATTTATTCAATATTGTACAATATTTTCTTGTTTTTGGGAGGATGGGGACTGCCCGAAAGGAACTGCCTTTAAATTGTAAAACAAGATGCATAAACAAATGCATAACAGGACAAAACATAAACGCACACATACAATAATAAAACAGAAGCGAAAGCTCTTAAGTAAATAATGAAAAAGGTACTCTTAAAAACCAAAGTCATATATACTATACTACAAAGACAGCAGCAAATTCAAAAACAAGCAAAGCAAAACGCAAACACACCGAACACACACTCGCGTTTGTATATAAGAGACGAAATGGGAATGGAACACTGCGGCGTTTCGCGTTTATGGGCGGAGCCAAGCGACGAGCATAGAGGCGAAATCTCGCAATGAAATAGAAATGGAAATTCAACTACCATTTCGTCCACACACAGGCAAGCAAGCGAATACCAAGAGAGAAACATACCTTACCTTACATATCGCACACGCATGCTCAGAGAGCAGAGCATAGCAAACAAATACCAATGCAGACAAGAGAGAGAGAAAGAAAGAGCTGAACCCAATACAAAATACAAATATCTGCATACAAACTGATGCAGCAGCAGTTGGCGTTCAGCTCTTGTATTGGCTGCCAAAAATACTTTGCATTTGTTGTTGCTCAGACAGCACCGTCTGCAGTAATTCCAACGTTATTGTAAGTATTAATGTAGACAAAAACAAAGAAGACAGCAGCAATGTGAATAAATAATCATTTTTTATTTCAATTCAATATAAAAGGCAATTAAAATATAAAAGAAAGTATATAATGTATAAAATTATGCTGGCTTTTATATAATTATTTTTTTGCTTCTATTATCCGCTGAAAATTCTTTTATTTATTTAGACATTATTATTTACAAATAGTGCTTATTCTTTGCAAGTATTTTTTATTTTCTGCACAGATATTTTTAACATTATTTTATTTAAGGAGATATTATATATGTATATATATGTATATATGTATGAACTCTGCAAATGGAAAATCATAATATATGGAAGTAAATACAAATTTTGATAAAAAATAAAATACAAATTTTATTTGTGACTTTTAATGGTAACCGATCAAATATATAATCTTTCATTTGCAATTACCTTCTTTGGGTTCAACAGAGTCAACTAGTTATTTTATATAAATAATTAACATACAATATATCAAAGAAAATCTTCTCTTTTTAATTGCAAATTTTTTCCAAAACTTTTGAGATAATTATTACTTATTTAAGTTTTATTTATGAAAAGTAAGAGATAAATATAAATTGAATCCAAAAATTCTATATGTCTTCATAATTTGCACATAATTTATGGGTCTATAGTTCATCTACGATGGGATATAAAACTGTGACTGCTATGAGCGCGTAGTAAAAATCTTTTTAAATTATAATATAAGAAAATCTAAGAGTTTCTTGCTTCAAGATCTGACATACCAATATACTCCTCTTACATTATGTAGGATTATAACAGTTATTAAGAAGCTGCTCATCGAATTGCTTAATTAAGTCTTAATAAATATTTAAAATTAAAGTATTTTATCAATTTTATACAATTGCCTTTTTGAAAAAACTCACCTAGAAACAGAAATGATGTTTAATTCAAATAAAGATATTTAAATATTTATAGCTGACAAATGATAAATTGGTATAAAGAAAGCATTGCAAGAAAAGAAAAACAGGAAATTTGAATAAATTATATTGGTTAATGCAAACCTTTATACACTGCTCCCTCAAGGGGGTCTAGAAATTAAGTTGAAATTCTTACAACTAAATCAAATGTTTTGATAAATTGCAAAACACACGCAAACTGTTTCGTTCAACAAAATGGCTGTGTAGCTCTTGATGCTTATCTGTTATTAAAATGGGGGCAAAAGTCTAGAGACCCCTCTCACTCCCTCCCTTAGTCAAGTCAACTAACTATGCAAGACTAAGTAATATGTTTTGCGTGCTTTTTAATATTTTTGCCCAGACTTGAACTCTTCTGCCCATACAGTGTATATGGGAATAGTGTCCCATGCATATTTATTTATGTATATATCTTCTTGTATAGTGCTCTCTAGTCATCTTTAAGAGTATTAAATATTACCTGAGTATTTATAGATGATTTATAGAGTGGGCCATACAATCTGAGCTGTCAGCAATGAAAATCTTACACTCTTCCCCCCTTGTCAACATATATTTACAATTATGGTTATTAGTTCTCGTTTTCGTTCTCGAACTTTGAACTGCATATAATTATATTATATATATTTAATACAAAATTTATAGCGCTAATGCTATACAGTCGCTAGTCGCTTTATATAGGTGTTATTTATTTTGGCCTTCTATTTTTATGCGACGCGTGTGCGAACTCATTGGGTGGAAGATAATTGTACAGAGTATTTGCATTATTATTATTAACAATGAAATGAACAACAACAAAAGGACAATGAGGGGCCAGCAGTAGCAGCTGGAGCAACACGTGTGAAAATCAAATTCCATGGCATCACCTACGCAAATTACAAAATGAACACACGCACCAGATATATACGTATGTATATGCGAGAGGTCGGGCTTGGTCGTCTGGTCAGGCATCTGGGGAACCTTTCATGGCGTTGGACATCCGTTTACATGGCACAACGAGTTAAGCGCATTCGCCATGCCAAACAGGTCATTTCTCGCTGCCCGCTGCCCGCTGGCTGCTGGCTGCTGGCTGTTGGCTGTGGCTGCTTACTTGCTTTGCTGTTCACTCATATTCATTCATCGATGATTATTGCGTTAATTATTATCCTGTTCGGGTTGCCGGCCACGGCACGTCGATGGGGAGCTGGGGGCATATTGTGCGTAAAACTTCAAAAGGAATGTCAGCTATTTTCGTGTAAAACCGACTTGTTGTACCTGAACCCCGTTCACTACTCGACGCAAGCACACACATTGGCATGTAACACGACCCTCAACGATGAACCCCCGAAGTAACACATCCTGACTGCCCGCCTGGCTGTCGCTTCACTGGCGCTTCGGGCTAGTCAAGCTCTCCTGGACCTGAACTAATAATCCTTTACAAAGCGCTCACTAGACAAAAAATATTGCCTACTATGTTAACGTTTTCACAGCCCTTTGTTGCGCGTTGAGTGCTAAGCGTTTTATTTGAGCCACTTTTTTGGCTTGATAGAAAGCTTGTTAGTAAGTCTATATAGGACGATTAGCAGATCCCATCTAAGCCAGATCAGCTTACAGCCAAATACTACTAGATCTACTCCATATTCACGTAATGTTTGTTAGCTAACCCTACATTTACATATATTCAATAAATGCTTCCTTCCTTTATGCAAACATTTCCAATAACTTTAATTCACACAGATCTGTGTCTGATTGGGCGCTTTGAGTTTGCCAGAGGCCTTAATCATATGGAAGACTTAATCAGTTGGCTGGCAAAGCGAGAAAACGCTTAGACGTCATTAACTTTGAACTCTAATTCCCAAATATCTATATTTCTTTAATTAAGGCCACCGCTGAAACATAACTATAATCAATCAAAAGAAAAGAAAACAAAATCGAAAATTTAGTTATTTAAGCATGGGAATTCGTGCTAACGAATGTTCAAATTCGTCAATTACACACGCCAACAGCATTTAGTAATCAAGAACCAGATTATAATTATACGAACCTCTTCGATGTGCTGACAATGAAGCTAAAAACAATATGATCTAATCACTTCACAATTCACGAAATATTTGTGCAATGTAATTTGGACATATATTAAACTAAAGATAGTAAAGATTGTATTTCATTCAGATACTTTAACATTTCAGATACTTTAACATTGAGAATAATTTATGAAAATATTTGACACATCTGAATCTATTAATCGGGTTCAGAACTACTAATTAATGTGATGAATTGTATATATGAGAATTTTAAAAAAATTTTGAATCATTGCATATTCTTATTGGACTTATTTATGAATTGCCGAATATTCTTGTTGGATTTTTATTGCATATTGAAACTTCTTATTGGAATTCTTTATGAATTATTGCAAATTCCTGTTGGAATTTTCCACTTTTGCTCTCACTTTCACTTAACTTTCGGCTATTCTCTATCAACACAATGACAAAACAAATATTTTTTTTTAAATATAAATATATATTTTTAAATATTTATAACAATTTTATAGGCATATAATACACAAATTCCATTGATGCTCCATTTTATGTTGTAACAACTCAGTAACTAGAATTTATTATGATATTCTAATAGACATTTTAGATTCCAATTCTGATTCTTATGCTAAAATAATTTTCAACAAACAAATTCTTGTAGATATTTGAGATTCCAATTCTGGTTCTCAATCTAAGCAATATTTCAACAACAAATTTTGTTGTCCTGTGTTAAACAGGAGAATGCAATGCATGCAAGCCGGCTGCACCTTGAGAACTTCTGTCCTGTTGATTTATTTCCTTGCATAGTAGAGCAATGTGCGTGTGTGTGTGTGTGTGTGTGTGTGTGTCCCCAAGCGAGTGCCAATTAGGCATTTTATTCATACCAAAGGTGACAATTATTTTCAGGTCAGGTGTCTCTTGGCCGATATTACGAGAATTTACCGCGCTTTTCAATTCGTTCGCATTATTTGCTGTTTGTCTGTGGCCTAATCGAAATTAAATGATGTGTGAATGCTGGCAGCTGTCGTGCATTGCTTTCAATTGCCTCTTTCTGTCGCCAGCTCTGTTCGCCGCTTGCCAATTTTCGATACCCAATTGCCACTGGCTGTGTTTTTATATAAATGCTGCCTGTTGTTTATACTCTGTGTGTTTGAGTATGTGTTTCTCTTTTGTTTTTTTTTATCAATTTTGTCATGACTTTTAGATTGGGGGCATGTTGACAAAGCCTCATAAATTATGACGATTGTTGAATGAAAGGGCGAGTAGTGCAAGTACGATTGTATTTATGATTGCTAACTGCCGTTTGCTGGCTAATGGACAGACCCAGGCAAATAAAACAACTATCGAAGCTTACATCTACCGTCCCATTGCGTTTATCATACTTTGACAGCTTGCATATATTCCCAGCCTGAACATTGAATTAACTCTTAATAAATATTAAAAAAATGAAATAGTTTATGCCAAGCAGCTGTTCTAAGACAAGTGTGAACTTTATTATTGTCAACAAATTTATTGTTTAATAAATATTGAAAAAAAAAGATCATATAAGGTAAAAAATTAAAATTTTAAAAATATTTATTCATTTCTTTGCTTGATATTGCTAAATAAATACAATAATAAATAAAACTATAAATAATTTATGAATTAAGCTATGTTGGGCAAGCTTAGATACAAATTATTCTTTTTCAGCTTACTTAGCTTTCTTTTTCTGTCTTTCTTCACTAAAGCATTATCTTAGATATGTTCAGAAAATATTGAAGATGAGTTCATACCACTAAATTGCTCGATGACCCTCGCTAGTCTTATTTGTCAAGAAGCCGCATATAGTTGGCCGGCAGCTGTAAAGCGATTGAAATTGTCATTAAATATTACTCAATGTGTCATTATTTGCAGCTTTGTAACCGTTTCTGTTTTTTATTTTCATTCATTTTTTGCTTCAAGACTGGCTGACGAACCGCAAAACGTCGTCGACAGCCAGCTAATTTGCATATAAATTAAAACTTAAATGTGGCTTACAGGGAAGACGTAGAGCACATACGCACATAATTTGATCATAATACTAACTAGCATGACTACAGGATGGCTGGCGATGCCAATGGGTCTGCCGATGTGTCTGAAAATCTCGCCTTGTTTAGCATCTCGAGTTTTTGGCCTTCAAGTTATTTAACTGAAATTCCGCACAAATTTCATAAATGTCAAGCAAGGGCGGCTTTCATATGATTCCGAGCATAAATCTGACATCAGTTTGAGTCTGGCATAAAAAAGAATGTCACATGTGCCCAGTGCCCAAACACTTTTTTCTCCACATACATATAGAGACATGTCCCGTTGTAGTTATATTAGCTATATTGCCCGAGGACGGCCAGCGTCCCGGCTAAGGCATCCACAATAAACCGCAAAATATTTGAATGTCTTTGATGGTTTGCTACATGTATGTGAGAACGAAACCAAATTGCAAACTATTCTCTACAAAATACTCGATGAATTTTGGTTTCAGCTCACGCATTTTGTGTACTTCAAAGTATTTTTTGTTTTTACTAGTTAACATGCGCATTGCAAATAGTTCAGCTATATAGGAAAATTAATAACTGCAAATAAATACTTTACTGTATATATATAAATGTATGTGTAAGGTTTTTAAAGGGCTTTAGCTATATGACAATTTGAACGCAGAGTGACTAATAAAGCAACAAATTTTAAATACTTTTTTTTAACAATATTTTTTGATATCTTAATCTTTTAGCTTAACTCAAATTTGAAACAAGTTCAAGGTCAATGTTATTTGGCCTTACATATATATAATAAATATAATAAAGTAATATTTAGTATATATGCATATAAGTTGCTGAAATAGAGCTCGAGCTATATCATTTATAAATCCAACATTTCATGACACACTTTAGATACCCATTGCAAATGTAAATAAGAGAATTAACAAAGTGTAAGGGGAAAGTATATGCTACCAATTTCTTAGACATTTTCTTTGAATTTCTATGCCGGCCCAAAAGAGTATTAATTGTTCTGATCATTAATAACCTTCAAGTTGATTTTTTTTTTCTTTCAGCCTGAGCTGAGTCGCCTACTTTCTTGCTACATTATTTGTTCAATTTCACGGTACATATTTATATAGATACAAGTTTCTAATTATACTCTGCTAACGAATAAATCAAAAAGGGTATATTAACGCTATAAAAGTGCGTTATAATCCAACTAGTTTAATGTTCAATATTATGCAAAATATAAATTATATAATTGTGAATGTGAAATCAACTTTTCGCTTGAGTTTATTAGGAATTTGATAATTTAAATAATTAACTATTTTCTTGATTGATAATAATAATTAATAATAAAAAAATAGAGTAACTCACAGTCGACAGACTTCATCGTCAGCATTTCAATGTATATTTTGTCTATGCAATCTGTAAATAATTTATTGATCTGTGAAATTCAGTTTTAACAACTCAACCGAATCATTTAAAATAGTTTCTAGCATTGCTAATGATTAGCTGCTGCTTAATTAGTTTTCAAATCACAATCAAGCAATACAAATAAAAAAGAAAGAAATGAGAATTAATTTAAAAAAAAAAAAAAGAAAAAACAATTATTTTTTATTCTTTTTTTATTTTAGTAAAAATATATTGTATCAATTATTTAATTCCGAATTTTAATGTAATTTAAATTATTAGTTATTATAAATATATTTTTTTTATTTTAGTAAAAAATATATTGCATTAATTATTTAATTCCGAATTTTAATCTAATTTATATTTTTATTTTAATTATTATTATTATTATTAATATAGTATTTATTTTTATTATTATTATATTTTTTTTTATATATATTTCTTTCTAATATCAAGCTAAGTAAAGATGCTGAAAGATTCGTCCTCCTTTCTCTCCGCTTATTCTTACAGATATAATTTACGCTAATAATTTTACACCCAACACAGCCCCAGATGCACACTTTAATTGCCATAATCCATTTATACAAAACGACCCTGACGAAAACAATAAAAACCCAAAAATGAAATGAAAAAAAAAGGAAAAGAATCATAATAATAAGCCAGGCGAGAGGTCGTTGCAATATGACAAGTCTACTACAAAATAGGGCGCCACCCACACTGACCACCTATGGACTCAGTCACTAGCTCACTGACTGACTGACTGACTCGCTGCCTGGCTGACTGGCAGTGTAATAATAAAGCGAAATACGAGATGCTTTCGACATCGAAAATCCTTTTTATAAGTCTGATAAAAGCGGCAAATGGGCAAAACATGAAAAGCCAAAAGGCCGTCAGGCGATTTACATTACTTACTTTGTGGCGTCTCTGATTTTCAGGTCTTATTTGGGGGAATCGTACAAGAAAATACTGCGCTTATTATAATTTCCTTTGTGCATTAGTCGTTGTTGCTCACCCTCTACAGTTCTGTTTGCCTACTGTGCACAGTGGGTTACCTGCAATAAATGCCATTTCGCTGTAAGCGATTCTTATTTTTTTAAATGCTCGTTCCCATGGCGAAGAGAGTATATTGGGTTTGTTGATGAGCTCAGCTGAGGTCCAGTATATTTGTACTTTGCTATAGATGCTAGAGATTAGATATTTGGAATATTCCTTCTTCTTGTGAGTAATGAAACTAGTTTTTTTTTAATTATCTGTTGAAGGCATCTGAAATTAGGAAATAATTATATCATATATCGATATATATAATATCTTTTGCACTCATGTAGACAGCATTCAAGATACTACAAATTATTCTATACCTCTATAGCTGACCACAAAGTCTCACTTAAGCAATATCTATAATTTCCAGGGTAAACCAGTAAACTTATATAAATCCAAGTTCAGAGCATTAGCTCGTTAATAACTCCCGCTGGCACCTTTTCACTTGTTTTTCCATTCATAACGAAACCAAAGTGCATTTGTCCATAATATATTTGTGAATGCATTTGCTACCCATGCTCAACAACTTGTTGTTTTTTTTGCCACCGAAAAGAAAACCAAGAAAGTCGCTTAATTTTTTAACAAGATTTTGCGGTATGTTTTGTTGTTCTTCTCTTTCTAACAATATCATGAATACTCTCGCAGCACGTGTTTCCTTTATAAGTTCTCCCCTCAACCATAAAATTTGTAACAAAAATTACCCCAAAATTCCAAGAATGTTTGCATTTTTTTGTACAAAAATTCTCCATCCCAATTTGGGTTTCACTTTCATTTGGCTTAGGATGATTTTGATTTGTGTGTTTATCTTTTGAATTTGTATTTTGTTTCTCCACGCGGTTGATATTAAAATGAGCGGAAATAATGCTGTCCCAATATCCGCTTATTATTTTTTAGGATGAAGGCTAATTTTGTTGCTGCGGACAGCTGTCGAAAAGTCACAATTCGAACTCCACGTGGCTTTCAATGAATTTATTAAATTCTCGGTGAGCATGAGTCCAGCTACAGCTGTCAATGTTGAGTACTTGGTAAATAGAGTAACACAGACTAGACTGATAAGGCAATGATAGAGCTAATGCAGTGATACAATTGTTTACACTGTAGTTACACGACATTGCAAGTATGCAGTTGATGGTCGGGACAGCAAATTGTCTGGGAAATGATTTGGACAATAATGAAATAGAGATTTCAAATGGAATTTGCATAATAAGCATTTCGGAATTTCAGCATTGCATTTCGGTCAGACAACAAAGTTGCAAAGTTGCCGTTGAAGCTTTGAAGTTGCCCGCTGTTCGGGCATTCAATTTGCTATATTCACACCTACCCAGAACGTTTTCTACAGGAGCCCACACAGAAAGAGCAGCTAAGAAGACCAGAGTACCAGAACACGATGAGTTCTAAGGAAAGAAATTCTGACAAAACGTCACTGACGACTCTCCGGTAGGTGATCCAGAGACGACTCCGACAAGTTCTTAGTTGTTTCATTTATTGATCGTTAAACATGATTTAGGCATGACAATGAGATACTGTTAGTAGCAGCGAGCCATAAACTCTTGCGGTTTTTTGGTCTCGGTTTTGGTTTCTGCCACTTTACGTTGCAAGCAGGCAAGCAAGCAATTTGCAGCTCAAATTAAATAATTTTGTTGAAGTTGTTTTGCCGACAAAAGCCAAAAAGCGGCTACCGTTGGGTTTGCCTCATCTTGTATTGCTTTCAATTATTTTACGATGTATTTAGCACTTTCTGTTATATATATATATATATATATATAGATATTTATATGTTTATCTCCATGTGACTTTAGTCAAGTTATTTTCAGTTACAAGCCACAATTATTTGGCTATGTTAAATGCACAATGATTGATTGTTTGCAAAGAGCTGAAAGAAATTAAACTTGCTATCAATGAAAGAAGGCAGCAGAACGACCGCCCAATCAGGCAAAAGTTGTATTATTATTTTTATTTTTATTTTTTGCGCCTCCTCCAGCCACCGTCAAGTGGTAGTCGCTATCGAAGACACAGCTGTCAAAGCGACACATCAAATAAATGACGGGCGCAGTCAAAAATTTTTGTCACGCAGCTAGCCGAAAAGCCTTGGCAGTGACGACAGATGTAATCAGTTCCGCTTACGCAAGTCAGAAGTCGAGGCTGTTGTCTGGAGCCTGAAAAAGTTGCAACTAGCGGTTGGCAATAGATGGTTTATGCTTTAAATCATATGGGGGGTCTGAGGATTAGGATAAGGCTGATGATGATGACTGTCAGTGTCGAACCAGGGCGGCAAGTTATTGGGGAGTGTGTCCCGCGTGTGATTGACAAGGATTTATGATTGTTGTGCAAATGTTTTTAGTCCGTTCAAATTTTAATATCGAAAGGCTGTGTGAGTGAACGACCTATCTATCTGAACGTATAACATTTCAAAAGACTTGCTCACAACATTCATTCATTCATATGCTGCTGTGTGTCGATTACATCATATATATACATATATATCACACTAAAAGCCCGGTTCAGTCACCTCAACCAACACCTGACGCTGCGTAAACCATATGTGCAAACATTTGCTAACAAATTTTTCTATGCGCATTGCATTTCATCTCTAAGTCGAGATATCACAGACCCTTTCATGTTGCACCCACCCAGAAGGTGACTGCACATGCACACATATATGTGTACATCTATAGATGTATGTATCTGTGCATGAATATTCATGCCTTGTTTATGCACATTTGCGTGTCAAGTGAATTGCTCCCAGCCACAGCTAGCGCAGCTCCCCCTTCCCAGCCAATGTTCCATTTCTTTAGCTTTGCTCCGTCTCGCTTTTATTTTGCACTCCTTACTGCCGCTGCTGCTGTTGCTCTTGCTATTGCCGTATGAGCAATGCTTCCCTTAATTCAGATTCCTCGCCTCCGCCAGGACGCATTCAAGTTGTTTACCTTCGCAAATGTGAACGGTGTGACGGGCGCTGTGTGAAAAATGTCTGTTTATACTCACATTTCATTTGAACGTGAGCTTGTTTGTTTGCCAATTTGAAGTGCCAAAATGACTGGAAGTGGGTATATATGCCTGACATGGCCTGGCATGGCCTGCCTTGGCCTGCCTTGGCCTGCCCTGGGCTGGGTTGATGATGCAGCCAGACTTTGATTGCAGTTTATGCTGTGTATGCAGAAAAAAACACAGTCGTATACATATTCATGGCAAAGCAGCAATGATGGCCCTAGATTTGAGTGTTTGGTCCAATAAGTATGATAAAAAATAAAATAAAAAGTGTGCAAGCAAATGTACTACACATTTTTTCAATATCGAACAGGGCATGCGAAAAAACGTTGGTAAAGAAAAATAAAAATATAATTTTTAGTATAATTATTTTATTTCAAAATTAACTTGTTAAATGTTAATAACATCCATATCAATCTCTCAACTGCATAAATTTCAAATAAATTGTTAAATCAATTAACGTTTTGAATTAGTTTGCTCTAGCTCTAACTGGTTTTGTTTGCTTACAAAAAAATGTTTGTCTGCGCCTTTGTAATTCTCAATAAATTGAGCAAATGAGCCTTGATAGTGCCAATGCAAACAGAACATAAAGATTGCTACGATGGTGTGGCACATTGTGCGTGGATAATTGGACTGACTAAGCTAAAAGAAATGGCCAGCAAACATCAGTAACAAACAACAACAACAACAGCAGCAGCAGCAGCAACAACAACAATCAGAACAACTAATTAAATGCCGCAACCCCCCAAAGTCAAAGTTTGTGAACTCGTTTTCATTACGAGTTAATTTGAATGTAAATGAACACACAGAGGGCACAGCAAACAGAAAGCACTGAAAGAGCGAACATAACTGGGACAGAGTAGATAAAATGTTTTTTGGCTAATGTTTCAATTAAGTAGACAGTGAAAAATTTAATTTTCTTTCATTTGGCAAGCTATGTGGAATGATGGAAATTTGTGCTGAAGCCGGCCCACCCAAGCTGAACCGTTCTCCCCCTGGCCGGTGACTTACAAAGTTGGCAATTCAGTTAGTTGCTCGACTTTGGTTGTCCTGGGTGATGTTCACAAGGAATTTCAATGTTCCACTCATAATTTCCATTAATTACATAAAATTAATGCCGTTGATGTCAGAATTTCAGGCTATACCCAAAGCCTAACCCGCGCATCGCTCAGTAGCGATTTCTATAATTTGCGACGCACTTTAAAAATAGCTGCAAGTCCATGAAAAGAGGCTACAGCAACGGCAACGGCTACAACAATCAGCCATAGACATTGAACAGCAGCAAACTGTCTGTGCTAATTTCGGACTTCTGATGAGCGGCTAGCTACTGGCTACGGCTTCAGCTTCAGCTGCAGCTTCTTATATTTTAAGGCGATAAGCAGCAGCCAGTCACTGGCTGTTAAAAAAAAAAGAAACTTATCCGCTTTGTAGACACGATCATGATTTAGGTATTCATACACACACACCAATGTAATTTTTTGCAAATACCACTCAGGGGCATTTGTAGCTGGCCAAGCTGCAGCTTCTGCAAGGAGTCTATGCAAATTTGCTGTTGAAGGCTGTGCCATATGAATGGCCACGCCCATTTCTGCATGGCCAGACAATAGCAACTGTCATGGGTGCATGCAACGTAACTAAGGAGCGCAAAATCGACTCGATATTGTTGCAAAAATATTGATTCACAAATATTCAATTTTTATAAGGAAAAAAAAATCGGAATCATAATGGAAATTATAAAAATGAAATAATAAATGAAATAAAAAATATAATCTAAATAAAATGTAGAAAATATAATATATTTTTTTTTGTTTAATATATTATATAAAAATTTATCTTCTTCTCACTATAAGATATTCTCATGATTCTAGGGATAGAGAAAATCTGAATAATTATAGAAATATTACTAAATGATTAATATTATTAAAAATTGTAGAATGTAATGTGCAAGTGCAACATCGTTAGGTTTAAGACGTTCTTTATTAAATCAAAATATACTCAGCAGCGACAGAACAAGAGAGCGTTATAATATTATCTTAATAAGAAAATATAAACTTTATATGTCCTTGTCTCTCTCTTGCAACCAACTAATATACCCTAAGTTCTCTTGATTCTAATGAGTTTGAGTTTCGAGTTTGGGATATTCTTAAAAGTGTTGTCTGTACATTTGAATAATCTCTAAGATATTTGCTTACACTGTCAAGTTAAAATGCTCTTAGCTACAGTTTATGGAATATCTTCAACTTGGCCAACTGCGCAGCAAAACTTCGCCTCAGAATGATATCATTTTGATTGCTGTCTATAAGTTGGCCAGGCCAATGAAAACAAGAAAACAGCAACACGTGTCTGTTTTAATTAAAATAAATAAATAGGCGGAAGCAGTGAAATAAGCCAAATAGAAAAAACTACCTTGCCACGCACTAAACAATCCAAACACCCGAAATTGAGCGGTGTGGGCGTTGCCCCAGTTCATGTTGCCATTAACATTGCGTATTACCATTTCCATTTCCATTCCCATTTCCATTTTCATTTTCATTTGTTTTCAAAGGCAAATGTCAAAAATTGTGCGTACTATTAAATTTCATGCGTCTATTTGATTTGCCAGCAAGGGGGCGCCGTGGCTAAGCGAGAGGGATACGCTCATGCCTGAGGCAAAGGGTTTGCCCGAGACGCTTTCTCATTGCGTGGGCGCTGCAGGCAACATAATATGTATTGGATGCCTCCTTGTGTCTTGTGCTTGCTGGTGTATTATTTTTGTTATGAAACGTGCGTATTCGAATTTGAAGCGAATTATTATTTGAGCAACGGAAAAGCCCTTTGGGGCAATTTTAGCGCAACTGGAAAAAGTTTCTTGGAAAACCATTGCACAACAACTTAATTTTTCTCTTCGTTCTCCTTTTCTTCTTTTTTGTTGTGTAGCTACCAATTTGCATGCGGCGTATAATTTACAATAAATAAATCAAATGCAAATCGCATAAATGGAAGACCACCAGACATCAACCCCATTCCTTTTGCTATTCCATTAGAAGCCCAGACACATTCGCGGCGTTGTGTATGAGTGAGTTATTAGCTGAAGCCAGAGAGTCCAGGTCTTGCCCTTTTACGAGAGCAGCCCTTTGTCTGGCCAGGATTAAGACCATTTATTTGCTGCTTGTCATGTTGTACGGTAGTCTTACAAAAGTATTTACCATTTGGGCTGCACTGAATCAAGTCCGTTTACCGTTTACCGTTTAAGTCTAGGCAAAAGCTTTTCGAATAAGGCGATTTAACAACGTTCATAGTCGCAAGAAATCAAAATCAATGAAGATTTGTGGCACAATCAACCTGAATAGTGACATGGCTTCTACAGTTGCCTTGTCGGGATTCATTGACTTTAAAGGCCACTAAATCCATGGCTTCAGACACAGAATAGAATTTTAATTTCTTTGTTGGCTAAGAAAAAGAGAAATGAATCAATAACTTAAAATTAATATTAACACACTTAGTCAATATATAAAGTATATAATTTTATTCTTTATAATATATAAAAATTATTCTTTATATCGGCAATTGCTTGAACAGAAATAGAGAATAAATTTTATTTTTTATTTTATCAATATATATACATATATGTATGTATATTTATTAAGAAACACCAAATACCCAATTACTGCAAATGCATTTTTTTTTTTTTTTTTTTTTTATAAAACACAAATGCGTATTATATGAGAGAACTCAATAATAAAAGAGCGTTTAATAATTTATTGTTGCACACACACACATACACATATGCATATGTATATATATGGCAGATCGTAAGATGGATGTTCTGCTTTTAAATATAAATGAATATTTTTTTGATTGATTCAATCAAAATGAAGGAAAACGTTGCGAAGATCGTTGCAGTTGACTCTCATTCGATGGTACGAGTTTTGGAGTTGAAGTAATCAAGTTTTCTGCATGCCTGTCACGTAATTTATTGATTTAGCTCTTGGGAATACGAAACGGCGATTCAAGGCATCAAAAGAAAATCGTAAAAAATGTTTGCCACCGCGCTGAAGCCTGAAGCCAGCAAACGCTGGGGCAGCGGGAACGAGTTGCAGGAAAGTGGCCTGGCATGAGTCTGGCTGGCTGGCTGCCTGGCTGGCTGGCTGACTGGCTCACTGGCTGATTGGTGCATGTTGATGTGATCATAAGGCTGGCGGCTGCAAATTCAAATGCATTGGCCAGATCTGTGAGTGCAACTGCGTAAAGGTGGGCAGCCATTTACGCATGAACGCCTCAAACGATTCAACATCGGTGCTACGTCTTCAACTTCAATTTCAACTTGGACTGGATTGTCTGCCAGCGATTATCGATCAACAGACGCGAATGAAGATAATGGCCGCCTTTTGCCATTTTGCATTTTTGCATTTGTAATGAAACCAAAAACCAGAATGAAATGTAATTTTTGATACCAAGCAGCCATATTCACAACCAAGCCCCAGCCCCAGCCACAGCCACAGCCCCAACTACAGCTCCAGCTACAGCTACAGCTACAGCTCCAGTTGTACACACCGGAAAGCAACAACAAAAACTTCAAACTAAACGGCGCATTGAACTTAAGCTCAGAATCGACATCAATGTGAGAAGATAATAAGCAAATTGAAGAGGAGCATCAATAAAATTATATAATTATATATTCACATTTGAATATATTAAAAGTTATTTCAAAAATTGACGTACAAGCATAAATTGTATATTTAAATTTTATTTTAATTTTTTTAATCTCAATTCTGTTTTCTGAATTTAATTTATTATAATTACAAATCCTTCATTTTTTACCAACATACAGTTGATAAAGACTTAAAAATGTTTTAATAATTCATATAGTTAATAGACTACAATAAAAGAATATGGTTTATATACTACTGAATAATTTCGTAACAAATACTTTTAAAGTCTGTCGAATATGAGCTGCAGCATATGTGCGCCGCTGATTCTTAATTCTCCTCTGACTGAAATACTTAGGTAGTTTTTACTCCTATAAATGCCTATTCAATTTTACTAGAGTTAAGTTCATTTTCTTTGAAATTGTTTGAGATTGCTTACCTGTAAAGTGCAGGTAACCCGATGATATACCTAAAATTGAGTTCACTTCTTTCTTTTGATTTGCAGCTACCTTCAGTCGATGTTGGAACGCAGCTCGAAAATGTTGATTGTGATTTTGCTGCTGAGTCTTGTTCTCCCTAGCATGCAGGACAATGCAACGATCTCTGAAGATGCGGCCGCCATTTATACCACCAAAGCTGGCTGCGAATCAATATTGAAGGGCAACAATGAGTGCGAGTGCCAGGATCAGCGCATCAAATGTGGAATGGTTACTTTGAGCAGCTCCAAGCAGCTGTACAGTGTCAGTTGCAGCATTTTCGATGTGCGCGGCTTTGGCTACTTGCCACCGCTCAAAACAGGACGCATAGGCCGGCTAAGTATTGAGAACTGTGCCATACCAAATGTACATACCATTCACGGCTTGATTACGAAGTTGGGCATTACCAACTATACCGAACTGGAGATCTCAAACTATTTTGAGGCTCGCGATGAGCGGGATGAGCTGCTTGAGCAGCACTTTACGAACTATCCAGGGCTCAAAAAGATCTCTTTAATTGGCTTTAAGGCTGATCTGCCAGCGAATTTCTTTGAGAATGTCACAGATATTACCGAGCTCACTCTGAAGGGACGAAGTGATTTGCCCGCCACCTTGCTGCATCCTCTAACGCAACTGAAAAGGCTATCAATTGTCGTCAGAAACATGGCCAGCGTGGGCACTGAGATCTTTGCCAAGCAGACGCAGCTACTCCAACTCTCCTTGGACTGTTCGCTTAAGAACAGCAGTGTGGACATGTCTTTGCTGAGCTCCAAGGAGCTATGGCATATGACAAAGCTGCGCGGCTTTGAGCTACACAATTGCGGTGATAATGTGCCCGCTGAATTATTTTGGAAATCGGAGAATCTTTCCTATATTGGCATACGTAGCAACATAAGTTATCTCGGCAGAGATTTTCTCAAGTCGCAGAAGCAACTGCTCATGCTGCACTTGGAGCGCAACAACATCGCAAGATTACCCAATGAGCTCTTCAGTCACTCGCCAATGCTGCTTGAAATTCACTTGGCTCATAATAACTTGGATCGAATACAGGGGTAAGTTGATAAATTGCCTAAAAACCTTGCTTAGTTTAATGTGTTCTCTATATTTAATAGTGGGCTCTTTAGCAAGCTCAAGAATTTGCTTGTATTGAATCTGGAGCACAATCCAATCACAACTGTTGCGTCCAATGCATTCTCAGCCGTTTCCACTGCACGCATTTATATTGGAGATCTTTTCAAGCAGATCAATAATGCAGATTGGGCGCGTTCCACCAATGCTACGCTCTGTGAGGAGGAATACATCAACGGCGTTTGTCTCTACTGCAAGCGTGATGAGTATCTGGATCACTTTTCTGCCAAAGAAAATTGCAATAAGCCCAACGATCCAGGAAAATTGATCGAGGTCCTTAATCGAAAAATATTCGAACATCGTCTGCATCGTCTGCACACGCCTTGAACTAATTTTATTTCAAGAGGTGAGTAAGAAAATTAAACTATTTATATATTTATAATTTTCATAATAATATAATATAATAATAATATATTTTAATCTTAGCTCTTAAATTTTCCTCTAGCTAAAGATCCTCAACAAAAATACAAGTACTTGGGGCCTTTATATATAATATATATTTATCTAAAATTAAATAGAAATTTATGCATTTAAAGAGTAACTTAGGCAGACTACAGCCAGTTCAGCTCAGTTCAGTTCAATGCCATATTTTATTTGTTTCCGCATACAATATTTTTACTTGTATAAATCATGAACAAAACAATTTATCTTCAGTATCTTGGCAAGGGATGAAATACACAAAACTTTGCGTTTGTTTCATTCATTCTTGTTTTATTAATGAAACCAGGCGCAACATGTTAAATTTAATAAGCCAAACATTTTTTTGTTTCGTTTGGAACAAACAGTCCAAGTTTTACTCATAACTTTCAGCTGAGAGTATGAGGTAATTTATGCAGACTGGGAGAACTGCAGGAAGTCTTAAAGTAATTCATAGAGGATTTTATTATATTATATTATATACATATTATATTAAGGTTAAACCATTCTCAATCATTCCAATTTTATTATTTCGAGAAAAAAGAGTTTGAGTAATAAATATAAGCAAAAACATTATGCGTATGCATTGCATAATATGCTCAGTGTTTGAGTCACATTTTACTGGGCATTAATGCATGCCATAACTCATCGGCCTAACGTGCTCTCCCACTCTCTCCTTCTCTCTCTCACTCACCCTCTCTGGGACTGCAGACTTTCAGTTGTCGTCGCTTGACTCTAATCTCAGCTTCGCTGTTTTAGGTGCCACTAATGAAACGCGGCAAGCTGACATCGCGAGCGCCATATGCTATAGCAAAAGCATTTAATGCGATTGTTGTTTTTGCATATGCAACGTCCATCGGGATATTCCTCTTTGCGACAAACATAATTTGTTGTGGGACATGTTGGAATGACACTGATAGCAGCGCCATTCAGCGATACGGTAATGTTGACAGACTAGAGTTGCTTCCATGTTGAATTTTAAATACCTAAAATGAAACAAAGAAAGAGAGAGAGAGAGAGAGAGAGAGCGAATGCATGCTATAGATTTGTGGTTTTAGAACATGCCTAAATGAAATGAAATGAAATGGGATAATAATTTAATTATTTATAATCATTTTATATATAATAATATATAACAAAAATGCTCTTGAAGCTATACTACTGCAATACAGGGTATTTAAAATGCAGGCCCTGTCGATTAGTGCACTTTGCCTTTATTTTGTTTTTATCAGACTTAATTCCAATCCCAGTATTCTAAGCTAACAAACGGACCGTACAAATGTCAGACGACTCGTGCTTGTTTTGGAAACGTAGCTATGTACCAGTATCCCAGTATCTGGCGGACTTATTTCAAAGCAGTGCCCAGTGAATGAACAGCGAGGCTTTATAAGCTGCGCTGCGCTGTGTTGCGTTTATCGCTTTGTAGAGGGCTGACGACAACAGCAGCAGCAGCAGCAGCAGCAGCAGTAGGAGCAGCAGCAGCCAGGAACAAACAAAACCAAAAAACACAAACGCCGTATATGAAATTTATGGCCATCAACGTTCATTTTGAAGGAGGCCAACTACGACTGTTGGCCAAAACTGAGCGAAGCGGAGCGGAGTCTGAATGAGGACGAGGATTCTGTCGACGATTCTCGTGTTGGCTGTCTCCTCTACTCTACTCGTATAGCTAGCCAGTGGCTGGCATAGCATTTGTAATGCCTAAATGCTTTGGCGAATTGATTTTTGGTGTAAACGATGTGCAATTTTAATGGATTGTGCTGCCAGATAAGAAACTCATGCAAAACCCTGACTGCCTGCCTGTCTGACTGTCTCTCCGTCTGTCTCTCTGTCTGTGCCTTCTACTTTAGCTTGAACTGGCCGCCACTTGGCCACTTCGTATTTCATGCTGTTTAATTGAATTTGTTTTGATTAGTTGTACCACTGCGTTGGTCAGCTGGCTGCTCAGAAGCATTTTACAAATAAGTACTAAAGGTGTTCGGCATGCAAATTGACACCGAAGAAATTTTAAAGGCCGCCTGTTGGTAAACGCAATCTTTTCGTTTCATTGGCGGTCATGGGAATTTTCATTAAAATATATACACATATTTATATATATATATATATATATATATGTAGCATCATGATGTTAACCTTTTTGTATGCCCAGAGGCTGCTTGCCGACAAATTGACATTGTTCATATTCACAATATGGGCGTGAAAAAAATGCAAAACCAGGAAAGCTGACAAAAAAAATGTCAATTTAAATATTTTCAAATATTTTAACAAGGCATGCGAGGAAGCCGTGCTAATTTATCAAAAAACCAACCCAAGTGTGCGAAATACAAATTTTTTACATTTTTACGCTAGCGGCAAAAACAACAAAAAATTATTTATAAAAGGTGCAAAACTTTTTTAATTAATTAAGCGTCCTTATGAGGTGCAATTTTTACAGACTGAAAACGAAAATGAAAAATATTTCATGCATAGCAATTATCCGTTGACTAGGATTAGCTAGTTCATTGTCTGGCAGCCCAAAAGAGAAAAAAAGACAACTGTGAAGTGTGGCAGTCAATTGGAATGCCAAACAATAATGAAATTGCAATGACCAGCCGTCTGGCTTAAATGAATAGCAGCAGGTTTAAGCAGTCAAATTGCTGCAGTTAACTTGTTGATTTTGTTGAAACTAGTCTACAGTCAAACTGTTTTTCTTAGTTACCAAGGAATTAAAGGATATATATCAGCATCATTTTTTTTCTTATTTTAGTTTTAGACAATGGAATGCCTTTAGTAAACAAAAATATTATTACATTCATCTCTTTGGGTGCTTGATTGCAATTCAAATCAGCATCCATAAGAGCCAAACTGAAAATTTGTAAACTGGTGTAGCCTATAATTGTGTGCCACACAGAGAGCCTTGCAATTTCAATTGTTTGTCCGTAAAAGTCAATTTGTGAGCTGACGCAGAGGTTGTGTGCATTTCAATTAGAATAAGATTGACAGCTAAGTGCGGGGCAGGTCAAGTGCAGAACAATGCAGAGCGTAGCCAGGACCTCAATGGCAACTCCACTGACACTGTGCGATAAGGTTAAGCGCCCACCCAAGACAAATGCACTTGGCTTGTGGTTTTTCGAATTTAATTGAATTTAATTGATATGTTTCTGTGCAAGGGGTAAGCACAATCCTTCACATGGATTAGGAGGCTACGTGAGAACGTTCGTTATGGTATTGAAAATTTGAATGCATTTTGGAAAAGCATGAAAATGTTGAAAAGGAAACTTAAAACTTCGAATTAAGCTTATTGAATAAAGCTAAATTTAATTCAGATTATAATCAATTTATTGCTAATTTAAATTTGTATTCAACTTTACTTTTTCCCTCTAATAAATTATTCAATTTTTCATTTTCAGCTTCCAGCGAAAGAGATAAGTAATGCAAAATATATGGAGCATTTACCGAGCGTATAATAATTAAATATACCATTTAGAGTAATTTAATTGAGAACTTGACATTAATTTTACATAAGAGTATTTACAATAATTCCATTGTCAATTACCTTTTAATAAATCTATATGCAAATAAAACATGACGAATTTAAGAACACATATTGTAGACAAACATGAGCAATAAAATTCTATAAAAAATTATATTAAACTTTAAGTATGTTTAATGTCGTTTTAATGTTTACTGCGAGTTTTATAACATGAGAAATAACATGTAAGTGCTAGTCGATTGAATTCCGAGCATACTGAAAAGCGTAACATATGCTAGCATAGACGGTAACCCCATACGTGTAGATATGCATTTATAGGCAACTATCCACAGTCACTTCAGTCCGTATAGTACTATAAATCAACGCATACAATTTGCTATGACAGTATGAAACTAATATTTGCCAATATGCCAAAACAAAACAACTAACATATAATCACAATAAAATAAAACAAAGCCGAGAAAGGCCAGGCGGGCTAGCTATCAAAAAGGGAAGAAGAACGAACCATTTCTCACCATCACTTACTCATTTTGGGGATGGAATTGTATGGTATGGACAATCGTTGGGGCAATGCTGAAAGCTTTTTCGTAGTCACTATTATACCTTTGTCTTCTGTGGCTCTGTGTGCTGTGTTTACATGCTGATTTTTTGGCACGCGATATCCTTTTTGTTGCCTCGCTGTTTGCCATCAAAATGGTTCTGTTTTGCTGCTTTTTTTTATTGTTTGTTGGGTTGTTTGCTTCACGTAGCCGAAGAATTCCCTGACACCTTTGTTTGCACTCTAGCAACAGTATGGCAGGCTTTTAAAGGTTTCTCTATGAGTATGCTTCGAAATTGTTTCCATTGCATTGTTCGCTAAACAAAAGACTCGCTTCGAATAATCATATTTTTCGATTTGCTGTAGTTTTATTTATTAGCTGCTCGCATTAGTTCACTGTAAGCGGCGCTCTATATACATACATATATTATTGTACTGTCTGCAATATTGTCCACAGAGTACTAGAGCCAGAGATCTGTTTATATATCTACATCTATTGCTCTCATATATACTATATCTACTTGCTAATTCCTCGCACTCCCTTGATTGAATTAATATTAAATTTTCATGCAGCTAATGCTATACTTGCACTCAATGGAATCGTAAAGCCCAATTCCATATACATATATATTAATACTTACCCCTTGGGTCAACTTTCAATACGAGAACAACGACAAACCGAGCATGAACAGAGCAAATGGAAATAATACAAACTCATATTTCAATTTAACAATGTTGATGTGACGAGATTGCCCATTTCGTAGCTAATGCACACACATATTAGCCAACCATAAAAGCGCCTAAGCTTAAACAATTAAAAATGCTTGAATGCATTTAATTATATTCGCTGATTGTTGTTGCAACTGTGATGATCTAATCAAAAATGCAATCCCAAAATATTTGGTGGAGAATAATTAAAATTATTGAACCGAACTAAATGAACAAATCAATAAATAGAACAAAACATTAGAATAACAAATTACAAATGAATTAAAATCAAACAATTCTAGTTTTTAAAAGGCCTCTTAATTATTTATTGCAACAACTAGCAAAAAATAAATCAAAGTTAATTAATGCGATAATACTTGAATACTGTGCGATAACTAATATATAATTGAGTGGAGGTCTAGATAGCTATATAATAAAATGTAGTGCATTTGCTATCTTTAATAAATATGCTCTAAGTATATCTTAATTGATCCACGGCTATGCAAATCGTTTGTTAACAAAAGACACATTCCTCTACGCGCTTTATAAAATAATTTTCCACTACATTTCCTCTTTGGAAAGATTGAAAATATATTAGCTCGTCTGCCAGCCTCACTACATTTGAGATGTTTCAATTAAATGTGTTAATTGAAACATTAGAGTAACAACACAAAAGTATCTTTTTTTTTGGCTGTTGTCTAATTTATATGTAAATTTACTAAAAGAATTTGAAGAAAAAGCGTACTTTCTTGGGCCTTCGAGGAATACTTCATTTGGTGCTCGATCCCGTCATGCTAGCGAAAATTCCAAGGACAACAGCTAGCCACCCCAAATGTCTTGCAGACAGACAGCTCATAAAAACGAAGCCATTAAGACGTTTTAATTCCTGATTTTGCGCCCCACTAAAAGCTGAGCCAGCAACGCGCTCCAACCACAACTGCGACCAGTTTCAGCCCAGCGGATTGTGACCTACGCTCTGACACTTTTTGTCCTTAATGCACGCCAAATGTTTTTCGTTTGTTATAAGTTCATTCTGTATACTCTTCAAATAATAAATGAAACTTACGTTTATGTAGCGAAGCATATGATTATAATTAATCATTAATTTACATTATCTATAAATGAAAATGCAAATTTTGAATGATTATAAATATAAACAAATAAATAATAATACATTTTTAAATATCTTTCATATTATTAATCAATTCATTTATTTTTCTTGTTTCTTTGTTTAAAAATAAATACGTTCCATTAATTTTGGAGCTTTGCTTTTTTATTTTACGACTTTTGAATTCTAGTAGAGCATACGCAATTCTGTTTGAAATAAATTCTTTTTTTAAAAATTTTTCATTTTTATGCTGTTTAGGCTCATTAGATTTGCAAAATGTTTTGGGGCTTTTTCTTATGGTTATTCAGAGGTCATTATTGTTATTAGATTCTTGTTGTGGGCTTGGTCAAAGCAATTGGATTAAAATGAAATTGTATTTCAATCCATTATATTATGACTGTAATTTATATTTATTATACAATTTTATGCTACATTACAGACGAGTTATTGATATAAGAGAATTGAATTTATGCAAAATGTTAGAATGTCGCTGAACGGAAACGAAAATAAGCAAGGCACACACACAACGTTGTCAAAATATCCGCTTGGAAAAATTCTCATTTATATTCTCATTTGAGGTCTCCGACAGTCGCATGTGCCCAGGGTGTGGTTTAGTGGGTGGCGGCCAACACTTAACAAACAAATTTTGACAGCAATTAGAGAGCAGAGTGTGATGTCGCTTTTGCTGCGTTTTTTAATATAAATGAAACGAAATTAAAGGCAACTGTGGACAAAGACCAAAGTCAAAGTGAAAATCATCAAAAACCAGCCCCTAATGGTCATATGTAAAAGACCGGTGGTCAGTCAGAAACCAAATATTCAACTTCAATATAAAATGTGACGCTCGCTTTAGAGGCATCAAACCCACGCACGTGTCTGGGCGTAGGAGGTTTGACAGCAAATGCGTTTGACACCTTCCAAAAAGGTCACAAAGCAACTCAAACAATTAGACAGTTCAGGGTGCTGACCAGCCGGCTGGTCATAAGTGTCAACTGACAACTGTGATTCCCGAGTCGCAGCCTCAGACTCAACCAATGCCAAACACTGTCTGTATTTTATAAAAATAAAACAAATAAGAAAACTCTGTCGCTAGCACCCTGAATTACCCTGAATCCCTTCCTATCTGTATATTTAAATGAACTCCGTAGCTTGCCTTAAATTAATTTTTGAACTTATGCCAAGTAGCACAGCTAGCTATTAACTAACTATTGAAGCATATATAGAAGTTCTTCTTATTCAATTATATATTGTAAATATTAATATGACTGTCTTATTTCGTACAGCTAAATTATTAAAATCCTTTACAACGCAGACTGCAAATTATTTCAGTCCATTTAGATTACGAAACAAATAGTGGGAACGGAATCTGAAGGTAAGTGGAGCGTATCCCAAGCCCGACCGCAATAACCCATATCATTCTTTCAGTTCTCTATATCCTAAATTTCTTTTATATTTTCAGATTATAACACTTCGACAGCTGAGTATCGCATAATATAAAAAGATATGTAAATAAACCAACCAAACTGATTTCTTATTAAACAGGGCTTCTTTGTTTTCAATTAACGTGTCAATAATATTGAGCCGAAATGTGAATAACAATTTTGAAAAGTAACAGGCGAAGAGAATTGAGTAGTACGGTGAAAAATGTTAGTTAACATAAATCTGTTATTGCAATGTTTATTAACCGTATGGTAACAAACACTGTTGAGGTACTGTTTACATACGTAGTTCACCCTACATCTGATTCCCGTGCACGTAATAATTCACAATAATTTGGATGTGGAAGTCAAGAGTAGGGTTCCAGCTTCTGCTGGCATTGAGCGTTCAAATCTCAACGGTCGATTTAAATATAGTTGCATAACTTAGGGTGCTGCTGACATTGTTGTGGCCACGGATGCCGAAATTTGATAAGTAACAGCTAAACAGAAATGAGTAGAAGAGTGAAGAGCGTACTTTTCGTTTACAGTGCTTTACTCTATCGTTTCTCACCCTACAGCTGATTTCTGCGTGCCTGGTAGTTCACCAAAAATTTCAATAGTCCTAGATGTACCAGTCGAACCATAAATGCGCTGTAAGATGAGGCATAGTAGTTAGCATGCATTGCGATAACAACTGAAAACTTCTGCTGACAGCTGAATATTACCTTAAAATAACTAAAGTGGGGCAGGGCGAAACAAAGATTCTTATCACAATGATACCTACTTACCATATACTTACCTCCTTCTGCGTGTTTCATTTTCTTTGGGCAATTTCTTGATATAAACCATCATTATTATTTTGAATATTTATTATGAATATTTAAACATGACAATTTTGCTATAAGTATTTATTAATGATATTTATATACTTGTATTACTTAGAAAGAATGTTCTTAGGTATGCTGTTCACAGACTCTGCAGATTGTTAGCCCTTCGTCACCAGCATATACATATGCATACACGTACATATTTACGTTTCCCTGAAAGAAAGGGCGTTCGCTTAATCGGTATCGTTTCATATAGCTGAAATAAAATTAGTTTTTGGGGCGACAGAACCTAATTTAAGAATTTCCCCAAGGATTACCTTTTACCAATTCATCAGACCAAGCAGCCCCACTGGATGAGCCAAATTGAATCATTTCAACAAACTAATATAATCAAATTAAAAGTGTGCAAAATGTATTTAGATTTTCATAGACACAATATTTTGTCTTTTTCATTTTTATCCGTCATAAACCTCAACACAGCCAAATGATTTTATACTTGTTCGTTTTTGGCTGCAAAGGCAAAAAATTAATTAAATGATAAACTAATCTACGTCCAAGCCTTTAATAAGCAGCAGCAAGCAGCAGCAAGCAGCAACAGTGGCAAAAATTGATAGAGTTGGAGCTAGAAGAAGAGTGCAGCGGTTGCTGGCATATTCCCTGTTGGAGTAAGCCTGTCGGCAAGTGTGTGTGTGTCTGTGTGTGTGTGTGTGTGTGTGTGTGTTTGATGTTGCCATCGAGCCAATGTCTATGCTCCCTTGGCCTTTTGCAAATAATTATTATTTTCTCCAAACTATTAATCAGCTTAGTAAATAATTTCTTGAATTTGTATAAGCAGACGATCCAGCCCACAAGCCCACTTGAATGCATTAGAAAAAAAAAAACTATTATAAAATTTACTATATTTTAAAATTATTATTTTCACTATTAGTTTTTTTATGAATTATTAAATATATATTTTAATATTATTATAAATATAAGTCAAGTCCTGGAACTACTGCCAGCTTTTGCCTGAATGTAACAACTGCAACTATGCTGGCTATGAGTATCTATAAGGTGTTGTCTGTTACCAACGTCTCGCTGACGCGTCAAATATAACAGCTTACTCCAACATATACAAACTCACAGACACACACACAACTGCCGCATAGAGCCACCTTACTTGTATTTGATGCAGCTCGACGTCAAAATACGCAGAAAATCTGTTTAAAATTGTTATGGCTATTTTATGCTAAATATTTCCTTGAAAATGCTGAGTAAAATAAAGGAAACAAAATAAAAATATAAAAAAAAATCCCCACGCGGTGTCGCTGTCATAAAAAAAAAAAACTTTAACATTTAAAAGCTGCAATTTTTCTACATAATGGGATCAGAGAGGGATAGAGAGAGAGAGAGAGAGAGAGATAGAGAGAGACCCACCCAAATGTAAAGAAGTCATCAAAATGTAACTCAAGACATTTACCGCGGGGGGCGCGACTAATTTGTGTCCACGACAGGTTTCGTTAAGTTCTGCCTATCCTAATTTTGGTATTCGTTACACTTTTTTATACCCTTGCAGATTGTAGTTGAATTTGTTCAGGAAATGAGGCACAAGCTTCAATTCCAAGGCTGATGTATATGTATTTTCATATACATTGGTCACCTGTATATAATATACGTAATATGAAATATATTTATATAGCGTCAGTATTGAAATAATATATATAATGTAAAGCATCTATTGAAGTCTCAGCTCGAACTTTGAAATCTTTGCCTGCACTTGTTACACACCTTATTTGCGTGCTACAGATTTAATGAAACTTCTCCATCCAACAGGTCATTAGATAGACTTTACAGTTACTCTAGAAATGAAACAAATTTATACATGGAATTAAAAATTTGTAGCTGGCCACGTCGAAGGGGCGCTAAAAAGGTAAATATTTATCGCTTTTAACTTTTATGCTGTTGATTTTGTAGTTGACGCGTTAAGGGGTAGTTGGGTGGTTCCTTTTAGATATTACTAAAATATTCGGCTGAACAGCTGAACCCAGCATACAATTACCATGAATATTAAGCCCAAAAACAGAGCTAAAGTTGGAGTTGAAATTGGCCAAAACGCAGCTGGGTTTTCAGTCGACTATTCTTAAGCAAGTAAATGGAGGGTTGGTCAAAACTTTTCGACTGCGGTGGGTCGAGTTTCGGTAAATGCATTTTTAATGAAATTTATGTTCGTTTGCATTAGTACCTCAAAGACCAAATTCGAGTGCTATAATTGAGTGCACCTGACTAGCAGATACCATTTAGGAAAATACATGTGGAAGATTACTAGAGGAAATTAATAACCGTATATGGGATAAAATTAAATCTTTACATCTTTGGCAGTTTTTGATTTGAACTTTTTTTTTTTAATTTGCTAATAAACCCATTTGAACTGAACCTTGCGACTCAATGCGGACCATAGAGAATTTATAGGGTATTATTAGTATATATTATTATATATTAGCTAGTGACATAGGCACACTGCAAAATGTATATAATATTGATTGATTTTTTCCGATTTGCTATGCACCACTTCTAGAATTGGGCTAAATGTAAGCTAACTCAGTAAATAGCAATCTTATTCATCTATTATTATTAATATATTCGTCGCCATTTCTACAGAAACAATTATTGTAATGCATGAATCCATCAACAACATCACAATTTAAAATGGTTCTGGTAATTAAATTTGAGGTATATACACTACGTGCGCACTACTGTATTCCATCTCACCGGTTGTTAAATATCTACAACCGCTTTCATACAGTCTAACAGCAATTTAAAGCATGCAAACTACCCATTACATACTCAACTTTTCATTGTCTGCGCAACCTTGGCTCGAGTACTGGCGTTGATAGCAGCCAAATTGAATTCAAATTCAATTTGAACTTTTCAATTTTGGCATTCGAGTTGGGAAAGCGTCAGTATAACAAATTTTCACATTTCGAATGCGTAAGTGTGATGGGAATTATGAGTTGGCAATAATATACAAAAAAAAAATAAAATAAGCGAAAATTAAATTTCACAAAGTAAATTGTTCATGCCGTTTTGAGCAAATGCGATGATTTAAGGGTCAATGCTCAACTCAACTGACACTTGAGTAAATGAAATAAAATATAATTTGAATTGAAATGTAATGAAAGTTGACAGTTGTCAAATAAAATGTTCCACAACTTCTGAAATAAAATATCATCACTGGGCAAAGAAAACAAGATATATGAAAAAAAAAAGACAACAAGGCCAGAATACTCGAATTGAAACTCAAACCAAAGGAAATTCTACCAACAATTATTATTTTACAAATTGATATTTATGAAGCAATTTACAAAATGTTTTCACTCCCAAACGACTTTTTCACATATGCTCGCTCAGGGCAGACTCCAATTGCTGTTCTGACGCTTGTACAAACATTGCACAGATTGCAGTGCAGTCAAAACAGCATCGCTGCCAGTTCACATATTGCAATGCCGCCTCCCCCTGCAGCTACCAAAAAAATTCCATGAATTTTGGCCAAACGACAATGGACTGCGGCCGGCGGGGGTAACCCAGGGATGAGGTGCGTTGAAATTTCGCCAGGGCCACAAATGTTTATTAATTTTATTGAACAATTAATTAAATGCGGCAAAATGTTTTGCCATACCCATTCAGCAGACCAGCACAGCAGAGACCACTGGCAAACCAGAGACGGCAGCTGCAGACGATGCAATGTCCCCGAAAGTATGCAACGCGATTTTAAATTGCATCCCAAATGGCTTTCAATATAGTATAGTACATACATGTAGACCTTTTACTCTGCTGCAGTGGCAATATCAAGTGCAATGCAATTTACAAACAACCTCACCGAACGCCTTTGTGAGTAAAGAGCGAGTGAGAGAAGAGCGAGAAGAGCCACAGGAGTTTATATGTTTATACATGTACGTATGTAGATATGGGAAGGGCAATGTATGCATTTAAGCAAATACAATTAGCTGACCAATTGATGTCGTAGCTAAGCCAATGCCAAGTGCAAATCGTGTTCTTAATTGCCTGGAAAAGCCAATAATGCCAATTGTTAATTTGTAAAATGCCATTTCAATTTCTGGAATTAAAAAAAAAAGAAAAAGAAAAATAAATAAAATTTAAAAATAAATAATAATAAAATAAAACAGACATTTGATGTAAAATAATTATTATTATTATTTTATTATTTTTTTCTAATTAAATTATTCATTTCGTAGAGTCCCGCAGTCTTTGATAAAAATATTACAACTATAAAGCTCTGCTCTATTAAAGCTAATTTAATATTTTCGCATCTTTAAGCCTAACTCTGTTTTTAGCCTCACTGCCCACTCCATGATAAGCAACTACACTCTCTTCCAGGCGTTGAAAATCTCAGTCCGAGCTGGACATTATGAGGGTGACTTTTTCATTAGGATTTCCGTTTTCATATGCGCGTACAATTCAAATTAGCGGACTCGCACGCTTAAACAAATACAAATTTACATTTCGCTGCCATAAACACTTTTAAATTTAAATTGTATTTTGTTTCTCTCTTTTTTTAAGGTTTTTTCGTTGTTGTTTTTAATGTACACACATGGAAATTGAAATTGATGCTTAGGTAAACATTTTTTGGGACGACTACAAGCGAGGGTAGCTCCTTTGGTCAGACAATTTACTTGATGGCCTCAACGCGTCAACAATCAAGCGCAAGAAATTACCAGATAATGACAGACAGACATGGACATTGACAACGATTGTACTTTATGCTGTCATAGACATTTAGGTAAGTTATTGATGGAATAGATTTGCTAAAGTGAACTTTACTATATCGATAGCTTCATTTAATTATTTTCTTGTGAGTTTGACTTTGGCGCAAATCATCGAGCCTCGACTGTATCTTGCTAGAGAAAATGAAATAATAAATACTTTGTTATCAGCCGACTGCATAACTACCTTAATACATATGAACCATCTGCTAATTTCGGGTTTAGCTCTATGTTGAGGTGCTTCAAATCCGTTTAACTCTAGTGCACACTTGTTGCTTTAGCCCGCCCCCAGCTGGGGGATAGGCATATCTCTGGCACAGAAGTCAAAACTTAAACAACGCGCTGCCTTACACTAGTTCTGGGTGGTTGTTTATAGCAGCTGTATGAGCATGCGAAGGCGCATTCAACCCTGTGTAAAAGAAAAAGCAACGCATAAAAGGACGATTAGTATAGAAAAAAAAGTTTGAGCAGGGTGTGTCACCCTTGTTGTTTTTGTTAAATTTTGCAGAAAGTCCTCGACGTCGCCATGACCATTCTCCCTTTATACGCGGCTCTTTTTTCAGTGTATGTGTGTGTGGTAGCTTGGTGGTTTCACTACCGGTTTTTTGTTTAGCCTTTCGGGTATTTAAACTAAGCGGATTGTGTGTGTGACATGAGTGGGTGTTAAGTGGCTATGTCACTTGCCAGTCAGCCACAATAAATGTGGGATAATACCAATACTTCAATTCGTAAGCATATACTTTTCAATGTCTGCGTTACACTCAACTTGAAGATATCAGAAGAATTTTCAGTGATGCTGCTGATCCTGCTCAATAACTTCAATCAATCAGCTTTGCTACTTTCGCAATGCATGCAATTAATCTAACTCAATTGACTGACTAACTGATGTCTTACTCAATCCCAGGCAAAGTCCAAATCATGTCCGCAATTGCCCGAATGAGCAATAAATCGCTGCTGTTAATTTGCAATTCCCATTTCAATTTCAGAAAATTCTGCACCGAAAAATATGCTAGCGGGGATTTGTGGCTCCGTTTGGTATCCAACTGGTTGAACTGGAGTCTGGGTTGCAACCGCAAACAGTCGACGTGTTTGGTCAGCAAAGCCCTCGGGCTGTGTGTGTGTGTGTGTGTGTGTGTGCATGTGTGTCCATGTGGCTTCCTGTCCGTTGTCCCAGCGTCCGGCCGGTTGTAAGCCATTCATTTGTTCAATCATTCAACCGGAAGCTATACCGTTTGACACACATATACCTCATGGTGCTCTCCTTCCTGACAGCTCTCGGCACTCTGGCCCGTCGGGTGTCATTTAAAACACCCGCACTTCCACACGTTTCATGACACATGCAAATTTCCAACTGGTACGCTTTCCCCCAGTATTATACACATATCCATCCACATCCTGTGCCATGCGAGACGCGTTCCCGCCGTGCGCCACTTAAATCATTTGATGCCGTAATTTGGCAATTTCTCGCAGATTTCAGTCTGACATTCGGATTTGATCAATTAATTTGAATAACACCGGCCATTTATCATTTGGCCAGCAAGGGTTGCCAGCAGCGTGGAGTATATAAAGAATAGTCGAAATATTTACGTAGATGAACTTTGTTAGTCCCCTTGCTGCCAAATTGGAATTTTATTCCTTATACACACAGCAAACGGCGTAAATCGCTTTAATTGTGTAAACTGAAAAATTAGGGCAAATACAATTCCATTCTATTTAGGGATTCATCATCATGAGCTCAGAAAAGAAGAAGGAATTTACATGCCCCTCTAGTTTATCAGAATAGTATTCTCTTCATTTGAATTCATTTCTTGATTTTAGTGGCCCAGCAAATATGTATTTTAGTTGCTTGCAAATTATTGAACAAGCAAGACATTCATTTTTACTAATAATGATAATAAATGATACAAAAAGAAAATACAAATATTCCGGTTTCCTTTTAATATAAAGAAACATACTTTATTGTACTGCATAGAGCCGAGCATCCCCTTCATAATTTTTCATATAATAGACGCGCACGCTGCTTTTCTTCGAGTCGCTTATTTTTTTGTTATTTTGAAACCCCAGCCAAGAGTCACAATACACCGCACGTAAAAAAGTAAGCTAATAAGCGGAACAACAAAGAAACACGGCATAGACACGGCCGCTTAGATAAATGAATGTAGCTTGAAGTTGTGGGAGGTGCGGAAACTTGTACGTTGCCAACTCAGTGTATCCAATGCTACATACTTTGCATACTTTCGGGTGCTTCGCCCACATCAGAAATATGAATCCGAGTAACAAGCGTGAAGCAGAAAAAAACCACAGCAGCCAAAAAACATCAACTGCAGAATACATTAAAAGAAAGCACAAAAAACAAAAAAACCAAAAAAAAAAACAACGTCGGCGAAATATATAAATGACTTTTTATGTTGATTTCATGGACGCAGCTGTTTGAGCAACGGCATTATTCGACTCATAATTTATTATCTTGCACTTCTGTTTCCGGAAGTTTAAATACAAATTTGTAAAAAATGAGATCGAAATGGCCTATCGGTGTTCATTTCACTGCCTCTATTGATTACACGAAAACAAAGATTATATGAAATTAGATAATATTATACAACCTTAAAAAAGAATTCTTTCAGCTCCCAAAACTGAGATGGCAATGGTGTTAGGTAGCTTTAGATAGACGTGCTCTTTGCTTAGCTTTGATTTTAATAATATATATATAATAAATAATATAATAATAATAATAATAATAATATATATACATATATGTATGATTTTTCCTTTTCAGCGATATTGCACCAATTGATTGATGGCAAATACAGTTTGTGGTCAAGCTGATAGATCCATATGACATAAGTTTTTATTCCCAATTGGAGAGGTCCAGGCAGTATAGACAGTCCATGCTACAAAATAGAACATATAAGATATAGATAATTTTGTTATCTAAAATTGTAACATTTATTATCATATATCAGTTAAAATTATAAATAGAATATTTTAATTAGAAATGAAAATACGTGAATATAGTAACTGAGATTAATCTGCCCGTTTATACAGTTTCAAATATATTCGAAAAATATAAAAGATGCTGAAAAACTATTAATAAGAATGCAAGTTATGTAAAAACCTTTATTTTATTTCAGCTTAAAACCAATTCCGAGACTTGCGCTCATACACGAATATAAGCATACATATGTATAAGAAAACTGAAGGGAAACGAAAGCTTTACAAGCTATATATTTACAGCTACACAGCCTCCCTTCAGTTTCTTAACGTTGACTCTTCAAAAATCATTTAGCAAACAAATAAAACTCGCGTATAATTGGTCCCCAATGTGGCATATGGAGCATTTTTTTATCTTTGAGCAAGTTCTAATCTCGTCAGCAACGTAGCAACAGTGGTGAATGCCAATTTTATCAAAATCTGATTTGCATGTTCATTTTGCATAATTCGAGTATGTCTTAAAAATAAACTGCGTCAGGTCGAAGCCAGTCAAGTGCCTAGCGTCACCCCAAAAAAAAAAAAAAAAAAAAAGAATACGAAAGTGAAGTTCATTTTTTCGTTACGCTTTCTTTTATTCAAATATTTTCTTACGAGTCTCTGGCTAAAATTCGATTTGATTGTATGTCAACCAAAGTGAACCCCACTAACGAGTCAAAAACAAATTTCACGCCTAACAACGCGGTTTGCCCGTTGCCCGTTGCCCGCTGCCTGTCCTCGATTTGCATACGAAATTCAGCTTCCTTGGGGTTGGTGCAACAATTACAGATGACAGGCTTTTCGATTCCTATATACATATTTATCCATTTTTTATGCATTTTTAACGTGTCAAATCGCGCGTCAGTCAATCGATGTTCATGTACTCGCCAGCCAGTACTCCTGCTGCACTCCCAACGGCATGTTTAATTTGAAAATTCATATTTCGTCGCCCATAAGTTGGCAAACATTGACTGACTTTCAAAATGCGCTCACTTCATTTTTTTTTTCCTCTTTTTATACCCTGAGCCCATTGAAAATGGGAAATCAGGGTATAATGGTTTTGTTAAAAGTATGTAACAGGCAGAAGGAGGCGTGGCAGACCCCATAAAGTATATATATTCTTGATCAGGGTGACGAGAAAAGTTGATATAGCCATGTCCGTCTGTCTGTCCGTCCGTCTGTCCGTCTGTCCGTCTGTCCGTCTGTCCGTCTGTCCGTCTGTCCGTATGTTTGAACGCGTCGATTTCCGAAGATACAAAAGCTAGAGAGTTCATTCTTTTTGTGTTAGGTTCGTATATTGCACGCGCAGTACGAGTTTGTTTCAGAAATTCGATAACTTGTATATTTGGCAAATTATCGATAAACGAATTTATCGGGAACCAGTTTTAAAATTCTAGCTAATTCATCTTTAGAGTTAGAGTCTCCAAGTCTTCTGCATATATATAGATACTAATTTAATACAATTTCGGTTTTTGTTAGATTTTGGATTCCGGACCCCAATTAGCCCCACCACCCCCAAATGTGTAAAAAATGCATTTCAAATACTAGAGACATACAGTTTGGTTTGGCATATAGATATGAATATCATAATCTTAATCTGAACATATCAATATGATTGTCCATCTAGAAACAGAATTATTAGTCCATAAAGTTTTCTATTCAAAACCCATGTGGCGCAGCAAGCAAGGCAGCGACACAGCAAGACGCATTGCGGGCGCACATATGTACATACATACATACATACATACATATGTATGTATGTATGTATATGTGTGCAAGCGTAGATCAGCGTGTGGCTGCAATCATACATACATACATATGTATGTACATATTTGTGCATGTAAAGCTAATTGTAAAAGAGTTATGATTTCTAAAAAAAAAACCTAAAATGTTTAATAGAATATGTAGATCATATGCTGAACTCTCATTACATTCCATTATATATTTAAAAAATTTTAAAACAATTAAAATAACAATGGAAATGCAAGCAACGTTGAGCAATGCAAATCAATTTTCGTATGCGTGTGGACATATGTATGTATGTATACACACAAAAAGTCTTGGGCTGTTTTCTATGTTGCTATGCGTGTATATTCTAAGAATCACAATTGTTTTTGAATTCCGTTAGAATTGTCTTTGAATTGTATTTGTATTTTCAGCTACTGCTTTAGTGTTTCTTTCGTATATGGCGAATTTCATTCGTTTTCCCTACTCTGCCGTTTAAGTGAGCCGTGGTGTAGATGGCTAGACAGATGCAACGAATGTTAGGGTGTCGGAGGTTCTAGCCTCGCCTAAGCTCTTCGTAATTTATTATTTTTATTTTTATTTTTTTTTTTATTATTTCTTTCTTTTTTATTATTATTTATTCTTTTCTATTTGATACAAGAGCAACTACGCGGTTAGCAGAGCGCGTGCTTATACGTGCGTAAAGAAGAAGAGTATCACTTTTTTGCAGGGTTCAGGGTATCTCGTAGTCGAGCCGTCTCGACTAGAGCCTTCTTACTTGTTTTTTTTATTTGTTTTTTATTTATTATTATGCCGTGGCACATGCTCAACAGCATTGCCCAAAATTGTTGAAACCGCCCTGATCCCTGTTTACGATTTTTGCATGTTCCCGTGCGCTGGTTTCAATTTTACGCCGATTGGTTTTCAGCAATCGCCTGTGCAAATAAGCTGAGCAAGCGATAAGCCACAGTTTTCGGATTTGGCCAGCCTTCCAGTATAAGCGGAGTACAAATTTAAATAAATACAAGCAAAGTGGAAAATAAAACTCCCGATAATGCCCAATGCTAATGCGTTTTTTATCACAGCTTAAGAAACTGAGATGGTACAAGTACAGGCAGCTGGAGATACTTTTGTACAGATTTTAATACAGCCATGAAATAAAATATTCGATTGGAGTCTGACAAATTTCTGAATTCATAAAAAATATAAATATGTTTTTAAACTGCATGTATGTATCCAATGAATAGATATAATTTTCAATTTATAAATAAAACAAAATTTATATTGTTTTTTTTTTAATTAAACATATAATTGCATTTCCAAGAACTTGGTTCTGGAACAAATGAATAAAATTGCAATGAAATATAAGATCGTTAATTAATTGTATGTAAATTATTACACCTTTTGTATTTTCTTTTTAATTTTAAAAATTTTGATTAAAAAGAAATCCAAAGTTGTATATTAATAATCTATTTAATTAATATAAAATCATTAATATTTATTTAAAAAAACTTATTTTAATAATTGAGCAACCAAGGAGACATCCTTCTTCCTATTTATAATAAATTTTTATGAATATCGCACTATACCCATTGTATTCTAAGAGAATAAACCAAAATCCGAAATATGCTTGATTGTTTCTATTTGAGAGTGTTTTGCAGCCTGAATGATTTAGTAGAGCAAAAGTCTTCCAGTTAAGCCACATTTATTTGCCCTTCACAAAAGAAATTAAAGAATATCTTATGCAACAACTCTTTTCAGATTAGTTTAGTTTAGTCTCAACACTTGCAGTTGTTGCAGAATATTAAAGCACATTAAAATAAAAACGTAAAAAGTAACTCATAGTTATTTAAAATTTAAATTATACCAAAAACTTCTCCTCGCTCTCTCTCTCTCTCCCTCACACTCCCTCGCTCTCCCTCTCACACAACAAAGAAAATGTAATGCGATACCAAATGTGTCCCAAACAAGTTGGGTATGAGGTTAATAAGACATGCCGTCGACGACGACAAGCCACTTACAACAATAGAAATGATTTTTGCATAATTTATTCGATGATTATTAGAGAGTCGTCGCAACAGAAGCGGCGTGCTCTAAGTGCACGAATACCCCTTATACCCCTTACTTTCAGGCTTGGGAAAATGTCGCTTTTTATTGCAATTAGAATATTTCGCGTACAAAGGGAGCAGACTGCTCGTTGCTCTGGTTTCGTGTGTTTATGCATATTTCGTGGATTTAATTTTGTTTCTGGCACAAGTGATTATGTCCTGTGTGAGGCTCACCTTTCCGACTGGAACTCAAACTTGGTCCCCAGTGGCATCCCACTGTATCAAGTACTCTCTACACATGGGGCCCACTCAGCAAGTGGTTGCTCAGTTTTATTTCGACTTCAATCATATTTCATGTGCGTCGCCTTCGCCCAGCATCAACGTCGTCATTTGGTTTATGTTTATTGTTTTGCCAGCTCTTTTGCCGTGTGCCTTCTGCCGTCTGCCGCCGTGTGCTTTCATACACTTAGACATAATCAAAAAAGGTAATCAACATAAAGTTGAACGTCGTCGACAGCAATGTTGTCAACTTGCTGTTACACCTCTCCAATTCTTATTAAAGAAGCTGAGACCGAGACCCGGGTCGCTTCGTGGCCTTAAGCTTCCAGCTTAGCGGCGTTTGAGCCACTTGTCACATTCACAAATGAATTAAGTGCCAAAAGCACAACTCCGACACCAAAGTGATGTCGAGACGGGCTAAATGGCAGTCTAAATACAAGTGCAAGTGGCTTTAGTGAATTGAGAATAAGTTGTCAACTCAGGCCAAAACTACGCTGCTCTTAATACACATCAATATTAAACTATAGCTATATATCTATATAGACCTGCGAGTAGGCAGAAAATTATTTAAAATTCAAAAAGGGTTCGTACCGGGAGATGGCGGTAAGCGAAGTAAGTAATCAGTAAATAATTCAGTTATAAGAAAATAATTTTTCACCAAACATTAAAAAACGAATGAGACAGCCAGGGCGGGCGCCTGTGGCAGGGGTTGGCGTAACAAGAATAGACCAAAATCTGAGCACAACTGGCAGGCAAGCACGCTGTGTGGATGGCGAAGATGTTTGGCGTCACGTAAATAAGAATTATGAAAATAATAATGGAAAAAGGATTAAGATGGCAACGGTCGTACGCACTGCCGCAGTCTTTGCCTCGAACACAGCCAGCCCTCTAGACATGAAAGCCCCACATAATTTCAGCTACCACAAGAAAGTCCTACGAGTAACTGTAAGCTGCACAAAAAAATACCCATTAAATTTTATAAAATTTGTTTAAAAACATTATATAACAATTTTTCGCAATTTTACAAATTTATGTAATGTGAAAAATATAAAAAAATATTTCATTTTATTTTGTAAGTTGCAAAAAAAAAAAAGCTTTAAAAAAAAAGAAATAATTTAATTAAAATTTCATGTTTAAATTATAAACAGCATCAATAAACTTTATGAATATAAATTGTATAAATATTTTATTTTATTTAATAAATAACAAAAAATATATAGTTAAATTCAAAATCCTTTCCTTCCTATCTTTCAAAGGCCATATCTATCCATCCATCTACCTTTTTTCTGTATACCCATTGTTATTCTAAGATTTGTTATGCTATACGACAGTGCCAAAAAGACGACAAGAAATGCTATAGACGTTGCGGGCTGTAAAAGGTTATGACGCTTGGCGTATGTGCGTAAGCGAAGGGTGTTCTCGGCTCACACCACATGTGGAATAATTATTGCATTTTTACAGTGCAAAAGTCGCTGTTGCTTTTCGTTGAATTTAATTACTTGCGCTTTTGCATGAAATATTAAAATGCTAAGAGAGGAAGGGGCATAGCTAGCAGTGGCAACTTAGTGAATTTTCAATGCGGCCACAGCCACCATGAGAGCAAGGAGTCCACGGACTTAACAGCAAGCAACGACGACACCTTCGTGATTTATTACCAAAAACGCGATAATTTCCCATAGCGCTAACACCAACTGTCCCACCCAAGCTACCAAAAGCCTCCCTGCACAGACTTTCAACAAAAAGTTGTTAACATTTTAGACGGTTCTCCTTCAACGTTCTTTTTCTTCCTTCACCTTTTTTTTTTCTTTGTTTTTTTTGGTTGGGATTTAATTTCAATTTTCTACTTGACAAACGGCGGCCAACAATTTGTCTATGTGGTATTCTTGTTAGTACCATGGATGGGGCAGGTTAATGAAAACGCCAGAACATGTTGTAGCTTATTTTATATGCGGTATGTAATTGTCTCTGCTTAATGTTACTGTATTCTTAACAAGAAGAAGATCTTTGCCGCGCAGCAAAGCCGACCAAAAAATATAATGAAAACAATGCCATTGCCGTCGCGTAATTATATTTTTCATAAAATTTATTGCCATTTTGTTTTTATTTATATGAGAAACGATAGAAGTTAGACCTGAAACATATACATGCATGTGTCTCAGCTACAATGAAATCATTTGTGCAGAAATTAATTAAAAATCAAGGTGAAAGAAATATAAATTATATGTTGACAGACGATGCAATTTAGATCTTAAGATACATAACAACTTGGCGTCGTTCAAAGAGTATGTGGGATCTAGTCTAGTCTAGTTCATGAATAATTTAGTGACTTATGTATAGATCTTAGTTGACAATATAATATCTGCATACTATACTATACTACTTTATTACTGATATAAAAAAACATAAAACTGCATTAGATGTTAATTATTTTAATCAAAGCTCGCAAACCACTTTGACCATATCTCAATGTCTGCAAATAAATGTCTACACTTTGAGAACAAACTTAGAGCGCAACCGACTGCGTCGTTTCTTCATTCGCGATCGACTAATAATTTGTTTTTGTTTCGCTCAGCTTCTTCCTCGACTATTGAGTTGAGTTAAATAAAGCTAAAATTCATGTGTAAGTGCATGTGAAGACCGTTACTTCGCTCTTTGTGCTCAACCTCTTTGTGCGTCAATCGTATCGCTCTCTAAACAATGTTCGTTAGAAGAGAGCCACACGAATAGCTCAACTCAAAGCGCTTAACAGAAAGCAAAAACGAAAAGAACCAAAGGCTCTTGCTCAGAGGGAGCGAGAGAGAATATGATCACATGAACAGAGCGTAAAGGTTCAAACGGTTAACAGTTATTTGCGTGCTATGACTGTGACCTAAAGATAAGCATCAAATGTGACTTTTTGACTGTGTTAAAAAAAACTTATAGATTACCCATTCACACACTCACGAGCAGTGACATATTTTAATAGCAAGCCATAAAAAAATCTAAAGTGGGTAAGGGAAAGCTGTTCAAGGATATGTAAAAAATATTTGAAATTTGTTGTATAAAATTTAGGTTGAAAAAAAAGAAAATTGTTAGCTTTACTTTTTGTAAGGACAAAACTAACAATTATATTGATGTCTATATTAAGCTTAATTAAAACAAAATTCGAAAACTAATAAATATTTATTCATTAAAAAACCTAAAATTTAGCGATTAACTTCCATGCCATAGCTCTAAATATGTGTATACAATGAATTCATGTAACATAAATAATTACAGAGTATTCCCTAGTTCACATAGTCCTCGAAATGTAACTTATTTCTGCAAAATTGATATGCTCAAAAGCTCAGCCAATCTATGCATACAAGCAGAGGGTTGCTGAATATAATCGTGGGGTAAAGCGCTACCTTTTGACGTTCTTAATCTATCAATAAAAGTAAATCAAAGTCAACCCCCAAACCATTGAACGCATCACTTCAAGAGGCATTTCCTGTTTTAAATTGAGGTAGCGTCCATATGGTATGTGTGAATATACTGATAGGCTGGGATATGGCAAATAACATGCTTCTTCTTTCATTTTTTTTTTTTTTTTTGCTTTTTGGCTTTTTTTTAGCATTAATAAATTTCCCTTGTCTTCGAATCACTTCTATCCGCCGTTCGGAATGTGTGCTAAAAAGTGTAATTTTAAAAAGTCATAATCGCAGATAAGTGCGGTTTCATTGCCCAAGCAAATGCCAGACTGAGCTATTCATTACAACGGTTCGGAACACACAAGGGCGGTTCTATATCACATATAATATTATCTGTGTGTGCATATGTATGTGTGTATGTGTAAGTATCTATTTATATGAGCTGCTAGCAAACGATTTTTTGCACAATTTTTTGCCTATAATCTTATGCCATGCCCCCCCTTGCGTACGCCGCTCTGTGAAAACTCAATGATATACCAATTTCGTTCATTCCGCGTCCATTGTTATTGACATGATATATGTGTTGGTGTATTAAAAGTTATTGAAAAAACTGCTGACAAAAGATGTTTAAATATTTGCGAAAAGTACTATTTAAAATATTCCCATGCAGGATACGTATAGGTGCATAATCTGCAGCTGAGTGGTTGTTACCTTCTCTCAAATACAAATGCTCTTTGATGTTGAAGAGAATTGTTAGCGAATCGAATTTAATTTTTAAGTAATAAAGTTATTGTTTAAGCATTGGGGAAAATATTAATAAAATTCATTTTACTGAACATTGTAATTCCAATTTTTATTAAATTTGTAAAATAAAGCAGAATAAAAAATATTACTCAAACAATACAAATATTATTAAAATAATTATTTATAATATATTTTATAATTATTTATTATAATTATTTATAATAATAATATTATTGCAAATATTTTCGACAAAAGACAATATTTAGTTTTAGTTTTTCTTTCTATATTTTGGTTATATATTGAGAGCTAAGCAAAAAATTTGAAAACCAAAATATATTATCTTTAGTTATATATTTACATATGAAGACTAGAATTAAATGAATATAAAATTTATGAATCCAAAATGTAATCCAGTTTATTTACAATATCAAAGCGCTTTCTTATAGAAACACAGCATAGTTAATATTCGTATGCCCACATTATTATCGATTAAAATATAAATGAATATTTTAACACTTTTTTTGTAAAATTAATGAGCTCGATAAATAGCTCCCTAGCCAAGCACTGAAAGGCCTCCCCACTGGTCCGTGGGCTCATTTAAATTTAAATCCACATGTGTGTGCGCTTCGTGCATTTAATCTTAATTAAAAACCGGTTTTTCGAGTTCTCCTGTGTTCTCTCTCATTTTTGGTGCCTTAGCTCCAAAAGGTTGAGCTTAGTTCTAGGGCAGAATAAACCGTGTGCTCTCCTTAGCACGGCTCACATTTATTTAGAATTCATCATATTTCTGATTTATTCAGTTCAAATGAGAGCACGCGTATAAATGTTTATAATTACATACCGAAACTAATATACACGGCCACACACGCACACACACACACAGACACACACATACAAACACATGGGTGAGAAATATAAATAATAATCCCTCAAAGTTTTACAAAGGGTGGGTTACGTGTGAATGTTTATATATTCATGCAAAAACTTATGGGGTTTATTTTAGCTTCACAATATCACAGATGAGACCGCTTCATGTGCTTTAATGATTTACACTGGATTGGAAAGCATATATCTTCTCATTTGAAAAAGGTCGATTTCTAATACAAAATATTCTCCAAAGGATTCCAGCCGAGCAATTTATTATTTATATAACTAAATAACTAAATATTCAAGGTTTTGTTTTGTCTGACTGTTGCTTATTTTGTGAAACTAGAGATTTAGGCTTAAATGATTTCAGCAAATCTATTTAGAGGGCAGCACTTACTGCAGTGTTGGTTCAAGACAAAGAGCTTTCAATTAAATATTCTATATTCATATTAAATACTTTTCAATTATTTAAAATATATTAAAAAAAAAAAAAAAAAAAAAAAAAAAAAAAAAAACAGAACTGATAAATAATATATATTAAGCATTAAATAAATTTTAAACTAAAACCAAAATATATTTTTCACACCAGAAACCAAGCATAAAATGTTTTAATAGTTCCGAATGCAACATAATAAGAATAGATAAAGAGCTGTCAACTATATAGTTATAGGTAATAAATAATTTTCTTCACATTTAGATAAATTAGAAAGTATCAAAATAAAAATTATAATGATATTAATTTATTAAATAATTATTTCATTTCCAGTGAAAGCCAACACTTGCAGCAGATGTATATATTATATGAATAATTCTAATAAATAAAGTTCTTAATAAATTACATTGATTATATAATAATAAAAATTTTTATTTAATTAAAATGTAGAAACTCACTTGCAATGTATCAATATCAAATTTAAATCATTTCCAGAGACAGTCAACAAATGTAACCCTCGCCCAAGAGGCAAAGAGAGAGAGTCCTTGGCCTAACACCCAGACAGGAGCTATGCCATTCCCTAATTCACGCAGCATTGCATGCTTATTTTGCGGCTGTTCAGCACTTAATTAAATCATAAATAAGCATCAAGCGACGCATCGACAATTAAACAAACATAAAAACAAACCAAGTGGTAATGCTCTCAGATGCTCGCTCACAAGCTCACAAAACCACCACAAACGTAAAATTGCGCACTCAAATGACCAAAATGCATTCAATATTGCATTTAATTAAGTCAATTCTCGTTCAGCCCTGTCATAAAAGCCAATGCACACTTTTGCGCCATTTGGGGTATTTCGTTTAACTGCAGATCTTTGCTGCACGAGTTCCATTAACTTGACCATGAAGTTTACAATTTGCTGTTCACATGAATTCTTGGATATTTTATGTTTCTATGTAAAGCTCAAGTAAAGGAAAGACTCTTTTATTTAATCGTCAATTGAAATGTTCGACCCATATGAAATTTCATCAAGAAAGAGTAAAAATACTTCGGTGTTATCAATAAAATAAAACTGTTAACGTTTTGATTTCAGCCACACTGAAGTGAGATGCACGGCGTTCGACTGATAATGATATGTTGAATGATAATAATGACAATGTTACAGCTGCAAACGGGTCTTTCATCAACCATTGACCACTGGTTCGACGGTTACAATGTTTATTTTAATTACTGAAATTGCATTCGAGTGCCAACTGCCAATTGACCGGGCGAACGCTTGATAAAGTCCAATTCTCTCACTCCCTATCACGCTTTTGATGCCCGGGTCTCTTGTTATGTTTGCGTCCAGTGCATTGTTGTTCTTGCATTGCATTGTTTGAGCTACTTCCCCCTTGTCCGAGCGGACATTGGATGCATTTTACCTTCATTTAAGTTTACATTTGGTTTGGCTTTGCCCATTCGCCTACGGCTCGTACCAATTCCAGCCAGCTCCTCCATATATCAAAGTTTGTGCAGGTAAAATGACGCCGCGCAATAGCCAAGCAATGTTATGAGTGTCATCATCATCGTCGTCATCAACAACAACAGCAAGGGCAGCTGAACATTTTCCAGTCAGCCAGTCAGCCAGCCAGCCAACATTATCTATGCAGTCGCACAAGTTGCGAAGGCGTAGGAGTAGGAAGATTGCACTGGTCGTACCGGCCGGTCGGTCGGTACCCACTCTGTTCTTCGTCGGCAAGCACGCGCCTAGTGCAAACACTTTGACAGCAGAAATGGAAGCATAATATTGAGCGATTCTAATAGTAATAAGGAAGGAGCAGCTAAAGCTGACAAGCGAGTCTTACCTTACAGAAGAACTATATTAATGATAGATAGAGATAGAAATAGAGATCTTCATATGCAAGAGAATTTAGTTTAAAACCACCAAAAAGAACAAGGAAAATAAAAGTCAAAGGGCGCTCCGAAAATTGATCTAAGATGTGAAAATAATTGACATGCAGAAATAAACAAGAGAAATTTATTTGTAATGCATCTCCACTACCAAAAAAAAAGTTTTTTTTAATTTGTATTTTTAATTACCAAGTTAATTGCTACCTTTAATTGCAGCTTAATCTAGTTTTTAAATCATAGCTTGCAAATATCTATTAAGTATTTCCACCTTCACGTTCTGTTTACTAGAACAGCCGAAAAAAAATCATATTCTCTCTCACTCTCACTCTCTGAGTTCAACTGTTCGTATGACGCTCTTCTACCGAAGACCATTTGCGGATGCAATGCGCTCTCGCACAATAATGCTTAGTAAGTGCGAAGAGTAAGTAAAGTCAATGTATGTAAACGGTCTTCACATTCACATACACATGCACAGACACAATTCGCCCAATTCAGCGAAGACTCCCTCGCTTACACACCAATACATACATATGTACACCAAAGTATTTAACTCAACAACGCTCGGGAAACAAACTGAGCGAAACAAAACAAAAACTAACTACTAGGCGATCGCGAACGAACTCGTTGAAGAGCCGAAGCAGTCGGTTGCTCTACGAGCAACTTCTCAGAGAGTGAGTAAAACGCACTCTCTATTTACAAGCTCTGCCAAAATTACAAATTTATATACGTACATACATACATACATATGTAGTTACATTTCAGCAATTTTTCTATAGCCTTTGCATGTTAAAGCGCACCCTTCTTCTTCTATTTACGCTTTGGCAGACTTAATTTTGTGTTTCCCTTTAAAATTGGATTGTAATTAAAATATAATTGAACTATTTATATGCCAACAAAAAGACGCTTTGATATTCAAATGTCGCTAAAAAGTTTGATTTAGCTTATTTTCAAATTTGATGCATAATTCAAAAAGTAGCCACTAGGCACTGTGGTCCATCAAGGGTTAAGCAGCGCGCGCTTTACAGCATATTTCATATTTCATATTTCATGGTTTCATGCCCAAATAAATGCAATGAATTTCATCAATTGACTTGATGCGCACATTGACGACGCGTCGTAAGAGCTGTCATTACCGGCATCGCAGTGCGCTCTAGACTCTTCCATTTGCATATAAATTGGTTTTGGTGTTTCGTGTTTGGTATATTTTATGCACTGTCCGTTAAATAAGTATATTGGCTCTGATTAACGTAAAGGAACTGAAGATTGACAATTTTTATTTTGTCACTTAGAAAACTGAAATAATTGAATTTGTTTTATACAAATATTTTTGGAAAAATTATAATTTTAAAGATGAAGAAAATGCACATATGTCAATGAATGTTATATATTATGTACAGAGTATTAGAGAGTCTGCTATAGTCAAAGTTCTTACTGGTTTTTAGTATATCTTTTTTTTTTTGTCAACTGCTTATCGGGTTGTTGACATCTGTTTGTTGTTGGCATTTGCCGGACGGGAGTATTGTCAATGGACTCATTTTTAATTGACGCAATTTGCGCTTAAACGATTTGACAATTCAACTTGGCCTGAAGCTAGCATTGCCGACACCCATGGTGACAATTATATTCGTACGGATCAATGCAGAATTTGGCCATGTTTTCACAGTCCTTCCCTGGGGCATTAACATTATTTTTAATTTTTGGGGGAGAAAACAAATATTTACTTAAATATAATGGTAAAAAAAAAACAAGAAAATATGAAAAATTTATATTTAAATAACAAAAATAGAAAATATAAATCTATTTTGAAAGAGATCAAAAGCTTCACATAATAAAAATAAAAATAATATAAAAGTAAAAATGATATAAGCATATAAAATTAAAAAAATTTTATTAAAAAAATGCATTTAAACTTGTTGCAGTAAATAAAATTATTTAATATATAATATATTTAATATTACTATTTATGCAACTTTTTTTTTAATAATATATATTTTATTTGGAGTACAAATCTTTAGTAATATATAAGGATCAACAAAATATTTTTAAATTAATTTATATATATTTAGAAATTTGAATTAAACAGCTTTTTCAGCATTTTCAACAAGTCCCAAGTAGATATTAAATCTTTTTTTGTTTACAGAAATTCACCTATGTATTTATTCATCTAGTTATCATACTTTCCTACAAGCACAACACCCAAATAACTCCACGGCATGTTGTTCCTTTAAAAAACAAAATATGAAGCACAAAGTTGCGGTGCGTAGATGACAAAAGACTGGAGTGACATTATTTTTCATGTCGATGCCTAAAAAGGCCAAAAGTCTGTGAAGCTTTTAGCGGTTCGCAACGTTTTGTTTGCCCTGCTGATTCTTTTGCATATCTGATGGCATATGCCCTACCGAGCACACCCCCGGGGCAGGTAGATGCTGTTGCGCTTTGTTTCTATTGTCATCAGCTGAAATTGGCTTTTAATGTTGCCGCAGAGATATCTTAAGAATAATTGTTTTGCGTGTTTTTCTTGATTTTTTCCGTCCCAGTTGACCCCGCAGGTGTATTTTATTTGTAGCTGTCGCGATGCTCAGCAACTTTTATGTTTCTTAAGGGCAACAGTACTTCCGAAGATTCAGAAATAGGCTGGGACTTTTTAATTGCACAAAGGTGCTAAAGTTCTTAGTAATGGCTTTTGTAAGCCTAAATTTTAGTTAGCAAACTGACATTCAATTTTATTTAATACTGAAACCCAATCCTCAGAATCTCAAAATTGTTTCTTCATCACATCAACTTGAGGCAGTTAATCCCACGATTGCACTGACCAACTCCAACAATAGATACATGGCAAACACATTCATATATGCATGTTAATAATAAAACGAAAGAAGAAAAAAAAGTATCATCTCTAGCAATTCGACATTGTTCCACCCCATAGCCATGAAATTGCTTTCCGCTTGACGCCCCATTCTTTGCCTGTGCTACAAGAATTGTTATCAAGCGACCCATATAACTGGGCTGGCCTCGAGGAAAGGGAAGCTTCTACTGTTGCGCCGTCGGCAAGAACAAAAAATCGTCGAAGAACAGACGCAAAAAAAAAATTTTTGTTTTTTTAAAGCCAATGCGCAAAGTGGGAAATAAAAGGTTCTTGGGGTGAGTTTGCATTTTGGGGTAGGCAGGGTGGGTTCAGTGCTGTGCCAGGTTTGCCAGTGCCTGCAGATAGGCACAATAATTGTATCAAAAGCATATTTTCCATTCTAGTAGAACGAATTTTATGCCTTTTCAATAAACATTAACCGATTTTGGTATTTTTTCATAAAAGACCAACAACAACAACAGAAGCACATACCTCACTTACCAAACAGAAATCATATACGACTGATCTCGGCAATGGCACTCGACTAGAAGGTATCCCTTATGCAGATGCAATGATTGACATATTAGCTTACGATGTACTCTCTAAGTGACTTGACCAAGTGTTGAACGATAAGTCAATGAACTAAAACTCCAATCAACTAAAAACTTTTTTAAATTTATTTTTTATTTTATAATTGTATTTACTAATGACAATCTCATTTAAATATTTGACAATTTTAGCTTATCACATCTATCTACCATTTACACATTCACACATCCACACATGCCTATTAATACAGGGTATATAAATAGCCATGTATGCGACGCAGCCAGCGTAAACAGCCGAAAAGTATGCAGTGCTTTTGTGCGGCAATCATTCATGCGTTCATTATTTCATAGACTACGAGTTGAGTGCGTCGCATGCCCCAGCTCATCCCATACATACATAGATAAATACCGTTCGAAAATATTTTTGTTGCCTACTTTTTTGGACTTGAATATGTAAAGTTAGGGAACCCGAACACAAAAATGGCAATCAATGAGTTGGAAATATTTGTTCAGTTTTTTTTTCAATTTTTTTTTTCATTTTGAAAATATTAGCTTTCATTTTTTGTTTACTTTTTAAATTAAAAAATAAACAAGCTAAATTAAGGTATTGTGTCTTAAATTATTACTTATAATATATGTATATGCTTTTAATAATATATTTTATAGATAGCAGGTTTATAACAAATTAATATCTCATACTATCAAAATACTAGTAATATAATCTATAATTTACTGGTCAAATCGAAAGAGCTCTGAGCTCAGATAGAACATAATTCTCTCTATTTATTCCAATATTTCAATTGTTCTATTTGCTTGCTGTAGCTAAGTGTACGCGCTTCGATCCTAGTAACTTTTTATATCATTGGCAGCATAGTCACGATTATATAGAAGCAATTTAAAGATGTTATGGCGACACCCTACATAGTAATTATGTTTCCTTCTTCCATTCACAGTTAGCAGACGTCGCATCGATTTTGTTCTCAAGTTACGCCAGCTTTTGTTTACCCAAGAATTATGTTTAATGAGAGAGAGCCCGGTTTTGCCATTGCTATTGCCATTGCCAATGCTGTTATTGCCCTTGTGCTAGGGTTGAATCGCGTGGCTGGGCTACAAAAACTGACAATTATAATTACAAGGTCTTAAGAATTTTCGTAAAAATTATTATTTTAATTATGGTTTCGTGGCGCAACAGTAAGAAATGGCAGGAGGGTTGTAATAAAATCTTGTATATTTATGCGCAACATCAAGCAACACAGATCATAAATCGCTCAACAATAAACATAAATATATATATATCGACATTATACGATTGTCTCGCACATAAAAACCAAAAAATCATCTACACAAAATAATCTAATCAACTGGCATAATCAGTTTTTATGGACCAACACGCTGACCAGTTCGAAGCAATCATAATACATATATATACATAAATATATTTTTTTTATATTTATCCATATATGCGCAGAGAGTTTTATTTGCTGGACAAACACGTTGATAATTTTTATTTGCTATTTGGCAGCATCTCTTGTCGCTGTCGCCGGCAAATGAAATAAATTTGAGCTGTACTTTTATTTTCCGTGTTGCCAAAAGAGTCCGAGTAATAATCATTTATTTAATGTGGCACACATTTGTTATTTCTGCTGACCTTTTTGCTAGCACCAAGACGCAGAATGACTATGACGATGAGGACGATTTGGCTTAGGAGCGGACAGCACGCAGATGGTCAAAGTTAGATTGGACACTTGCGCAATTTGCGCATAATGAATCTAATTGACTTTATCAAGTGGCCACATAATCTCTCTCCCTCCCTTTCTCTCTTTCTCGCACTCTCTCTCACCATCTAGCTGAAATCCAACCAGTTCCTTAGAGCAGAGGCATTTAATAGAACTCGCACGTACAGTACAAATGTATGTAATTCGTAGAAATTATTTCTTCACTTATAAATTAACTTACTTTTATTATACATCAATTAAAATCATTATTAGTAATTTTTGTAAATAACAAATTATTTTGCTACACTAAAAATACAAAATTTAAAAAATATATAAAATTAGGATAAAAAAAAAAAATAAAATTTACAAAATTAAAAAATATATATATACATAATTAAAATAATAAATATACACAATATCAATCAACATTAAGCAACAGACAGATACTCCTCAATTAGCTTTTTTTTAAGCTGTCAACAAATAATTGCATTTCTTATGACAGGCTAGCCAATATGACTTCAATATAAAGACATATGTCCATCATCCGTCTGAGAAGTAAAAGTGATAAAGAAACATCTTGTTAAAGTTACAACTCAATGCTGTTGAGTTAGCAACTGTTCGCCTATGACCGCAAGACTCCCTTACTCAACAAGTTCAATTTCAGTTTTTAATGAGAAACTCGTTCTGAAAACTATCAGAAGCCAAACCAGCATTTATACACATATATGATTACAATTCAGAGTTTGCTTAAAAACAATTGCAGAACTTAGCCGATAATTATAAGTAACAGGCCGCAACCGCATCTAGGTACAGAAAAAAGGCAATCTCCCTCTCTTCTGTTTTTTTATTTTCTCTCTCTCTTTTTCTCTTTTAATAAAATGGTAAATGAACATGGACCTCCTCATCCTGGTAATGTAAGCATTTGTCCAGCTGTCCAGTTGACCGCAAAATATGCCAAGTCAATTTAATGCCAACGGCAATGCATTGAAATCGAAAAGTGAAGCGTATTGAATGCCAAATTGAAATTAAATTGAAATTTGATTGGACTTGGGCCGGCAAAACCGAAGCAGTCGACCCGAAGGTTGGCCTCAGGGCCTGTTCGTTTACAAAATTGTTGCAATTAAATAAACATAAAATGTCAGCGACTTGGAAAATAATGCCGATAACTTAAACACGGTTTTCCCGATCTGTATCCTGATGGCCGGGCCACTGAACCGTATGGCGACGAGGCCGGGTCCTGAGTCCTGACTCACGAGCCCGCTACGCGCTACAGTTTGGGAATGCTTGCGGTCTTTTTAAACAAACCGCAGGTGTTGCATACATTGGCCAGCTTTGCATTAATTATGATGTTTTGTGCAGTGGCGGGCAGGACTCGCAGCTCGTTCAAACTATTTGCAATATAAGCCAGAAATGTTCGTCGTCCGTTGTACGGTTAAAGTGTCCCATACTTACTTGACTAAAGCAATTTTATTGCCATGCACAGGAAGCTGCATAGACGGACGCCGGACTACGGACGACGGACGACGGACGACAGCATCGCCGTCACTGTGCTATGTGCTTGGAGTCATGGGAGCATGCATCTTGTGTGACCCGGAACTTTACAGTTTCTTTGTTTATACTTCAGCCAACGACGGCTTATGGTTATTGTTTTCAATGTTGTTGCTCTAGCAAATTTGTTGCTGTTATTATTTTAGTTGACTGCTCAACTAGTTTTCGTACTCAAAAGGTATCAGGGGGACATACGAGAACGAGAAATGGTCGCCATAAAATCTTATTGTAAAAAAAAAAAATAATACAGAAAACTATTAAATTTCTCTAGGGATGAAAATATGATTAAAATCGATTTATTAAAAGCCATCGTTGCTGTCGTTGTTGCAGCAAAAAGGTTCTGCATCAATATACACAAACATATGTTGCCAAAAACTTTATGCCACATATAGGCAAAAGGTTCCTCCAAACTACTCATTAAACAGCCAAGATGTAACTGCTGGCGAGGTGGGCACAGTGGTTATTAAATATTTAACGTGCCGCAAATACTGAATTGAGACTGTAAGCAACATTGAAGCTGTCTGAGAGATGAACAATATATATAACAATATAATATAATATAAATTTAAAAAAAAATGAATATGAATATCTGAAAATTTAAAAATAATCTATATGAAGATCTTAGAATTAAAAAATTAATTTTAATACAGTTAATAAGAGAGCTCTCAAATAACTATTTTACGTTTATCGATGCCTGCACTCACTTTACACTCTTAGTAAAAACTCTGAGAGCAGTTCAGTTCGAGTTCGAGTTCGTTCGGGATCTTCGTGCAATCGTTAGTTTTCGTTTTGTTTCGCTGTGCTTGTTCCGCGGACCGTTTGCTTGAGTTAAAGCAAAAAGTCTGTCGTGTATGTATTGGTGTGTATGCGAGGGAGTCTACGCTGCAGCGCTGAGCGCATCAATAGCGTACGTGAGTGTGCGTGTGTGCATGTATATGTGAATGTGAAGCCCGGTTGCATGTACTCTTTGAGTGGCTTTGCACACTTACTGAGCCACATTGTGCGAGCGGCAATCGTATCGTTCCCTTAACATTGTACGTTAGAAGAGCGCCGCACTAATACCAGTTCAACTCAAAAACGAAAAGCACAAAAGGCTTTTGCTCAGAGTGCGAGTGAGGGAGAATATGTTATTCAGTTGATCTCGCGATCAGAGCGTAGTTCAACTCTTATTTGCGAACTAAGATAATAGAATATAAAAACTAAATGCCAAATCTTACTTTACTAATTTTCTGTAAACTTGGATCTCATTCCTTGACTTCACATATGTAGGAAATATAATAATACAAAAGTATGGAAACAGTTGGCAATTATTTGCCACTGTGCACAGTTGTTGCTCATCTACCTTTGCCCACTACTTCTGCTTACTCACTGTTGGAATAACTTGAAAAACAAATTTACTATGTACACTTAATGTCTAGACAAAGCCTCCAATTACCTTATCCGATTACACGAAGATTTTCGCAGGCAACCCAATGTAACCCGTTGACCCGGCATGCCTCGTATTACTCTCTGGTCCCTTTGGGCCCACCTCATCTCGCATTGTTGTCGTTGACGTCATCAAAAATGTTTCAAATTATTTTCAGCAAAAGTAATAGTCGCAAACCGGGGACATACCAAATATACAAAAGGAGTAAAAAGCACTTAAGTGCCTTCTCGGTCAGGACTCTAGATTACCAAATGAAGTGCTCCACTCACTGATCGCGTTCTCTCTTTGCTATTTCCCGTATTGTTTTCATTGTCCCCGTCCCTCTCAGCTGTCATTACTGCAAACAGGTGTAAAGTTAAATCATAAAATGAAATTAAAATAACCCAAAAACTGCGTAAGGCAAACGTAATGAAGTGGCCAACATGAAAAAGGATTTTCCCATTTTTTCCAGCTTTTTTTGCTGTTTATGTTCTTGCCTGCATTTTGAGCTGAAAACGCTGTGCATAATTAGCTTAGTACATGCTGCTTTTCTCTTTTGAAGAAAAAATTAGTTGAAATATTCATAAGCAGAGGGCAAACCCTTCAAAAAAATTTTTATTATCGCGCTGTTTCCCCATATAAAAGAAGAATAAACAGAGACACGGAGAAGCAGCGATGCATATTTAGCCCTATTGCAATATAATTTATTTAAAATCCTATTTACGTAGCAGCCAGCAGTAAAGATAGATAGAGTTAGCAGAAAGCATATTAAAATATAGGAAAAAAATAATATTTTTTATTACGGCTTAACAAATTCAAAAATATCATTTATACTACATTTTGTTCCCGAGCATACTAGCATATGATGATCTCATCCCTGTACTAAACCAAATCCTTGGCATTCACAATATTCTCTTAGTTATGTAAAGAATTCGATTACATAGCAAAGCAAAAGAAATCATATTTAATTGAGTGCAATTTAAAAAATGTAATCAATTGAAATTCTCCATTATTCAATGAGCAAAAGTTTATTTGAAAGACAGACACTTGAATTTTCAAATTAGCTTTTCTTTTTAAGCCAAGGCACAAATATCTCAGTCGATTCGTCTTGAAGTTCAAGAAATTAGCTAAACAAATGATGCAAGAGAAACCAAAATGCCAGGCACATTCTCCACAACTGTTGGGCAATTAAACGACGCCCAACTCCGCGCTTCATGCTCCATGCTCCATGGTCGCGCCCATCTCCCTCCACCCCCGCGGGCTGTGAGCCAGTGCACGCAGCGAAGCAAACGGAAAATTCATTACAAACAAATTAACAAATAAATCAAATTTCAATACGAAAATTTGTGTTTGCGAAAACAATTTTGAGTGGGGTTCCGGAAGCTGTATATCTATGTATATTCGAGGGTATCACAAATCGCATGCCACGCCCAAACGCTTCGCACAGCAGCAGAAAAGTAGCGATGGGGCACCACTGACAGCCGGCAAATCGTCTAAAACTGTAGCTGTAGCTGAAGCTTTCCACTTGAGAAATCATTTGTCTAAATTAATTCCTGTCGTTTACATTTGCCAGAACAGAACAGCAAGAGAAATCAAAGATTAAGACAAACATTTGCGACTCCTTCTCGGACCCACCACCCAACATTGACAGCTGCCTGCTGCCATGCCTTGGAGCTGTCTAACTCTAAACTGTAAATATTATGCTACTGCTGCTGTTGTTGCCTCACGCCTTTCCTTACCCATGATAAATGACATGATGCGCATTTGTTGGATCAACGTATATCCAGCTTCGCCGTCGCCGTTGCCGTCGCCATCGCCATCGCCGTCGCCGTCGCAGTCGTCGCGTTAATAACTCATTTGAAAATTCCGCCGACAACGTTGCATACGTACATTTTTGCCCAAAAAACAATTAACATTTTTTGGCCGGGTTGAGTTTCCAGGTAGCGCATAATTATAACTCCTATATCCTATATATATCGTAGTATGATATCCCAAAAACGCGTAACACAAAGTTTCAACCCTTTTTACAGCGCAACAACTCGAACTCGAACTCAAACTCCAATTTGAGCCTCGAGCTTCGACCTCGAGCTGTTTCTGTTGCAACTTTATTGGGCACTCTATGATTGTCACGTGGAACTCACGCTGGCAGCAAAAATTAGCGTAGCAGCTGAGTGTGAGTAAACGTTTCTCTTCAATAATTATACTGTCACGAACAGAGATGAAGCCATTCGATGAAGTGCAGATGGAATTGAAGCAACTATTTGAATTGCAAAGATTACAAAGATAGTAGCAAGAGTATGATATATGGTATATAAATATATATGATTATAAATGTTGCTAATATTACAAGATTTTATTGTTACTAAATGCATTCATCACTACAGCTTAAATTTGTCCGATTCCCGATCGATATATTTGGCTTTCATTGCTACTCCACATCTTCGATCCTAGTTGCGTTTCACATGACACCTTTTACGTTTTTCACACTGGACAAATCGCTGAAAACATTTTGCAGAAATGTGGGAGACTTGCGAGCATAGGCCACAATTAGTTTATAAGGTGATATGAAACGCTCCAGCGAATGCTCAGCATTCGAATTCGTATCCTGTTTAAGGTTCATGGAAATAACAATGTCAACAAAATCATTTAGGAACTCGTCGTGCTGAGACTTTGGAATGCGCTCCAGAAAAGGGCAAATGGCCTTAACATTGTCTAACAAAATGAGAAATTCATTTATAAATGATTTTCAATGAGAAATTAATTTTTGAACTCACCTTTCAACGTTTGAACACCTTCGTAGACAAAGACTTCGCTGCGCAATTCCACATTTTTGTAAACGAAACCGGCATCGTCGAGGAGCTCCTCAAATTGCTTGACAGGATCGGTGCTATAATGTAGCGGTGATATGAACTGATCCACATCTTGCATATAGCACGTCCATTTAGCATCGTTCTGTAGCACTTTGTATACCTCATAGATGGGATTTGTTGCCAGGAACACGAGTAAAGTATCGCCACCCTCGTCACGCAACAAATTGTAAATATTCCGCAGAGCAGCTCGTAGATTTTGTACCCAATGCAGGCAGTAGAATGAAGTTACGTGATCGAATCGCCCCCTGAGCTGTTCCGGCAACTCTTCGCAGCCAATATCGAGCACCTGAAACTGCGTGCGATCATAGCGCTCGTAGCACTTGTTGGCATAGCGCACCATTTGCTTGGAGACATCGGTGCCGACCAGCTGCTCGAAGCTCTTCGGCAGCAGGGGATGCACAAAGTCCATGAGCACATTGCCTGGTCCCGAGCCCACGTCCAATAGACTGTCTTGTCCATCGGAGCGCCACTGCAATATCGAGGCGTATTCGCTCAAAATGAGCTTGGCGTCGTGGCGCTGCACCTCGTTGGCGCGCTGATAGAGCGACGCCAGGTTCATTGCGCTCACTAATATCGGAAGCATGAATCCACCGCTTATATAGCATTTTTTCCGATGCCTAGAGAGAATAGAGAATGTCGGCAGTCAGCTTTGCTGAAATTGGCCCGCAGTCACATTTTATTTTTGAAGCTTCTCGAGCATCGTATACCTACCCCAAAATTTTCCTCGTTTTAAAATAGATCAAAATTTCAAAAAAAAAAAAATTGATTGGAGTAGAAATATTCCAAAATCTTTGGCTTGTGATGATATACTGTAGTTTTATAATTTTTTATATAGTAATATTTGTATGATTAATTAATAACTAAAATATTAAATTTATGAAAACCTTTAATCATAACTCTTTTAAGGTAAGCCCTTGCTTCCGAAACACATATGCCTGTTTTCACTACTTCCAAACAGGGTATATAATGTCAACCTACATATATTCTATAAGATTTTTTCATATTTTGTGCACAATTCTATACAACACTCAATAGCATTAGTGACCTTGTGAAAACTTGCACAAAGTAGTTCAAGTTCTAGGGCATGCTGAATAAGCAACACTTCCTCACTTAAGCCACGTAACAAACGGTCCATTGAAATGTAAATAACAAAATATTTACATTTTTCAATACTTTTACTGAATAAATGAATAATTATCAACAATTTGTATAAAGAATATATATTAGATAATATTATATATGCTCTCGAAGTGAACAAGCATTCGATTGCGTTCATAGCAAGGATTTAGTATTGACGGTTTAATATTCATATTTAATACATTAGTCACTGCGCAAGATTTCGATCTGTCGCTTCATAGGCCCTCAACAAATAGACACAAATTATCCAAATTTATTTATTTCCTTTTTTGTGCTGCCTCCCACAGATGAGCCCTGCTGCTATTAGGTAAGTTCTTTAGTTTTTGAATGTCAATGGAAGTGCAGCAAGTACCTATAGCGATAGTTATAGTATGCCTATAGCACATACAGCTTAAAATAAGTTTCAAAGTGCATAAGCCTCCCACGATTTTCTTGAAAAAAAAACATAAGTTCTTAACACGCTGTAAGTCGAATACTCTTTCAAAACAGCTTACAATTATTATTGATGTAGATTTAATTACTTTCAATCATATAATCATATAAATGTATGATATTAGTTGTAGTATAATAAATTATTTAAATATTTAAAATATCCAATAAAATGTAGAATAAAATATATTTAATTGTTCATTTAATTGTTCAATTATATATATTTTTGTGTATTTTAATATTGTTTAGAGCTGAGCACAAATTTTTCTATTTTATTATTTAGTATTTTAAGTAAGATATGTTCCCATATATTTAATTATTAATTTTAAAATACATAAAAGTTGGAATATTCATATATGAAAAAAAAAAGTTTATCTATAATATAAATTATTTTTTTGTTCATAACAAAATATATATTCCATATATGAACAAGATATAGTCCCAATACTATTTATACAACTAGACTACATCTAGAGCGTAATTGTTCATACTAATTGAGAAAACATATATAACCCACATACCCTACACACTGCTGACAAAATTAGAGTGATGAAAATGCATTTGAGAGAGGCTAATTATTAGACTTCTTCGATATGATGACTATTCTTAGATGGAAGAGCACGAACCAATATACCAATTGAATCAGCCAGCCACCTACGTTAAGGTAGGTACTGTAACTCGTTCTATTTTGGGATGTGCAGCAAACATTAATATTTCATCGAGAATAATATGATTTCAGTTCGTCTTTGCACCCCATTTTCGATGCTCAAAATATAAATTCATTAAAAACATTCCATTTAGCAGTAAATGCATTACTATAATTACTGTCGGGCTCCATGTGTGTACTCTGGGCTATGCTTATCATCTGACTTCAAATATGTCACATATGATGATGACAAGGAGTGCGTTTGATGTATAGATGTATGTATATATTTGATATACAGGAGAGTCGAGCGGATTCCATGTTCTATGGCATTTTTTCGGCCTTGCACTGTGACATCAAACGGGCTTTGTTTTCCCAATTATGGCATACCTTGCGCTTCTTAATGTGTGGGTGTCACAGCTAGTTAATTGTATTTACGGCAATCCTAGCCCAAATGTGTTCACATCCAAGCAAAAAGGGGTTTCATGGAAGTTTTGGCTTAGGCTATGAAACTGGAATTTCACTTTAGCTGCTGATACGCGAGGGTTGCTTATCCAAAGATCTGTTTAACTTGATTACTTCTTTGGAAGCTGTGTAATGCAATTTCAAAAGCTATCGAGCTATCTATCAAAACTCTGAATAAGTCATACAGCTCTAACATTTATTTCCCAATAAGAAATTTACAAATCAAATGCGTTCTTAGTTCAAAATTTCTTCAGTTTCTGATTAATATTTTTAATCAATCAAAATATAATAACTAAGTTTACCAATCTCTCCCTCCTTGACTGTCCATGTCAATTATTTTTGGGGTCATTCTCAGCAGAGGATGCATATCTGGTGTAAAGTTCAAATTATTCTACTCTATGAATGTTTGCCCAGAACTTTAGAACACGGTACAGTGTGCTCAGTAAACAAGGCTAGAAATGTGCTTGAAAAAGGGTTGAGTTTTCGTATAAGGTTTATAGTTTGATGAGCATAAACGAGATTTTAATGTTCCATGGGGGAATTCCACTTACAAGAAAGTGAGACAAACAAATGAAGTTGAAGACGGAGGGTAGTCATGGATTTAAAATACAAAGTAAATGCTGATTTGTTGATATTGATTAGTGCGAACTTGCCATAAGGGTAACAAACTCAAATCTCAAAGTCACGAAGGAAACGTATGTTGTGTGTGTGTGTGTGTCTTAGGAGACGAAGCCACAACTGGATGAGTATTTAAAACTTTTCCATTGTCTGTCTGATGAATATTTAATTAAGCGTAAGAGAGCAACACGTTTGAGACTCCAATCTCAGGCAGATAAAACAAATACAAAACTCACCCTTTTAAAGAAAACTCAAGAGAAATCAACAATTTCATATATTCCAGATATCTCTGACATAACAAAAACATCTCCTTTCATTTTGTAAACTGCAATCTTAATGAAAATAAGCTTTTTAATAAATGTAAATTAAGTTTATAGATCGTATGATAAATTATAAATATTCAATATCAAAAGAAAATTTTCTTTTCTTGCAATTCATACAAAATCAATAAAATCAAGTCGAAAAAAAAATTGATTGAATACATTCTTCAAGAATTTAATTATATTATATTTCGTACGCTTAAAAAAAAATATATCTGGCAAATATAATCTTGCATTTTTAATACTTTGTGCAAGAAATTCATTTTTCTTTGGCTGTTTATGAAAAATCAATTACATATACTCTCATTCAAAATGAACGACTAGCAGTTGCCCTGGAGTTAAAAAAAGACTGCATAGAATATTACTGAAACAACTCAATCTTTTTACTTTTTAGGGGACACCTGCCCTGCATACACTGACAACCAGACCAATACACCCATTTCAATGGGTTCGGGAAAAATAAGCTGAAAAAAAGGAAGAAGTAAAAGGGATACCTTGCCGCCAAATAGCCGAAAGCGTGTGAATGTTGCTGGCAGTACATAGCCACAACCTTAAATATATATGTATGTAAGTATATACTTTCACAATACTTTGTATATTAATTTGTTTTCTCTTTGTTTCGATTTTGTGGCGCTGAAAATTAATTAAAAATTACATGAATGAACGTTGAAGGATAATGAGCCCCTAAGCTGATTTTGAGCTGAAAAATATTTAAAGAAAAAAAATTGTCGACTGTGCGCTCCACATGAAAACAAAAGGAGGTAAAAACAACTAAGAGTCCACTACACGAAAGTGATTGACTGGGAAATACCCTATTCTGTGCATATTTTTGAGACTAGGTATTTAAGCCTACAAGATTCAACGGAGCAGGAGTATAGTATTTGTTTTATAGGATCAGAGACATCCAATTTACCAATATCTACAGGGTATAAAAAGAACTTCCCGTGTACTATAAAACTTAAAAAGTAAACATTTTCTATGTTATCGTGCTCAACTTGTAGATACTCTATGTCCAGCATTCTGCTTCTGTTAGGTATCATTCGCATTTTCAAGGGTATTCCGTGTTCGCCTACTCAACGTCAAATGCACTTTATTATTTTTATTTAATATCGACGAAACACGAAAATGAAAAATGCAAAAAACAAAAAAAAAAGCGGAGTGGGAAATAAGGAAGGCGAAAAAATTGAAAAATGTTCTTAAACGTAACAAAATATTTTTATAAAATAATTAAGTTTTCTTTTTGTTTGCTGCAAATTATTATTTTTCACTGTGTGTGAGAAAAGGACGGAGTAAAAGCAGAAAAAGGCAGCTTTGGGTACAATTTGCCATTTGATCATAGTAAATTTGATTTCGAACTAAGATTTATAATTATATATTATGATTTACTTTTATATTCAATGCATTAATGATAATTCTCTTTTGTATTTAATATATTTAATACGTAGCTTTCAAATGAGAGTTGACTATTTTATTAATTACGCTCTACTCGCGAGATCAACCAAAAATCATATTCCCTCTCACTCTCACTTTGAGCAAGAGCCTTCGGTTCTTTTCGTGTTTGTTTTCTTGAGTTGAACTATTCGTGTGGCGCTCTTCTAACGAATACAGCGATGCAATTGAAGCTCACACAATGAGGCTCAGTAAGTGAGCAAAGCAAAATCAATGTACACGGTCTTCACATACACATACTCACACACTCATGTACACTTTTGATGTGTTCAGCGAGAACTCCCTTGCTTACACACCAATACATACAAAAGAGCATTCAACTCAGCGAAGCAAAACGACACCAACGCTCGTTAGCCGATCAATGGCCGAGGCAATGTTTGCTCTCTCAGCTTTCAGCTCTCAGCACATCTGCAGACATCGCGAAGCGATCAACAGTTATTTGTGAGTAACGAATTTGATGAGCACAAAACAGCAGCAAAAATAACAATTATTTTTGAAATAAAACTTCCTCACTCAACTTAGGTTTTGCCAATGAAAGTGGGAAAACTTATTTCACTTGGAAAGTCTCAGCAAACTTTAATTGAAAATATCTTATTATGTTTAAGATATCGTCAGCAAAAACGAATGCACGCTATGTAAGACGGAATATACTCGAAGAGAAAATACCCTATAAAAATGATATTAACTGAAAAATTATAAGAGAGCGAATTAGCATACTGTCCTTGAATGCCAAGACACAATTCTGTAATGAACTCAGCTTTTGTTATTATTAAATTTGAAGAAATAATTAATTAATTTCTAATGTTAGAGATGCCGAGCGAATGCGACACGAGATTTCAGCTACGAAATTATTAAATCAAATTATTTACTTGTTATATACTTGCTATACCTGTTTGAAATCGATATTGAAATCAAAGTCGTGTCGTCTCAATCACAGTCTCATCGACAGCTTTCTACATAAACAATTAATTTCCATTCTTAATTATGTAGTAATGAAATTTCGCCAATTTAAATTGTAATGATTTGGCGTTTTTCGAAATGTTGTAGTACGGCCAAAAGTTGTGCTCGGCGGGCCGTTCTTCTTTGTTGCAAAGTAGCTGAAATGACATTAAAAAGGCAACACGTACACGAGTAGACAATGTAGGCTTAAGGATAAGCAAGAGTTTCAAGTGGATGGACACAGAGCGATGTGCCCCCCGCACCCCAGAAACCCATTTGACACCCTCCATTGTCCTCTCATAGTTTACAATCTTGTTATCTTTTGCCAAGGCATCTCGTGCCCACATACGTACGTAGAAGGGCCCCAAAAATATATATCTGTATGTATATGTATGTGTGTGTGTGTATGTGCACCACATCTTTCAAGGCAATTAAAATCCTTGAAGGCAAGTTGATGTCATTTTGCCCTTTTTCGGTTATTTGCTGGCATTGTTATCGCCCTTGGCTTCGGATGATTATATGGTGTTTGAGGATCGTTTATTTAACATATTTTGCCTAAAATTCACTTTACTTGCAGTTAATTTTGTAAGAAAATTATAGCCAACTTTTGCTACCCAGCAAAATTGTGTAGCAGCAGTAGGCGGGCTAATAGTTTTACTTATTCTTTACCTTCAACTGAAAATTATGTTTAAACACGTTTTAGTTTCGAGACACTGTTTGATATTTGCCTACAAAAGGACTGATGGTAAATCTCCAGCAGCAGTCCAGCAGTACTCGACTACCATAGCTTTACCTTCTTACTATTAGATAAACAAAATCACGAACTCTACCGAGAAGTAGCGAAATGTTGATTTGCTCGACTCTCACTACATTTATTACTCTGTAATCGCAACTGATTTCTCAGTTTATGAATTATATAATATTTCATTGAAGTGTCTCGATATCTCTCACTATGCATTCAGCTCTCTCCCTTCTCTATAGTCTATAGAATATATTTAGAGCAATATTCAGCCTACTCGTACGTCTTGATTCCTAATATATATAAAAAACATATCGGTTAAGCCTATATTTAAGATCAAGTTTGATTTACAGTATATGTATTTGCTATGTATTCATATTCATGCATGATCTGTTGATCATATATATAATATCTGTTACATATTTATATCTATTAGATGGATATGGAATACAGATTCAAACTCACCAGATTGATTCAACAATACAAATCAATAATTAATCCGCTTTATTCATTAGCTATATGACCCATAGCATATCTAAAGATTTGGGCCTCTTTCAGTGCATACATATGGTTCTGTCGTCATATTTTGTATTTTTTGCAGAAGCCAGTCGCATTAGGATGTTGATGATATGAAGTCAATGGCAAATCAACACGAAATTCACGCACAGACAACCCCTCGTCTAGGGCATGGTAATCGAATCCGAGCAGTAGCCGAGAACCCGGCAAATCCCATAAAAAGCAGTTCAATGATATAGAAAAATAGATAACGTACAAAATTTGCAAGCAACAACAAGGCAAGGAATCGCAACAAACAAAAAAAATATATATATTTGAGGGGACAGAAAAAAAAGAATAAAAAATAAGAAGCGTGTCAAAAAATCAACTTTAAACTAAGCCGCAAAAACACTCGAACGGAGCGTCGTCAAGTGAATAATGGGCAAATCCGCAAAGTAAATATGACACATCGCAAAATGGCATTTGGCGATAAAAGGAGAACACGCCTTGTGACAGTCGCATATCCACATATCCACATATCGAATAGAAAGGTGTTTGACGAGTCGTTCCAGTAAGGGGTTATTCAATTTCACCCCCCGTAACGATGAGTATCAATAAAAAAATTGCTCCGCTGGGCATACGCTACGCCCAAAGTAAGCATGGAGTGGATAAGGTCGACTGGGGCGCGCATTCGTATGTATGTATAAATATACCCACAAATATTTTGGGTCTTAAAAGTCAAGGAAAGTGTAGCATCTATATGTATGTATAAACATATATATTACATTTCAGACTTGAGGACTTTTGAGACGTTCTCTTTGTTTTGCAATTTATGAGATTTTGGCATTAAATCTTTATGTGCGAGAGCATTCGATGTGCATTAAAATTCAATAATCATAAAAAAACAAAGCCCCAATAACTGTCATCAATTAACCCTTTACTTGAATCGAATGGATTGGGAAATCACACGGCGCTTAGTGACGGTCACAATCACAGTGAGAGTTCGATAAATGTATAGGCAAAGTAAAGTAATTTAAATCACAGTCACAGTTACATGTTAGTCACAGCTATAATAACAGTCTTAGACACACACACAATCTCAGCCACAGTCACAGTCACAATCACATTCACAATCACAGTCGCACAATCGCAGACACAGTCAATAACCACGAGGTTGTCCGCTGGTTTTATATGCACGCAATATTAACGTCACATAAATCTTGGCAACACTACTACTAAGTCGCTATTAAGTGAAATTGACCACATATTTTATCTTATACGCACACACGCAGACCGAGCCCAGACACTGGATGGGGAGGCTGCGCCTATGGGCAGAGGGGGTGGCCTAGAGATGGTTGGGCCAGTAATTGGTGCGACAGGCGCATAAAACAATCTGCGAGTAAAATATATGAGACCTGTAGCAGGACACATGAAATTAACTAACTGAAATGCCAACAACAACAAAACACATACATACACATATATACATATAATAACTGTGTATTGAAGCAATTCAAGCAGTTGAAGAGTTGGGTTCCATAGACGTCAGGAAATGGTCAACCAGCTGTATAAAATGCCGAAAAACTGTTATACTTAAGGCTTACCTCGAAGCAAAACCCACATGCGTTTCATAGCAGTCAGCATCGCAAGGAGTAAAATAGCAGCTAGTTTATGTTTGTAAAAAAAGAAAGGTGCTGCCAGATCAAGAAAAGTACTTGAACTTCAGAAATTATTTTATTTATTTCATTTAAAGCGCTTGATATTGAAATGAATTGAAAGCATAGCATTCATATAATAATTTCAAATACAAGATAATTTTCTTACTCACAAAATTTAAAAAATTTGCTTATCTGTAATTTATCGATTTAAATTTGCGGGGTGGCCACAGCCATATCAAATCGTTAGTGTTGACTAAGGCTTACTTAAAAGACCGTAAGAAAGTGACGTGTAAGTCGGCGATTAGAGATAGCGATTAGTATATAATTCTAAGAAGTTGCAATTGAAGTGAACTGAATTAAGTGAAACAAAAACTATTCCAAAAATGCACTTGTTACATGCATGTAAGTATCTAATTCAAAACTAAAGCAACTGTAAGCATACTCTTGTTTGTACACATTTATTAATTTTGTTGTATATCATTTTGTTACGCCCCCTCCTTCAAGCTGTTGGCATATTTTTGCTATTTGTATGCGGAGCGAATGCGTTTTATTCACCTTCCGACAATGTGGTGGAGCTAACGCCATCTAACTTCAATCGCGAGGTGGTGCAAAGCGATGCTATATGGGTTGTTGAGTTCTATGCGCCCTGGTGCGGACATTGCCAGAGTCTGGTGCCCGAATACAAAAAGTTGGCCGGTGCAGTCAAGGGCGTAATTAAAGTCGGTTCGGTTAATGCCGATGAGCACTCGGAATTGGGCGGCAAATACAATGTACGTGGCTTTCCCACAATCAAGATCTTTGGCGCCAACAAGCAATCGCCCATCGATTACAATGGCCAGCGCACAGCGAGTGCGATTGCCGATGCTGCTCTCGCCGAGGCGAAGAAGAAGGTTCAAGCTGCTTTCGGAGGCGGCAGCAGTGGTGGCAGCAGCAGCAAGAGTGGCTCATCGAGCTCTGGCGATGACGTCATCGAACTAACTGAAGATAACTTTGATAAACTGGTTCTCAACTCTGATGATATTTGGCTGGTCGAATTCTTTGCGCCCTGGTGCGGTCACTGCAAGAATCTGGCGCCCGAATGGGCCAAGGCAGCCAAGGAGCTGAAGGGCAAAGTGAAGCTTGGCGCCTTGGATGCCACGGCGCATCAGAGTAAGGCATCCGAGTACAATGTACGTGGATATCCGACCATCAAGTTCTTCCCGGCCGGCTCGAAGCGCGCCAGTGATGCTGAAGAGTACAATGGTGGACGAACGGCGTCCGATATAATCAGTTGGGCCAGTGATAAGCATTCGGAAAATGTACCCGCCCCCGAGCTGATCGAAATTACGGACGAATCCACATTCAACACGGCCTGCGAGGGCAAGCCCCTGTGCGTAGTCTCTGTGCTGCCTCATATTCTAGACTGCGATGCCAGCTGTCGCAACAAGTTCCTGGACACGTTGCGCACACTGGGCGAGAAATTCAAGCAGAAGCTGTGGGGCTGGGCCTGGGCCGAGGGTGGCCAGCAGATGGCGTTAGAGGAGGCGCTGGAAGTGGGTGGCTTTGGCTATCCGGCAATGGCCGTTGTCAACTTTAAGAAGATGAAATTTTCGGTGCTCAAGGGCTCCTTCTCCAAGGATGGCATCAATGAATTCCTGCGCGATATATCCTACGGACGTGGCCATACGTCCCCTGTACGCGGCGCCAAGAAGCCAAAGATTGTCACCGTCGAAGCCTGGGATGGCAAGGATGGACAGCTGCCCACCGAGGAGGACATCGATCTAAGCGATATCAACTTGGACGACGATGTCAAGGATGAGCTGTAATTACTTAACACCAAAAAAAAAAGAAAGAAAACCCGCAACTAAAAGCTCAACTCTTCCTCAATTTTGAGTTTAACTAATCTATACTAATCCTAAGTCAGACTGCTTAACTGAATATTAGCATTTTCTACTATTTGTAAAAAAAAAAAAAAATAAATAAAAACAAAAAAAACTATGCCAAACTTAAAAATAAACTTTCCATAATTAAAAGAAAAGCGTGCGTATTGGAAGAAATGTTTATTAAACTAGAATATCAAGTAAAATATAATATATGTCACAAAATACATGACTAAAGATGTAAATGGAGTTGATTATGTATAAAATCTTTCAGGCATTAGCACTAAACTAAACGTGTATAATTAAAGAACGGATTAAGTACATATATGTATTTGTATGTAGGGCAATTTAAGTACAACCTGTATAGAAGATTTACTTTTCTCTTAGAACTATTTGTATAAAGAATATCCAAAAATAAGTCTCGGTCACAATCTCTTCAGATAGACAAATATCTTGAGCAAAAATTCAGAGTTTGTAAAAGTGCACATATGGAAGAGCACTACCTGAATCAGATTTATGTATATATATCATATAGGCAATAGCTTAGGCAAGCTGATGATGATGCTTCTGGTCAACGGGATAATTCTCTATCGATTGTATGGAGCGGGATGTGGCTGCCGTAATAGTGGATGATACGTCCATAAATCGATATTTTTTATCATCGCGACACAGGAACGGATAGCACATGATGCCATAATAGAACACTAAAGATACTACGATGATCGAAAATATAATGGCAATGATGCCAAATGTTGAGAAGCTCGACTTGCTATCCAAGTATTCCTTAGCTGTCAATGGAGCTGGACTACTTGTCGTTGGTGCTGGTGTTGTTGTTCCACGCTTTAATCCGCGACGATAGCAGTCCACGTTGGATATGAGACAACTGGAGGCTGTGGAATGTGTGAAAGATGAATGAAAAATTTATACAATTTATGTAGATACAAATATCGTACAGATTTTAGAGTAATCAATACACACTTACCTATAACAAGCAAACATAGACAATACACGTTACTTTGATGGAACATATTCTATATATGTAAATATAATTTGAGCAATATTAGTAAATTAAAATGGACGCGGATGCAGACGCAGACGCAGATGCAGATAAAGCAACCGTAAACAAGGAAAACTGGTATATATTGTAGCATTGGTTAGTATCGATACTTGCTTTATTTGCAGCCAGCGATGCTTGTGCCATCGCCAGCGATACCTATCGTTATCGACAGTCTCATTGAACCAAGAGTTATTGTGCTAGTTGAGTTTGTGTGTGCACTTAATTTGTTGGAATTGTTATAAAATCATTGAACAAATTAACAATAAAAAGCAGGAACTATATTCCTTCTTTACAAAGAGGAGAACTGCAAAATTGTTATTGAAAAATGGACAACATCATAGTTGTCTGAAATAAAAAGCCAAAAGAAAAAAGTGACGCGACGGCAACGCCAATTTATAGCTGTTTTGTCGTGTAATTCGCATAAGCACAGCAAATTTTTCAATTCGCACAAATAACCCATTTTTGTAGAATTTTAACGTAATCGGAGAAATAAATACAATGCAAAGTATGCGACAAAAAAAGGTACAGTGAACATTTTCTTGCTTGTCAATTCGATTGTCGGCAGTAAACGGCAGCACAAAGCGGGCTCAAAAAGAAGCACAAACACAAAGTGAACAGCAAAGAAACGAAGCAACAACAAAAGGAAAGAGAAACGCTATTTAGTTGGCAGTAGTGGTGGACGTATGCTTGTGAGTATATGAGATTATATATGTGAGTGTGTGCTCGTGCGTTTGTATTGGTGTGTATGTGTGGTTTATGAATATAAACAGTAACATTTTTTACAAATGTAGATCGGCTAATGCTGGAAAAATGTCACATTTGCCATTGGATGCGCGGGCTATACTTCAGCACCTAAATGAATTGGGCTATAGGAATATATCTGCCGAACAACTACGTGAATTTTTAAAAGGTAAGCCCATTCTCAAAAACAAATAAGACAGCAGTTCCCGCCATTGCATATAGTGTTTGTGTATATATAGATATGTATATGTAATTATCTGTGTATGCGAGTGTGTGTTATTGTCTGCGTGTGTGTGAATGCAATGAACGCTTCAAAGTATTATTTGAATTGTAGCATGTTTTGTTCTGTTTTCGTTAATTTTTATGAACGATTCGTCACCATTTTTTCGTATTTTCTCGTTAAAATACAAGAGAAATAAGTGACGAAGACAAAAGTTCGTAGCTGTGTATCACGAAAATGGAACGAGTATTACTCGTAATTTGTAAATAACAGAAATAACGAAAACAATTTTTGCTAAAGCGTTCTGTCTACTCAAAGCGCTTATAAGCATACACATTCACACTCATACATATATACACAGTTGTATTTGTGCACATAAAATGTATGCATGTTTGGTGTGTGTGTGTGTGTGTACACACATGTATATATGTATGTTTGTATATTCTATTGTATACGTTTAGAGCAAGGCATGTTTCGACTGACGGCGACAGCAAAACCAAAAGTTGCTGTTGGTCTCTCACCGCTTGCCGCAATGCTGTCGCTGTCGCTGCTGTGCGTGTTTAGTTTGTGTGCGTATTTTAAATGAGTGTCGAAGTTTCTTCACGGCATACAAAACATGTAAAACGTGCATACACCTACATATGTGTATATACACATATATATGTACATATGCACATGTGTGTTTACGCTTTATATATCGATACTGGCATGCATTTTGTAGTAGTTATTAACATTTGTTTAGCACTTTTATTTACTTTACTTTACATAAATGCGTCTGTGAACGCGCATTGCACTGTACATACAGACACAGACATGCATGCTGTTTTCTGTTTTCGCTCTTCATTTATGTATCAAAAAAATTATTTTTCCATGTTTTTCCATTGTTGGGTTTTCTAAGCTTAAGCAAAATCTGTTTTTATTACCATTATGTTTTTGTTTCTGTTTTGCTTCAATAATCGAGTGCACAATTGTTATTACATAGTTATTAATTTTTTAATGATGATTTAGAAACGAACAAAAGCCATCATTAGTCGATTCTATAATTTTCGTTTCATGATTTATAAAACTAATATAAACATTTATATGTATATATTATTCATAGTATATATTATTGTTTAATAGGGAGCAGCTGCTGGAATATTTACATGCCGCGAATGTTACCGTTCATTCTGTTTGCGGTTGTATTCCGTTGCTGTTGAATCGGTTCACATTCAACCCTGCACACGTTTCAAAATTGTGCGGCATATGCAATACAGTTATTCAAGTATGTATGTGTGAATTAGTACATGCAATGAAAAAATTCACATGTATTGTATTTCGACGTATGTATGTATGTAGACCGCTGAAACACATAAATTAAATACATATATACATACATAAAATATATAAATCGAACTCTATGTACTACATCGCAATAGCAAACAGCAAATGGAAATTAAATTTGTCTTGTATCTTTGAAAATGAATTCAGTTGACCGGGTCATTGAAATGGTCTATCGAACTTGCTTGTTTGCTAAGATTTCCCCTCAATATTTATACTTATCTATAATGAATGTAAGAGTCTGTCAATATATCAGACTTTTTTACATTTACAAGTTCGTCATAAACTCGATAACGTTTCCATTTCTATGACATTGCTATTAAACCGACTATATCTTGTATTTCCAAATATAAAATGGTTTATTTAAAAATGTCTGGCAAGTAGTTTAATGTCATGCGAAATTATTATTATTTATTATTCGAATTTTATTTATTGTAATAATTTGCTTGCACATCTTTGTTATACTTGCTTGCTCCCCAGTGCCCAAGATTCGCTGCAGCGTTGGGCCTCAGGCATGTCTGTGGGTTGCACACATCTATGTACATACTTACCCGAAATTATAATTATTTTTTATTCCAACTCATACAAATACTAAAATATAAATATATATAAAATATAATATATATACATATATATAAAAACATAGCTTTAAAGATGTTGTTGGATAACGCTGTGTCAAATGGTTGGTGGCTGCTGCTCCTATCTATAGGTCTAGAGCATTTAAAATTAACTAATTAATTTCAATTTATTTATGTCTAATTCTTGGTTCTTCGCACTCATCTCAACAAATACAGCATATTTGCGCCTAAAGGTATGCAACCACAGTCGGATAAGCAAAGTGCTAGCAAAGGCAAACTCGCAACAGCAAGAGCAGCAAGTCCTCAACAACAACAAGAGCAGCAGCAGCAGCCACAGCCAGAGCTCAACCAGCAGCCTCCTCACCGTTCCAAAGTAAAGGTCATTAAGAGCAAGCGTCCACTTTGCAACTTTAAGTTTTACTTGGACATTTGCGATCATCAATTAGCCAAGCGCATTGAGACGGACATCAAGGCGCTTGGAGGCACACTTGAGTTTTTCCTCAACGACAGTATTACCCATTTCATTACCGACAAGGAAAACGGCTCGTCTCTTGGGATTTCTGAAGCTCGTAGGAACACACGTAGCCAGCCGGGCACTCCTTTAGCACAGCCTACAGCTAACAGCCCTCGTACGCCCATCACACCCATTGCGAATATCCACGACGACAGCAATGGCCAACAGCGCAAGACTCGGCAAACGCGCGCCGATGCTATTCTGAGTCGTGTGCGCGGCGTACAACAAGCAACAACAACAACTGTAACTGAGGCCAATTCCATTCAGCGGCAGCAGCAGCACCAGCCACAGCAACAGCAGCACCAGCAAATTTATCATAAAAATTCACAAAATTGTGGCAAGTTAACTCTTGCTACGTACACCATCTGGCAGACTGAGTATGCCTTACGCTTTTTCCAGCATATACAGACCGAATTACGGCAGTATTTAAAAGGAGCTGCCACTGGAACATCAAGTGGATCCCAGGCAGGAGGACAAGCTAATAATATCCACCTGAAGGGCAACTATATTAAGATCGAGTCAATAAAACGCAATCACCGGCCATACTATCATCTGTTAAAGCAACCCGACGAGTGGCCAAAAATTGATTTATGCAGCGAGGATAGTGCCTTTCGTTTGCAGACCAAGGCTTATGTGCAAAGTATGACACGTAGGTCGCTTGGCTCACGGACCTCGCAACGTCAACAGGATCAACAAGATCAACGGCATCCACAGTCGGTGCCATTACAACACGCTGCCGTTCAAGCACTCAAAAAGCAAACAGCTTCCATACATACGCCCGACAGTCCCAGGTCGCATTGCAGGGAGTTAAAGGAATCCAGCGATAAGCAGTGCGGTGTATGCGAGATTTGCAAAATCGAATACGACACATTGACAACACATTTGCAAAGCAAGGAGCACGATCTATTTGCTAAAAACGTGCAAAACTTTTTGGCACTCGACACTCTCATTCAGGTGTCGGCAAGTGTTACCGATTTTCTTAAAAGAGAGCAGCAGAAACAACGTAATCATTCAAGGAAGGAGAAGGAAGTAACTGCCGCAGATACAAATAGCGACATGGAAGTTGATGAGCTTCTCAACAGTAGCACCATTGCCCACAACATAAAGTCATCCAATCAATCAGAATCAAGCGCAGCTCAACCAAGTAGCAATAATAATCGACAACGTCCGTCTCCGGCGTTACGTGAAAAATCAAAGCGCATCACTAAGGGCAAGCACTCTTCAGAAAAGTTCAGAGCCACGGGAAACTCATCCCCCGGCCCACAAACTCCATCACCTAATAAGAAAATTACAGCAAGCTGTAGTCTGCTTGAGCTGCAGCGTGTTGAGGAAACGGCCAATAATGCAACAATAGCTGCTGCAACTCCATCAAATCCGACACGGCGCAAAACACAGAATTCAGTCCTGTCGCCGCCAATTCGAGCAATGCTGCCACCGTCATCACTTTACAAAGTGGTAGAAGCTAACGATGCAGTGGCATCATCACCTCGAATTAGACGCGGTAATGCCAATGTCTCTGGCAATGTGATGGACTCTCCATCACTGATTGTTAAGTTCCAGAAAGTGCGTCAATCAGAGCTACAGCGACTTAATGGTGAAGCGGAAAATTTTATGTTTCCTCGAACGAATGTTCGCAGCAGTAGCGAACTTCCTACAGATGTAGATCGTCACACAACCTCAGATGCATGCGGTCATCAGAGCAATTCATCGCCTAGCTCGCACAGTACTAGCGAGGTGGAGCTTCCCGGCTTAACCACGCCTGTCAAGCTGCAGGGTCGAGCCACAGCCGTGGGTAGAAGAAGGAAACGACCGCCACCATCACAAGTGCAGACGGCATTGAGCCAGCTACAGCGCCAGTTATCAACGGGTAGCAGCAGTAGCAATGGGGGTGCTGGCGATCAGCAACAACAGCAGCGCTTTCCAAACGCCCCCATCCAGCCAGATTTGCAACCGCAATTGATAAGCCAGAAACAGGCAACGGCCACACGAAAGAGTAGCCGTACGGCCACGGCCATTGTAACTGCTGCCACAACAAGCAGTCAGTTGCAGTTACGCCGGCGGACAGAGTCTACGGTCGTGGTAAAGCGCGGTGGCAATATGGAGGATAGGATGGGGGAAGAAACTAAATTGAAAAAGACCGAGACACGCCAGGAATCGGATGAGCTAGACGATGAAGAGTCAAACGACGAGTCAAGCTCGTCAGGCAGCGATGAAGACTATGTGGCAAATCGAAAACTACGTCGAACTATGCCCACAATAAATCGCTTAGATACCAGGGAGGAGCGTGCTGCGAGACGTTTGTCACGACTGACAATTAGTAGCAATCGTAACGTAGTCGCAGAAAAACTTGAAGTGAATGCACCGACGACGCCAGAGAATAAGGTGACACACGCACGCAAGTGCAGCAGAAGTCGTAAGCCTTCAATAGCCAAAACGAAACAATCGAAACAGTCGACAACGCCACCGACATCGACGAAAAAGACATTGGCAACGGAACTGATCTTCGATTGTAGCAAGAGTGAACGACTGAAGAAGCTGCGCTATGCATTTGAGAAGACACCGGAAACCGATTTATGGTACCGTGTATTTCAGCGTCAAGATGATTGCGAGGAGCACTATTACAGTTACTACGGATCTACGCAATATCGTAAGCTACCATACGAGCTGGGTCCAATACCCATGGAGCGCACAAGTACACATAGCTGTACGCTATGCCGCGGTCCCCAGGAACCTACTGTGGAGGACTTTAAAGTGCAATCGCTTAGACCTATTAAGCTGGAGCGGAATCGTGATTTGGAAACGGAACAAATCGCTGCCCAGTCTGACAGTAATCAGACAATCGCAACAAATACATCGACAACAACATCGTCAATGTATAGGCACAAAAAGATGCATCTGCTGCAACGTTATCAACAAGAGCAGCATCAGCAACAACAGCAGCAGCAACAACACCAGCACCAGCAACAACAGACTTTAAACACTGCCATACCGTTGCCGAAATGTGACAGCAAAGCCAGCACACCAGAGTTGCTGGAACGTGAGTTTGCTGCACTAAGTGAGAACGCACAGGTAGTGGAGTTGGTGCGCGCTGCTTCCACACAGAGCAACTCAAGCAGCAGCTGTAGCAATAGTCAAAATAGCAACACCACTTGTCGTAACAAGCAACTGGCGAGAATCGCTGAGCTGCCGCCACGCAAATCACCAAGGGAGCACGCATCCACATTGGCACTGGTTAGTTGCATAATACGACAGCGACAAGACTCACTAAGTAAACCCAACTCGGAGGTGGATGAACCTGGATCAGCTGCTCCTGCGAATACCGTTGCACCAATGCTGAAAATGCCACTAAAGCAGGAGGCGGTTATATTGACTTCGCATAATTCCCATAACACACGTTCACAGGCTGCCACGCCTGTTGAGGAACTGCGCTTTGCCACAGAAATAAGTGAGACTGTGAAACGCATGCGGCGTGGACAAAACAAGTATGACAGCTTACCTTCTGCTCCAGCATTGGTAACGGCACAGTCGTCCACACTCACACGATGTCGTCGCCCAACTGCAGCAGCAGCCGCCGCCGCAGCAGCTACAACTGCTGCAAGCTATTCTGAGCGTCTCAAGTTTACAGGAAGAAAGTCAGCCTCAAAGGCGCTGTTGAGTAGTCGTAAGCGCCGACAGATATCAAACACACCAGCTATGCGACTGACTCAACAGCAGCCAGCGGGACCCGTGGCTCTAGTTGCTGGTGTTCGTAAGCTTCCTAGTAAGAAGGGCATACTCGAATATGAGATGGAAGGCAGTGCACTTAAGGCACTGGATGCAAGCATTCAATATGCCAATCCAATGCTAATATCTTGGAAAATTGATAAATATCTAGAACTCACTGGCAGAGAATATGATTTTAGTGCGGAGGAACAAATGCCGTTCTTACAATCAGCTGAAGATGCGGATGCGTTTCAGATGCGTTCAGTTGCCCATACACCGCCTCCTACGGATTTCTGTTTTACCAGTGATTTTGATCTTTGCGATTTATTAGCTGCAAGCTCGGGCAGTGGAGATGACGAAGAGATATCTGTCGGGCGTTCCGGTTGCCGTCGAAATAGTAGAATGAATTTGTATTGCAGCTATCAGCGTAAACGCAAATGCTTAAAATCGAATCGAACTGGTTGGCCCAGAGCGCAAAGGCGACGAGGGACAGTATTATCAAATGCAAAGCTACAGACTGCTGAGCGTTCCAGCTTCCGCAAATTGGGTATTTGTGGTGAGACGAACGAAGCGGAAAAACTTAAGGATTTAAAGCAGGAACATCTGGAAACCGAGGAGGAGCAAACGACAACCACAACGACGACGACGACGACAACAATAGCAACTGCTGCGGACAAAGAAATTTGTAAAGAACAAGACGATGATAAATACAAGGATGGAAGCGGTGGCGCAGGCAGCAATCGTGGAACTGCAGATGGAACAAAGCCAACTCGCCCGGCAACAGATATGACGCCTCCGGCTACAGATGTGGACGAACAAGTAGAAAGTGGAGATTATTCAGGCGATGAAGCGGCAGCGAGTGTGGACAATGAAAGTCAAGTCGATGATGATGATGATGACGAAACAATGGCCGACTCTATTGACCAGATGCACGATGGAAAAACCGAAATAGAAGCAACCGATGCTGATGTTGAAGAGGATGATGGTGATGATGACGACGACGATGATGATGTGTTTGAGGACGCTTTCGGTGGGGAAAATGTGCAACATGAAGAAATAAATGTACAAAACTTCTCTCAGTCATATGACGATGAGCCGGCAGAGAAACGCTTACGAATAATCTCCGACTCTCCCGCCAATAACTCGGATGAAAATCATTCGCAAAAGATGTCCCTGCTCACGCTACAAACCTCCAACGGATATCGCCTGAATGCCACCTCTACGCCGAGCACACAACAGACGCGCCAGCACAGCCAACGACGCACGCCGCAATTAAATGGGAGTCTGGGTAGCTGCATTTCACCCAGCGACAAATTGGGTGATCATTCAGATGTTTTTACCGTGTCATCTGATGGTCTCGATACGGACTTGGATTTGAGCAATACTCAAGCCGGTGACTCACTGGAGCATTGCTCACATCAACGATTGCAGCAGACAACACCCAAACGCAAGTTTGATCTCTCCAAGTATGCCCCTCCTAACAACGGCATGGCCGCGAGCAGCTGTGCCGCCGAGGCTGCCACTGCAGCTGTTAAATCACTTGCCATATCGCAGTTTCTGAAAAAGGAGGTGCGTGTCACATGCCGGCGACTTCGAGCGCCCTTTCGCCGCTTTCGATATCGCCGCTAATCATCACTATTATCATTTTGACATTTAACAAATCATCATTAGTTTAAGTGCAAAAACTGTAAATTCTGATATGTACAGAAAGAAAGGAGGAAAGATCAAGAGATCATTGTTTATAAGGTTTATCACACACAGTCCCTCCATGCGCATTTACAGTTTTGATTTTTTATTTTATTTAATTGTTCTCTGCCAAACTCTCCTCCATCCTGCTATTGTACATTATTATAATATATGGCCCATTCATTGTCATCGTTGTTCAAAGTTTGTATAATTCCGCAGGTGCAGCTCCTCTGTCATTAATACCCCGATTCACATTCATTGTGCATAATGATATAATTAGCATAATTTAAAATAAAATATCAGCTAAATACGTAAAGTAAGATAAGTTTAATTTTAGCTTAGAACAAATTTAGTACTCTTTGAAGCACCTTAGCTTGACTACCCAACAAAGGAAAGGAATAAATAACGAAGAGAAACGATGGAACAGTACAGACAAATTGCATATGTAGAGCGTATAGAATTATAACAAAAAAAAAAAAAAAAAAAAAAAAATGACATTTTGTTTCTAAAAGAATATAAACTTGATGCTCAAATTATGTATAACAAGAATATAAAACCAAAAGCAATTGTAAAAACTTCAAATCAAAGAGTACATTAAAATATATAATAAATCAAATCGACTGCATTTCATTAAAAACAACGACAAGTTTAATACATTCCGCTTTTATTTTAGTAAAATTGTTCTAATCGAAACACATTCTTTGATCTCATCCAGACTTGCGCCGGCTTATTAAATATGAAGAATGTATGGCGGCGCACCCGAAGGGGGACTATTTCAGCAGCCTTCATAAACGCGACACCATAAGCTCGCGCGCCAAGCTGGGCGACAAGGAAAAGGAGAATGCACCTCCTCAGGTCACTAAAGAAAAACTGAAGCAACCAATAGCCGATAAGAACAAAGAAAGCGGCCTAAGTGGAAGTAATGCTGCGAATTCTAACTTGAATTTGGCAGCCATGTTCCGTGAAAAACTTTTGATAGACGACGAACCAAAAGAACCACCGAAATCTATCAAACCTGCGAGTCGCTCTCGCAGCAAGACACTCCAGCCAATTACTCCAAAGGAAACAAACAGGAGTAGCGCAGGGGACGCGCCCGACGTTCATCGCTCTAAATTGCGTAATTCACGTCCGCGTAGCGCGAGTCGACAATCTATACAGGGTATCCCATAGTCATAATGCAATCGATTTGATTTGTTTATAATTTGTTGTTCTTTTTGTAGGCCCTAACCAGGAAAAGAACAAACTGAAGCATCCACGCAACGATCCAGTGGCTCTCTATCATTACTATCAGAATGAATGGTCCCACTTTCGTGACCAAATTCCAGGCGAAAACTCGCATACTGATCTTCGCTGGGAAATACGCCAGAAGCTCGATCACAAATGATGGACGTGCAGTACGAAAGTGTGTTAAATTTAAATCGAGCTGTTGCTTAAATCCAAAATAAAGTTGAAAATATATTATTCGTCGTATTCATATTTTATGTAGGGATGTAAAATAGTAATATTACGTCACGATATCGTCCAGTTACTTACGAAGTATTTTTACAAATTTAAAGTTTATGTCCGTTTATATAAAGACTTGAGGAACTCACTGTTGACGTTGATGTGATCCTCTTGATAGCACAATTAAAATGCTATTTTAAAAAAAGAAAAAGACTTCATAGTGTACGTTATTGGAATTAAACCCTGAAGTGGCTATTATATCCTAATGTTGTCGGGCATGAAGTTGGCGACACGCTTTTCATGAATGGCGTACAGGTTTGTATCCCCAAATAGGCCAACCAAGTAGGCTTCGCTAGCTTCCTGCAGAGCCATCACAGCTGAGCTCTGAAAACGAAGATCAGTCTTGAAATCTTGAGCGATTTCACGCACTAAACGCTGGAACGGCAACTTGCGAATAAGCAATTCTGTGCTCTTCTGGTAGCGACGAATTTCACCGTTAAAAATACAACAATTGAGTTGATTCGATTTGATTTGATTTTTATTGTCACATATATCTTATTGATAACTAGTCTCGACTTGTTTGACAAATACAAGCTAACTTTACTTGTTTTGCTTACATGGTAACCACCTTTAGGGTTTCTAGGCGTTTTAGTCTCAGTTAATTATTTATTTTAATTAAATTGTTTTAGGGCTTTGATTGTCTATTTGCTAGTCGATTTTTATTTTGTATATTAAATCTTCTTTGATTTGATAATATTCTGTTTTCTGATATTGGTATATATAGATTTAGGTACATATTGATATTGGTTTTTATGTGCATGTTCTTAAAAATAAATGAGTATTATATTAGAACCTGAATACATTGAAAATGGGAAATCGGGGTATAATGGTTTTGTTTAATTATAGATTAATTAATATTGATATATGTGTATATTTTGAGACTAGTACATTTTTGTATGGGTTTCGCTTATAAATTAATATTGAGATATTAGAATATAATATTGAAGTATGTTACATAGCATTTAATTATTGATTTATTTCTTTACATTATATACAAGTGCATAAATAGTGCATCGTTTTCTGTTTTGTACAATATTTTTATATTTTTGAGATCATTAATGTAACTTATTGTATGGTGGCATTTTTAAATTATTTTTGATTTGCATTATTTAGTTTTCTTTCGAATAATACTACTTCTAGTATGTGAAGTTTTAGAAATTTTGTAAAGCTTAGTATTTGATGGATTGATTGGCTTTATTTGTTTGGCCATTTTTTAGTTTGTATTTTATGTAGTTATGCAATTTTAAATGGATAAATTTAACAAATTTTTAGAATTTTCTTAAGGTTTCTATGATTACATTGAATGGTTTTAATGAGCTTGGTGTGTATGAAAAAACATGTGTTGTTAATATTTGTAAAAACTCATCTGAATTGTTTGTATATATGAGCGTGATATTTTTATCAGATAGAACAATAAACAGACTTGACAAATGACAAATAAAAACTTTCAAATAAAACCACTTTTAAAAAAAAACTGGCTATTCCAGTTGAAAATTTAAATACCAACAATAAAGTCAATATAGAATTCTTCAATGCCAAAGATATGGATACGCCGCAAGCAATTGCAAAATGAAAGATCGATGTGTGAAATGAACAAACACCCCATAAAAAAATAAGTAACAAGGCTCTAGTCGAGACGGCTCCACTACGAGATACCCTCAAATTGTGGACGAGGCATCATAAGCAGAAGTTAGAGCAGCCTTATGCAAGACAAACAATGTCAATTAAACCATTCAAAACTAATTTCTGGCTTATCCAATTAAAGAAATCATTAAATGTTAGCGAAATATTTAAAATAAGGAGGCAAAATACACCAATGTCACATCTGCCAAAAGTTCGGACACGTGGAAAGCAATTGCAAAATGCCATACCGATACATAAAATGCACAAAGACTCACTCACCATGCAACTGCACAGTGAGCAACCAAAACGCAGAAACTAAAGTTGACTGTGTCAACTGTAAAGGAAACACGGCAAACGCCAGGATCTGCCCAATTAGGGTCACTATACAAAACAAGGTGCAAACAAATAGATAATAAATAGAACAGCAAACGATACTGAAGCCAAAGAAATAAAACAAGCATTAATACTAGACTTCCTAATATTTGAATATACAAATTAGTGTAAGGTAGAACATAAGTAACCACACAATAGTAAGCTCACCTAAACTTGTCAATTAGGCATAACATATAAAATAAGTACCAAAAATATAAGATAGTACTAAGTACAAAGAAACAATAATGAAGAAACTGAAACTGAAACCCCAAAAAAATAAAGGCAGTGAGAAAAAAATAATGCCCAGTTAAAATATAAATGCTAAACTGGTCAAAGAAATAATCAAGTAAATGACCAAAACAAAAATATAAAAGGTTATAAAGTTAAGAAAAACACCAAACCTAAAAGCAATATTCCAAATAAAGACGCTCCTAAATTGCCGAATTATAATTGAGCCCTTAATAATCCAAAATAAAATACATAACTGCCAACGATATGGGCATGTTGCAAGCAATTGCAAAATGCCATACCGTTGCATAAAATGCACAAAGACTCACTCACCAGGCAACTGCACAGTGAGCAAAGAAAATAAAGAGACCAAGGTTGAGTGTGTGAACTGTAAAGGGAACCACACAGCCAACGCAAAAATATGCCCAGTTAAACTGGCAATAATAGAAAAACTTCAGACAAAAAATAATAGTCTGAACATTCAAAAAACCAAAATAACAAACAAAGCTGCAATATCATTAAGCAGCAAAATCCAAGAAAACCTTAAATTTTCAGCGTTATTCAAAGCAAATAACGCACAAAACCCAAATCCCCAACCCCCACTACCAAAAAACATCACAATAACCAACCCCAAACTAAGAGAACACATGGCCCATAAACTCAGCCAGCCCCCAACTCTAACATTAAAAGAAATTAACAAAGACACCCAAGGCATAGGCAACTGCATAATCATAATGCAAAACATTATTAAAAAATACCCATTGAACGCAACAGCCAACGACACAGAAACAAGGGAAAAAAACAAGCAATAATACTAGAATTCCTACTCGAAATAGCCCAATAATGACTAACAAAATTATATTCCAGAACGTTAATTCCATTATATCCCAATATAAAAAACACGAACTAAACCTTTTCCTAAATAAGCACAGGCCTCTTGCCATGCTTATACATGCTTATACTCAACAGCAGAAACATACCCAAACTCAATAAATACCAATTCATTAGACAAGAGAACCATACATACCGCACAGCACAACAGAAACGGCATACAATATGAAAATATAAATATCCCACAGCTTCAACACATTGATGCTGTAGCAATAAAAATCACACACAAAATTTCTAACAATAAGCAAAACCTAATATTAACACCATTATACAAGTGTCCGCAGAGCCCTTTTTTAACTGAATGACCTTGAACGTCAAACAAAGCTGGCAAATCCTCAACCACAATGCATTCCGCGAGAGCAGTGACGTTAAAACATTATTCAAAAATTTGAATTTCTTTTCACATACACCAATTACACTAAAATCATTCAAATCTCCCTGAAGAATATTATACACGGCAAGAAATTAAAATAGCCTTAACAGAAATTAAGAAATCAGTAAAATACTTTAAAAATAGCGTATGTGCTAAATATCGTTGGTTTCCATTTGATTGGTTGCTTGTAGTTATTTTTGTTTCCACTTGGGATTTTCCCAGTTGATTTTTCTGGCTGTTGCTGCTGCTTTTGCAACCATCGTCGGGAAGTTGGTGTCGTCGATGATTTCATTTTGGAGTAGGATACATCTCGTCTTCCTTGTACAGCATAGTAAATTTACTTCCGCCTAATTTGTTATTGTTGTTAAGTTATAATGTATAGGCTGTTTAGTTGTTTTTGGTTTATTAGGCGATTGGCTTGGCGTTATCGTGGCATTTACTGTCTAAGATATGTGAGCTGTACATTTTTTTTTATTGTATTCGGTTTAATTTATCATTACTTTATTATAATCTTAATTTTATTGTCTGTACGTCGACTTTTCCATTTTTCACTTTATTATTTTAGGTGGTTTTATTTGTTGCACATGTTTCAGTTTTAATTGTTCATGACAGTTGTAGGTTACGTTGAATTGTGGCTTGGGGACTAATTTTATTCGTCTCTGTTCTTGATTAATTTATTATTTGTTGGAAGATTAATTCTTGTTTGCTTTTGCGTCCATGATACTTAGGTATTTTATTATTACTCATCGTTAACTTGTGTTTAGATGTATGTAATCTTAATCTTAATTTTATTGTCTGTACGTCGACTTTTCCATTTTTCACTTTATTATTTTAGGTGGTTTTATTTGTTGCACATGTTTCAGTTTTAATTGTTCATGACAGTTGTAGGTTACGTTGAATTGTGGCTTGGGGACTAATTTTATTCGTCTCTGTTCTTGATTAATTTATTATTTGTTGGAAGATTAATTCTTGTGTTTGCTTTTGCGTCCATGATACTTAGGTATTTTATTATTACTCATCGTTAACTTGTGTTTAGATGTATGTGTCTATTGCGTTCTCTTTTGCACTGATTTGTAACGGTTGATTGTTAAAAATGAACAAGTCTTTCACTTTAACAAATTTTTCATTTCATGTGCTGCACTCGTCCGCCGCATGACTAAGATCTTCAACATGCTTGCCATCGGCACTGTGGTTCACGCATTGCACACTAAACTTTATATTTTCACTGCCAACGTCACAATCAAAACTATCGCATTTCTTTAAGAGCTTCCTCTCTGAGTATAGCTTTGTTAACCACAACTAAACTTTCGTACAGATTTGCAGGCTCTTTATACTTCTTTTCGTTCAATTCTTTCAAGTCTTGCAATTTGATCGAGTCACGCACGTACGCGCTGCTTACAAGAAAACTGCTTATGTGTTAAAAAGAGATCGAATTGTAACACTCTCTCTTTCTTATTAATTCTATATTGAAACACATTTCAAGAGCGGCTTCAGTGGCCACTGTTTCAGCTACATGTAGTAGTATGTCGTTAGTATTACAACTATTATCACAAGACGGAGAAATCGATGTCGCGTGCAAGTAGACAGTCATAGCAAAATTAGCATTAAAATGAAATTCATATACAGTACATACATACATGTATGTCCATTAATTTGTAAAATGAAAAATCTCATACAAATGCAAAACATGAATAGCCAATATTTGCTGTATTTTTTTGTTTTGAATTATTTTTTATGTTTCTATTGCTATTCTTATTTAGTTTCGTTAAGAATACATAAAAGAGCCCTGTAAACAAGTAAGAAGGCTCTAGTCGAGACGGTTCGACTACGAGATACCCTGAACCCTGCAAAAAAAAGTGATACTCTTCTTCTTTACGAACGCATGAGCGCGAGCTCTGCTAACCGCGCAGTTACTGCCGTGGCTTTATTGGTTGGGCTATACTTTGAACGCTTATAACTTCATTTCTAAATGGATGATGTTCATGAAATTTTCATAGTAGATTAAGACTATCTAAATGTATTTATGTCTAGCATTTGAAATGCGTTTTTTTTTTTTCAAATTGTGGGCGAAGGGGGCGTGACATCCAAAATCTGACAAAACCCGAAATTGTATTAAATTAGTATCTATATATATATGCAGAAAACTTGGAAACTCTAACTGATGAATGAGATATAATTTTATAAATCGATGCGTTCATACATTCGAAAGGACGGACGGACAGGGCTCAATAAATATTTTTCTTGTGCTGATCAAGAATATATATACTTTGTGGGGTCTGCCACGCCTCCTTCTGCCTGTTACATACTTTTAAGAAAACCATTATACCCTGTTTCCCATTTTCAATGGGATCAGGGTATAATAAAAATGATAAATGTGACTTTCCTAGCAAAATATAATAAGCTGCATTTCTATGACTTTTTTCATTTTGCAAACAATTAATGAACATACTGTATGTATGAAGTGCAAATACTAATTTATAATTGTAATTTACATAGTACAGACGCCGATTAGCACTATTTCACTATTCTTCACATCTGTGGAACATAAATGACTTAGGGACGGCTGGATGGCTGTACACTGTGGAATAAGGAACATCAACGAATTTTGGATTGCTTACTTTTATTAAATAAATTCTATTTAGACTTATTATATGAAAAATTTAATCTCTTTCGTATTTTTGGTCGTCCTGAAAAGGACGTTTGGTTTCGATTTGCGTAAAATTCGTAATTTAAGCCTTCTTCTCGGTCTTCTTGGGCAACAGTACTGCTTGGATATTAGGTAACACACCGCCCTGGGCAATAGTGACGCCTGAGAGAAGTTTATTCAATTCCTCATCGTTGCGGATGGCCAATTGCAAGTGGCGAGGGATAATTCTGGTCTTCTTGTTGTCGCGGGCTGCATTACCAGCCAACTCCAATACTTCAGCGGCCAAGTATTCCATAACAGCAGCCAAGTAAACCGGAGCACCGGCACCAACACGCTCTGCATAGTTGCCCTTGCGAAGAAGGCGATGAATACGACCAACGGGAAACTGTAGGCCAGCGCGATTTGAACGCGACTTTGCCTTTCCCTTAACTTTTCCACCTTTACCACGGCCAGACATTATTTACTATATTCTTTTTTCACTTTTTCACCACAAAAACAACTATCGAATACTCATTAAACAACATGCCTACCTATTTATACTTTTGTAGCTAGCCACTTTTTCAGGTAAAGAGGGTGAGTTTTATTGTGCCTTAACATGAAAACGTTGTTCGAAAAGATCCTATAAATGTCAATGATTTGTCTGGTTTCTGACAAATTTGAAACATTTGTGAAGTGAGTTAAAGTGAAGTTGATCAATAATAATGCCGCCTAAAACGAGTGGAAAGGCAGCCAAAAAGGCTGGCAAGGCCCAGAAGAACATTACCAAGAATGATAAGAAGAAGAAGCGCAAGAGGAAGGAAAGTTATGCCATCTACATCTACAAAGTGCTGAAGCAGGTCCATCCTGACACTGGAATCTCGTCGAAAGCAATGAGCATCATGAACAGCTTTGTGAACGACATTTTTGAGCGTATTGCTGCTGAGGCCTCTCGTTTGGCTCACTACAACAAACGTTCAACGATTACCAGTCGGGAAATCCAAACTGCAGTGCGTCTTCTTTTGCCTGGAGAGTTGGCCAAGCACGCTGTCAGTGAAGGAACAAAGGCAGTTACCAAGTACACTAGCTCCAAGTAAATCATAGCTGGATGTATGCAGAACATCCGAAAACAAAAGCAAAAGGCCCTTTTCAGGGCCACAAATCTTTTCCAAAGAATATGAAATATTTACATTCATTCTTATTTTATTAAAACATACAAGTATTTGTTTGCTTGATGCTAACTCCAAGAAAAATATTACATATCGCTCCAGATTCATGTTACCATTCATATTACCCTGACTATCCTTTTCATGAGTTTATCATAAGGAAAACGTAGCTACACATAATTTCAAATAAACAGAAGGGAACATAGAATGTTCATATTGTATGTAAATAACTTTTGCTTCCCTAATAAGCCCTCGCCTTCTAAACGTTTTATTTCATTTCATTTCATTTGCGTAGATAAAAAAAGGTACGTTTATGAAAATATTATTTCTCTTGGAAATATGTAATAGTAGTCCTGAAAAGGACTTTGTTTAATTGCAAATTTCATAGTTTTGAAATTCGTTTATACTCTGTCGAGTACATTTCGATGTGAAATGTGAAATTATTTCTTTGTTGCAGACGCAGTTTTTGCTTTTGGTTTCTTTACAGCAGTTTTTTTCGGTGCTGCAGAGACAACCTTTTTAGGCGTAGCAGTTGTAGTTTTAGGTTTCGGAGTCTTTGGCTTTGCTGTGCCTGACTTTGCCTTTGCTGTTGTGGGCTTAGCTTTAATGGTTCCTACTTTCTTTGCATCTTTAGCCTTCGCCTTCTCTGCTTTCTTTTTCTCGGTACTTTTTTTGGTCACCACAGCCTTCGAAACCTTTTTATCAGCGGCACCTTTAACTTTTTTGGTGGCTGACACACTTTTCTTTTTAGCAGCTGCCGATGAAGTTACCTTCTTGGATTTCTTCTCGATAGACGACACCTTTGGCTTGGGCTCCTTCTTGGAGGATGCAGACAGCTTAAACGAACCAGATGCACCCTTGCCTTTTGTTTGGATCAACTTTCCATTTGCCACTGAATTCTTCAGATACTTCTTAATGAAAGGAGCTAGTTTTTGGGCATCGCACTTGTAAGTGGCACTGATATATTTCTTAATAGCCAAAAGCGATGAGCCTCCACGTTCCTTCAGATTTTTTATGGATGCATCCACCATCTGTTGAGTTGGTGGGTGTGATGGAGGAACCGCTGCTTTCTTCGCCTTCGATGCTGATGCAGATGCTGGCTTTTTAGTAGCCACCTTCTTCTCAGCTGAAGCTGTTTGAGGAGTCACTGGCGACGCCGATACTGCAACTGCGGAATCAGACATTATTTTTCTTCACTTTACTCTTCACTGATAAAACAAATGAAACGAAACGTTTTTTTTTATTCGGAATTCATCAGCTGTGCCATTGAATTTGGTCACCCGTTTGAATGAGAATCGAGGAGGAAGGCTAAGCGAGAATGTTTGTGCCATCGAACGCACGCTACGTAAAAGATGACAATGACCATTTTATTAATTTGTCTTTTTGAACATTTTGCATTTGGTTTTCAAACTAAGTGTATATTAGAATATATTATTAAATGTTTGAAAAATTGGAATACAAAGTTTTTAATTACTTTTTTATGGTCTCATGATTTTTTATGGACCCTCAAAGTTTGACTTTGTATGATAGCAAAATAAGTTATCTTGGAAAAAATACATTTTTAATTAAATAACAATACAAATATTAATTTTTTAAGTTGAAATATAATAATTCATTATTTTCTTATTTACATACAATCATTTGTATGAGTCTACCATATAATTTTATATATTAAATCTGATTTCAACTAAACCATTTACTATTAAAAACAGTCATGCATTTGAGTCAACGCAATACAAAAATGGCTTGGAAAAATAAAATCTCCCTTTTAATATTGAAAATATATTCATAAATTTAATATTATAATAAAAATGTCTTCTTTTCTTCACTAACATCGCACATATAACCATTTTATACCATTTAAATCATATTTATTTCAAATTACATTTGAGATACTCTTAACTTGCTCCAAGAAATATCTATGTTAAATTTATTTTTCATTTAAATCATTTTCTTTTAATAACAGGAATGCACAAAATATACAAAATGTTTACAAACTAATATAGAATTATCCTCAATAGAATATGTATATATATATATTTTTTTTGCTTACATCAAATCTATAGTTATTTTAAGTATTTTTAATATCACATTCGAGTAATATATGTACTTATTTTGCACCAAGAAATACTTCAGCATAAACGAATATTCATTTATCTATGTATGTTATTTTAGTAATATACAAATTGACTAACAACTAATATAATTTTATTCTTAATAATAAATGTTTATGTTTATTAACAGAATGACAAATATCAGAATACTTGTTGTTTCTCTTCATTACACCAAACATACATACATATACTGATATTCATATTCGAGATCAATTTAAAATTTATATATGTATATACATAGTTTTTGTGCCAAGAAATTTATTTATTCAATAAATAAATTTTCAGTTCCATCTCTCCAATTATAAGAATATAATTACAATTAGTTTGCATAATAGTAGTCGATTGACTTATTATTATATAATCTCTTTAATAATCCCTAAACTGAAAAATGGTTGTCAAATAGGAATAGTGAAAATAGGAATCTCTTTGTTATAAATATTGTGGTCCTGAAAAGGACCGATTTGTGGGATGTAGTTTGTAATATATACAAGGCTGTTTGGCGAAGCAATTTAAGCACGCTCGCCACGGATACGCCGGGCCAGTTGAATGTCCTTGGGCATGATGGTGACACGCTTAGCATGGATGGCGCACAAGTTTGTATCTTCAAATAGGCCAACCAAGTAGGCTTCGCTAGCTTCCTGCAGAGCCATCACAGCTGAGCTCTGGAAACGAAGATCAGTCTTGAAATCTTGAGCGATTTCACGCACTAAACGCTGGAACGGCAACTTGCGAATAAGCAATTCTGTGCTCTTCTGGTAGCGACGAATTTCACGCAGAGCAACAGTGCCAGGGCGATAGCGATGAGGTTTCTTCACGCCACCAGTAGCTGGCGCACTTTTACGTGCTGCCTTAGTAGCCAACTGTTTACGAGGAGCTTTGCCTCCAGTCGATTTACGAGCAGTTTGCTTTGTGCGAGCCATTTCTTTTTTCTTCTCTGATAATTCTCACAACTCACTATCACTGTTAACAACGGAATAATTCCCGACAGAGGTAGGCATCGTCTTATATAGAAAAATGGTGGTGCGTTAGAAAGAGAACGCGTTAAATGCTTGCTCTCTTGCTCTCTTACACTCGTACACTGCTATTGGAAATGTTGCAAGGGTGGTGTGCGAGCGGGATGCAAGTATTTGTTTGCTCACTCGTGTTTTCGGGTTTTTTGGTATAAATAGAAGTGACTTGTCCTTTTGGTGTTAGTTTATTTCTGGCATTCGTGAAGTGAATATTAAATAAAAAATAAAAAGTGAAAAATGACTGGTCGTGGTAAAGGTGGCAAAGGCTTGGGTAAAGGAGGTGCAAAGCGTCATCGCAAAGTGTTGCGTGATAACATCCAGGGTATCACGAAGCCAGCTATCCGTCGTTTAGCTCGTCGTGGTGGCGTAAAGCGAATTTCTGGACTTATCTATGAAGAAACGCGTGGCGTTCTCAAAGTCTTCTTGGAAAATGTTATTCGCGATGCTGTCACATACACTGAACATGCAAAGAGGAAGACCGTCACAGCCATGGATGTTGTCTATGCGCTGAAGAGGCAAGGTCGTACTCTGTACGGTTTTGGCGGTTAAGAGAGAACGAGTATACAATAAGCAACTTAAATTCGCACCAATCGGTCCTTTTCAGGACCACAAACACATTTCCTTAAAAGAGCTGGAAAATATAAAATTCAATATTCGTTGTGTGTGCCAAACTATAGGCTATAGCTACGAAAATGTAGCTAAGGGAAAAAATAGAATAATAAAATATTAAGAACAAAGTCGAAGGCAAATAAATAAATATAAAATACTGCCCGTGTTGTCCAACAGAGAAATGTTTCTATTGTTATTATTATTTAGTTTTGTTAAGAATACATAAAAGAGCCCTGTAAAAAAATATATATATATATACATATGAAAAAAAGTAACAATCCTAGTAAAATATGATGTCTAAGTTGCATTTGTTTGACTTTTTTAATTTTGTAAACAATTAATGGACATACTGTATGTATGTATATGTATTGTAATTCACATAGTACAGACACAGACTAGCACTATTTCACTATTCATCACATCTGTGGAACATAAATGACTTAGGGACGGCTGGATGGCTGTACACTGTGGAATAAGGATCATCATCGAATTTTGGATTGCTTACTTTTATTAAATAAATTCTATTTAGACTTATTATATGAAAAATTTAATCTCTTTCGTATTTTTGGTCGTCCTGAAAAGGACGTTTGGTTTCGATTTGCGTAAAATTCGTAATTTAAGCCTTCTTTTCGGTCTTCTTGGGCAACAGTACTGCTTGGATATTAGGTAACACACCGCCCTGGGCAATAGTGACGCCTGAGAGAAGTTTATTCAATTCCTCATCGTTGCGGATGGCCAATTGCAAGTGGCGAGGGATAATTCTGGTCTTCTTGTTGTCGCGGGCTGCATTACCAGCCAACTCCAAAACTTCAGCGGCCAAGTATTCCATAACAGCAGCCAAGTAAACCGGAGCACCGGCACCAACACGCTCTGCATAGTTGCCCTTGCGAAGAAGGCGATGAATACGACCAACGGGAAACTGTAGGCCAGCGCGATTTGAACGCGACTTTGCCTTTCCCTTAACTTTTCCACCTTTACCACGGCCAGACATTATTTACTATATTCTTTTTTCACTTTTTCACCACAAAAACAACTATCGAATACTCATTAAACAACATGCCTACCTATTTATACTTTTGTAGCTAGCCACTTTTTCAGGTAAAGAGGGTGAGTTTTATTGTGCCTTAACATGAAAACGTTGTTCGAAAAGATCCTATAAATGTCAATGATTTGTCTGGTTTCTGACAAATTTGAAACATTTGTGAAGTGAGTTAAAGTGAAGTTGATCAATAATAATGCCGCCTAAAACGAGTGGAAAGGCAGCCAAAAAGGCTGGCAAGGCCCAGAAGAATATTACCAAGAATGATAAGAAGAAGAAGCGCAAGAGGAAGGAAAGTTATGCCATCTACATCTACAAAGTGCTGAAGCAGGTCCATCCTGACACTGGAATCTCGTCGAAAGCAATGAGCATCATGAACAGCTTTGTGAACGACATTTTTGAGCGTATTGCTGCTGAGGCCTCTCGTTTGGCTCACTACAACAAACGTTCAACGATTACCAGTCGGGAAATCCAAACTGCAGTGCGTCTTCTTTTGCCTGGAGAGTTGGCCAAGCACGCTGTCAGTGAAGGAACAAAGGCAGTTACCAAGTACACTAGCTCCAAGTAAATCATAGCTGGATGTATGCAGAACATCCGAAAACAAAAGCAAAAGGCCCTTTTCAGGGCCACAAATCTTTTCCAAAGAATATGAAATATTTACATTCATTCTTATTTTATTAAAACATACAAGTATTTGTTTGCTTGATGCCAACTCCAAGAAAAATATTACATATCGCTCCAGATTCATGTTACCATTCATATTACCCTGACTATCCTTTTCATGAGTTTATCATATGGAAAACGTAGCTGCACATTATTTCAAATAAACAGAAGAGAACATAGAATGTTCATATTGTATGTAAATAACTTTTGCTTCCCTAATAAGCCCTCGCCTTCTAAACGTTTTATTTCATTTCATTTCATTTCATTTGTGTAGATAAAAAAAGGTACGTTTATGAAAATATTATTTCTCTTGGAAATATGTAATAGTAGTCCTGAAAAGGACTTTGTTTAATTGCAAATTTCATAGTTTTGAAATTCGTTTATACTCTGTCGAGTACATTTCGATGTGAAATGTGAAATTATTTCTTTGTTGCAGACGCAGTTTTTGCTTTTGGTTTCTTTACAGCAGTTTTTTTCGGTGCTGCAGAGACAACCTTTTTAGGCGTAGCAGTTGTAGTTTTAGGTTTCGGAGTCTTTGGCTTTGCTGTGCCTGACTTTGCCTTTGCTGTTGTGGGCTTAGCTTTAATGGTTCCTACTTTCTTTGCATCTTTAGCCTTCGCCTTCTCTGCTTTCTTTTTCTCGGTACTTTTTTTGGTCACCACAGCCTTCGAAACCTTTTTATCAGCGGCACCTTTAACTTTTTTGGTGGCTGACACACTTTTCTTTTTAGCAGCTGCCGATGAAGTTACCTTCTTGGATTTCTTCTCGATAGACGACACCTTTGGCTTGGGCTCCTTCTTGGAGGATGCAGACAGCTTAAACGAACCAGATGCACCCTTGCCTTTTGTTTGGATCAACTTTCCATTTGCCACTGAATTCTTCAGATACTTCTTAATGAAAGGAGCTAGTTTTTGGGCATCGCACTTGTAAGTGGCACTGATATATTTCTTAATAGCCAAAAGCGATGAGCCTCCACGTTCCTTCAGATTTTTTATGGATGCATCCACCATCTGTTGAGTTGGTGGGTGTGATGGAGGAACGGCTGCTTTCTTCGCCTTCGATGCTGATGCAGATGCTGGCTTTTTAGTAGCCACCTTCTTCTCAGCTGAAGCTGTTTGAGGAGTCACTGGCGACGCCGATACTGCAACTGCGGAATCAGACATTATTTTTCTTCACTTTACTCTTCACTGATAAAACAAATGAAACGAAACGTTTTTTTTTTATTCGGAATTCATCAGCTGTGCCATTGAATTTGGTCACCCGTTTGAATGAGAATCGAGGAGGAAGGCTAAGCGAGAATGTTTGTGCCATCGAACGCACGCTACGTAAAAGATGACAATGACCATTTTATTAATTTGTCTTTTTGAACATTTTACATTTGGTTTTCAAACTAAGTGTATATTAGAATATATTATTAAATGTTTGAAAAATTGGAATACAAAGTTTTTAATTACTTTTTTATGGTCTCATGATTTTTTATGGACCCTCAAAGTTTGACTTTGTATGATAGCAAAATAAGTTATCTTGGAAAAAATACATTTTTAATTAAATAACAATACAAATATTAATTTTTTAAGTTGAAATATAATAATTCATTATTTTCTTATTTACATACAATCATTTGTATGAGTCTACCATATAATTTTATATATTAAATCTGATTTCAACTAAACCATTTACTATTAAAAACAGTCATGCATTTGAGTCAACGCAATACAAAAATGGCTTGGAAAAATAAAATCTCCCTTTTAATATTGAAAATATATTCATAAATTTAATATTATAATAAAAATGTCTTCTGTTCTTCACTAACATCGCACATATAACCATTTTATACCATTTAAATCATATTTATTTCAAATTACATTTGAGATACTCTTAACTTGCTCCAAGAAATATCTATGTTAAATTTATTTTTCATTTAAATCATTTTCGTTTAATAACAGGAATGCACAAAATATACAAAATGTTTACAAACTAATATAGAATTATCCTCAATAGAATATGTATATATATATTTTTTTTACTTACATCAAATCTATAGTTATTTTAAGTATTTTTAATATCACATTCGAGTAATATATGTACTTATTTTGCACCAAGAAATACTTCAGCATAAACGAATATTCATTTATCTATGTATGTTATTTTAGTAATATACAAATTGACTAACAACTAATATAATTTTATTCTTAATAATAAATGTTTATGTTTATTAACAGAATGACAAATATCAGAAAACTTGTTGTTTCTCTTCATTACACCAAATATACATACATATACTGATATTCATATTCGAGATCAATTTAAAATCTATATATGTATATACATAGTTTTTGTGCCAAGAAATTTATTTATTCAATAAATAAATTTTCAGTTCCATCTCTCCAATTATAAGAATATAATTACAATTAGTTTGCATAATAGTAGTCGATTGACTTACTATTATATAATCTCTTTAATAATCCCTAAACTGAACAAGTAAGAAAGCTGTAGTCGAGACTGCTCGACTACGAAATCCCCTGAGCCCTTCTTCGAACGAATAATATTCCAAGAATTATTCGATTCGTTTCTACACGCATGCAAAACCACGCGCACACATAGACACTGATCTACGCTTGTATGCATGTATGTGTGTATACATGTGTGTAAGCATTGCAAGCGTCTTGCTGTCTCTCTCTGCCTTTGTTGCTGCGCCGCATGGATTTTGATGAGAAAAATTTGATGATTAATAATTCTGTTTCTAGATGGACAATCGTATTGATATCTTCAGATTATTATCATGATATTCATATCTATATGCTAAACCAAACTGCATGTCTCTAGTATTTGAAATGCATTTTTTACACATTTGGGGGTGGTGGGGCTAATTGGGGACCGGAATCCAAAATCTGACAAAAACCGAAATTGTATTAAATTAGTATCTATATATATGCAGAAGACTTGGAGACTCTAACTCTTAAGATGAATTAGCTAGAATTTTGTAACTGGTACCCGATAAATTCGTTTATCGATAACTTTGAAAATATACAAGTTATCGAATTTCTGAAACAAACTCGTACTGCGCGTGCAATATACGAACCTAACACAAAAAGAATGAACTCTCTAGCTTTTGTATCTTCGGAAATCGACGCGTTCATACATACGGACGGACGGACGGACGGACGGACGGACGGACGGACGGACGGACAGACGGACAGGGCTCAATCAACTTATTTTTTTCTGCTGATCAAGAATATATATACTTTATGGGGTCTGCCACGCCTCCTTCTGCCTGTTACATACTTTTAACAAAACCATTATACCCTGATTTCCCATTTTCAATGGGCTCAGGGTATAAAAATGGTTGTCAAATAGGAATAGTGAAAATAGGAATCTCTTTGTTATAAATATTGTGGTCCTGAAAAGGACCGATTTGTGGGATGTAGTTTGTAATATATACAAGGCTGTTTGGCGAAGCAATTTAAGCACGCTCGCCACGGATACGCCGGGCCAGTTGAATGTCCTTGGGCATGATGGTGACACGCTTAGCATGGATGGCGCACAAGTTTGTATCTTCAAATAGGCCAACCAAGTAGGCTTCGCTAGCTTCCTGCAGAGCCATCACAGCTGAGCTCTGGAAACGAAGATCAGTCTTGAAATCTTGAGCGATTTCACGCACTAAACGCTGGAACGGCAACTTGCGAATAAGCAATTCTGTGCTCTTCTGGTAGCGACGAATTTCACGCAGAGCAACAGTGCCAGGGCGATAGCGATGAGGTTTCTTCACGCCACCAGTAGCTGGCGCACTTTTACGTGCTGCCTTAGTAGCCAACTGTTTACGAGGAGCTTTGCCTCCAGTCGATTTACGAGCAGTTTGCTTTGTGCGAGCCATTTCTTTTTTCTTCTCTGATAATTCTCACAATTCACTATCACTGTTAACAACGGAATAATTCCCGACAGAGGTAGGCATCGTCTTATATAGAAAAATGGTGGTGCGTTAGAAAGAGAACGCGTTAAATGCTTGCTCTCTTGCTCTCTTACACTCGTACACTGCTATTGGAAATGTTGCAAGGGTGGTGTGCGAGCGGGATGCAAGTATTTGTTTGCTCACTCGTGTTTTCAGGTTTTTTGGTATAAATAGAAGTGACTTCTCCGTTTGGTGTTAGTTTATTTCTGGCATTCGTGAAGTGAATATTAAATAAAAAATAAAAAGTGAAAAATGACTGGTCGTGGTAAAGGTGGCAAAGGCTTGGGTAAAGGAGGTGCAAAGCGTCATCGCAAAGTGTTGCGTGATAACATCCAGGGTATCACGAAGCCAGCTATCCGTCGTTTAGCTCGTCGTGGTGGCGTAAAGCGAATTTCTGGACTTATCTATGAAGAAACGCGTGGCGTTCTCAAAGTCTTCTTGGAAAATGTTATTCGCGATGCTGTCACATACACTGAACATGCAAAGAGGAAGACCGTCACAGCCATGGATGTTGTCTATGCGCTGAAGAGGCAAGGTCGTACTCTGTACGGTTTTGGCGGTTAAGAGAGAACGAGTATACAATAAGCAACTTAAATTCGCACCAATCGGTCCTTTTCAGGACCACAAACACATTTCCTTAAAAGAGCTGGAAAATATAAAATTCAATATTCGTTGTGTGTGCCAAACTATAGGCTATAGCTACGAAAATGTAGCTAAGGGAAAAAATAGAATAATAAAATATTAAGAACAAAGTCGAAGGCAAATAAATAAATATAAAATACTGCCCGTGTTGTCCAACAGAGAAATGTTTCTATTGTTATTATTATTTAGTTTTGTTAAGAATACATAAAAGAGCCCTGTAGAAAAAAAAATATGAAAAAAAAGTAACAATCCTAGTAAAATATGATGTCTAAGTTGCATTTGTTTGACTTTTTTAATTTTGTAAACAATTAATGGACATACTGTATGTATGTATATGTATTGTAATTCACATAGTACAGACACAGACTAGCACTATTTCACTATTCATCACATCTGTGGAACATAAATGACTTAGGGACGGCTGGATGGCTGTACACTGTGGAATAAGGAACATCAACGAATTTTGGATTGCTTACTTTTATTAAATAAATTCTATTTAGACTTATTATATGAAAAATTTAATCTCTTTCGTATTTTTGGTCGTCCTGAAAAGGACGTTTGGTTTCGATTTGCGTAAAATTCGTAATTTAAGCCTTCTTCTCGGTCTTCTTGGGCAACAGTACTGCTTGGATATTAGGTAACACACCGCCCTGGGCAATAGTGACGCCTGAGAGAAGTTTATTCAATTCCTCATCGTTGCGGATGGCCAATTGCAAGTGGCGAGGGATAATTCTGGTCTTCTTGTTGTCGCGGGCTGCATTACCAGCCAACTCCAATACTTCAGCGGCCAAGTATTCCATAACAGCAGCCAAGTAAACCGGAGCACCGGCACCAACACGCTCTGCATAGTTGCCCTTGCGAAGAAGGCGATGAATACGACCAACGGGAAACTGTAGGCCAGCGCGATTTGAACGCGACTTTGCCTTTCCCTTAACTTTTCCACCTTTACCACGGCCAGACATTATTTACTATATTCTTTTTTCACTTTTTCACCACAAAAACAACTATCGAATACTCATTAAACAACATGCCTACCTATTTATACTTTTGTAGCTAGCCACTTTTTCAGGTAAAGAGGGTGAGTTTTATTGTGCCTTAACATGAAAACGTTGTTCGAAAAGATCCTATAAATGTCAATGATTTGTCTGGTTTCTGACAAATTTGAAACATTTGTGAAGTGAGTTAAAGTGAAGTTGATCAATAATAATGCCGCCTAAAACGAGTGGAAAGGCAGCCAAAAAGGCTGGCAAGGCCCAGAAGAACATTACTAAGAATGATAAGAAGAAGAAGCGCAAGAGGAAGGAAAGTTATGCCATCTACATCTACAAAGTGCTGAAGCAGGTCCATCCTGACACTGGAATCTCGTCGAAAGCAATGAGCATCATGAACAGCTTTGTGAACGACATTTTTGAGCGTATTGCTGCTGAGGCCTCTCGTTTGGCTCACTACAACAAACGTTCAACGATTACCAGTCGGGAAATCCAAACTGCAGTGCGTCTTCTTTTGCCTGGAGAGTTGGCCAAGCACGCTGTCAGTGAAGGAACAAAGGCAGTTACCAAGTACACTAGCTCCAAGTAAATCATAGCTGGATGTATGCAGAACATCCGAAAACAAAAGCAAAAGGCCCTTTTCAGGGCCACAAATCTTTTCCAAAGAATATGAAATATTTACATTCATTCTTATTTTATTAAAACATACAAGTATTTGTTTGCTTGATGCTAACTCCAAGAAAAATATTACATATCGCTCCAGATTCATGTTACCATTCATATTACCCTGACTATCCTTTTCATGAGTTTATCATAAGGAAAACGTAGCTACACATAATTTCAAATAAACAGAAGGGAACATAGAATGTTCATATTGTATGTAAATAACTTTTGCTTCCCTAATAAGCCCTCGCCTTCTAAACGTTTTATTTCATTTCATTTCATTTGCGTAGATAAAACAAGTAAGAAGGCTCTAGTCGAGACGGCTCGACTACGAGATACCCTGAACCCTGCAAAAAAGTGATACTCTTCTTCTTTACGCACGTATAAGCACGCGCTCTGCTAACCGCGCAGTTGCTCTTGTATCTTCGAAAATCAAATAGAAAAGAATAAATAATAATAAAAAAAAAGAAAGAAATAATAAAAAAAATAAAAATAAAAATAATAAATTATGAAGGGCTTAGGCGAGGCTAGAACCTCCGACACCCTAACATTCGTTGCATCTGTCTAGCCATCTACACCACGGCTCACTTAAACGGCAGAGTAGCGAAAACGAATGAAATTCGCCATATACGAAAGACACACTAAAGCAGTGGCTGAAAATACAAATACAATTCAAAGACAATTCTAACGGAATTCAAAAACAATTGTGATTCTTAGAATATACACGCATAGCAACATAGAAAACAGCCCAAGACTTTTTGTGTGTATACATACAAACATACATATGTACATACATATGTGCACACGCATACGAAAATTGATTTGCATTGCTCAACGTTGCTTGCATTTCCATTGTTATTTTAATTGTTTTAAAATTTTTTAAATATATAATGGAATGTAATGAGAGTTCAGCATATGATCTACATATTCTATTTAACATTTTAGGTTTTTTTTTTAGAAATCATAACTCTTTTACAATTAGCTTTACATGCACAAATATGTACATATGTATGTATGTACGATTGCAGCCACACGCTGATCTACGCTTGCACACATATACATACATACATACATATGTATGTATGTATGTATGTATGTATGTGCGCCCGCAATGCGTCTTGCTGTATCGCTGCCTTGCTTGCTGCGCCACATGGGTTTTGAATAGAAAACTTTATGGACTAATAATTCTGTTTCTAGATGGACAATCATATTGATATGTTCAGATTAAGATTATGTTATTCATATCTATATGCCAAACCAAACTGTATGTCTCTAGTATTTGAAATGCATTTTTTACACATTTGGGGGTGGTGGGGCTAATTGGGGACCGGAATCCAAAATCTGACAAAAACCGAAATTGTATTAAATTAGTATCTATATATATGCAGAAGACTTGGAGACTCTAACTCTAAAGATGAATTAGCTAGAATTTTAAAACTGGTTCCCGATAAATTCGTTTATCGATAACTTGCCAAATATACAAGTTATCGAATTTCTGAAACAAACTCGTACTGCGCGTGCAATATACGAACCTAACACAAAAAGAATGAACTCTCTAGCTTTTGTATCTTCGGAAATCGACGCGTTCAAACATACGGACAGACGGACAGACGGACGGACAGACAGACGGACATGGCTATATCAACTTTTCTCGTCACCCTGATCAAGAATATATATACTTTATGGGGTCTGCCACGCCTCCTTCTGCCTGTTACATACTTTTAACAAAACCATTATACCCTGATTTCCCATTTTCAATGGGCTCAGGGTATAAAAAGGTACGTTTATGAAAATATTATTTCTCTTGGAAATATGTAATAGTAGTCCTGAAAAGGACTTTGTTTAATTGCAAATTTCATAGTTTTGAAATTCGTTTATACTCTGTCGAGTACATTTCGATGTGAAATGTGAAATTATTTCTTTGTTGCAGACGCAGTTTTTGCTTTTGGTTTCTTTACAGCAGTTTTTTTCGGTGCTGCAGAGACAACCTTTTTAGGCGTAGCAGTTGTAGTTTTAGGTTTCGGAGTCTTTGGCTTTGCTGTGCCTGACTTTGCCTTTGCTGTTGTGGGCTTAGCTTTAATGGTTCCTACTTTCTTTGCATCTTTAGCCTTCGCCTTCTCTGCTTTCTTTTTCTCGGTACTTTTTTTGGTCACCACAGCCTTCGAAACCTTTTTATCAGCGGCACCTTTAACTTTTTTGGTGGCTGACACACTTTTCTTTTTAGCAGCTGCCGATGAAGTTACCTTCTTGGATTTCTTCTCGATAGACGACACCTTTGGCTTGGGCTCCTTCTTGGAGGATGCAGACAGCTTAAACGAACCAGATGCACCCTTGCCTTTTGTTTGGATCAACTTTCCATTTGCCACTGAATTCTTCAGATACTTCTTAATGAAAGGAGCTAGTTTTTGGGCATCGCACTTGTAAGTGGCACTGATATATTTCTTAATAGCCAAAAGCGATGAGCCTCCACGTTCCTTCAGATTTTTTATGGATGCATCCACCATCTGTTGAGTTGGTGGGTGTGATGGAGGAACCGCTGCTTTCTTCGCCTTCGATGCTGATGCAGATGCTGGCTTTTTAGTAGCCACCTTCTTCTCAGCTGAAGCTGTTTGAGGAGTCACTGGCGACGCCGATACTGCAACTGCGGAATCAGACATTATTTTTCTTCACTTTACTCTTCACTGATAAAACAAATGAAACGAAACGTTTTTTTTTATTCGGAATTCATCAGCTGTGCCATTGAATTTGGTCACCCGTTTGAATGAGAATCGAGGAGGAAGGCTAAGCGAGAATGTTTGTGCCATCGAACGCACGCTACGTAAAAGATGACAATGACCATTTTATTAATTTGTCTTTTTGAACATTTTGCATTTGGTTTTCAAACTAAGTGTATATTAGAATATATTATTAAATGTTTGAAAAATTGGAATACAAAGTTTTTAATTACTTTTTTATGGTCTCATGATTTTTTATGGACCCTCAAAGTTTGACTTTGTATGATAGCAAAATAAGTTATCTTGGAAAAAATACATTTTTAATTAAATAACAATACAAATATTAATTTTTTAAGTTGAAATATAATAATTCATTATTTTCTTATTTACATACAATCATTTGTATGAGTCTACCATATAATTTTATATATTAAATCTGATTTCAACTAAACCATTTACTATTAAAAACAGTCATGCATTTGAGTCAACGCAATACAAAAATGGCTTGGAAAAATAAAATCTCCCTTTTAATATTGAAAATATATTCATAAATTTAATATTATAATAAAAATGTCTTCTTTTCTTCACTAACATCGCACATATAACCATTTTATACCATTTAAATCATATTTATTTCAAATTACATTTGAGATACTCTTAACTTGCTCCAAGAAATATCTATGTTAAATTTATTTTTCATTTAAATCATTTTCTTTTAATAACAGGAATGCACAAAATATACAAAATGTTTACAAACTAATATAGAATTATCCTCAATAGAATATGTATATATATATATTTTTTTTGCTTACATCAAATCTATAGTTATTTTAAGTATTTTTAATATCACATTCGAGTAATATATGTACTTATTTTGCACCAAGAAATACTTCAGCATAAACGAATATTCATTTATCTATGTATGTTATTTTAGTAATATACAAATTGACTAACAACTAATATAATTTTATTCTTAATAATAAATGTTTATGTTTATTAACAGAATGACAAATATCAGAATACTTGTTGTTTCTCTTCATTACACCAAACATACATACATATACTGATATTCATATTCGAGATCAATTTAAAATTTATATATGTATATACATAGTTTTTGTGCCAAGAAATTTATTTATTCAATAAATAAATTTTCAGTTCCATCTCTCCAATTATAAGAATATAATTACAATTAGTTTGCATAATAGTAGTCGATTGACTTATTATTATATAATCTCTTTAATAATCCCTAAACTGAAAAATGGTTGTCAAATAGGAATAGTGAAAATAGGAATCTCTTTGTTATAAATATTGTGGTCCTGAAAAGGACCGATTTGTGGGATGTAGTTTGTAATATATACAAGGCTGTTTGGCGAAGCAATTTAAGCACGCTCGCCACGGATACGCCGGGCCAGTTGAATGTCCTTGGGCATGATGGTGACACGCTTAGCATGGATGGCGCACAAGTTTGTATCTTCAAATAGGCCAACCAAGTAGGCTTCGCTAGCTTCCTGCAGAGCCATCACAGCTGAGCTCTGGAAACGAAGATCAGTCTTGAAATCTTGAGCGATTTCACGCACTAAACGCTGGAACGGCAACTTGCGAATAAGCAATTCTGTGCTCTTCTGGTAGCGACGAATTTCACGCAGAGCAACAGTGCCAGGGCGATAGCGATGAGGTTTCTTCACGCCACCAGTAGCTGGCGCACTTTTACGTGCTGCCTTAGTAGCCAACTGTTTACGAGGAGCTTTGCCTCCAGTCGATTTACGAGCAGTTTGCTTTGTGCGAGCCATTTCTTTTTTCTTCTCTGATAATTCTCACAATTCACTATCACTGTTAACAACGGAATAATTCCCGACAGAGGTAGGCATCGTCTTATATAGAAAAATGGTGGTGCGTTAGAAAGAGAACGCGTTAAATGCTTGCTCTCTTGCTCTCTTACACTCGTACACTGCTATTGGAAATGTTGCAAGGGTGGTGTGCGAGCGGGATGCAAGTATTTGTTTGCTCACTCGTGTTTTCAGGTTTTTTGGTATAAATAGAAGTGACTTCTCCGTTTGGTGTTAGTTTATTTCTGGCATTCGTGAAGTGAATATTAAATAAAAAATAAAAAGTGAAAAATGACTGGTCGTGGTAAAGGTGGCAAAGGCTTGGGTAAAGGAGGTGCAAAGCGTCATCGCAAAGTGTTGCGTGATAACATCCAGGGTATCACGAAGCCAGCTATCCGTCGTTTAGCTCGTCGTGGTGGCGTAAAGCGAATTTCTGGACTTATCTATGAAGAAACGCGTGGCGTTCTCAAAGTCTTCTTGGAAAATGTTATTCGCGATGCTGTCACATACACTGAACATGCAAAGAGGAAGACCGTCACAGCCATGGATGTTGTCTATGCGCTGAAGAGGCAAGGTCGTACTCTGTACGGTTTTGGCGGTTAAGAGAGAACGAGTATACAATAAGCAACTTAAATTCGCACCAATCGGTCCTTTTCAGGACCACAAACACATTTCCTTAAAAGAGCTGGAAAATATAAAATTCAATATTCGTTGTGTGTGCCAAACTATAGGCTATAGCTACGAAAATGTAGCTAAGGGAAAAAATAGAATAATAAAATATTAAGAACAAAGTCGAAGGCAAATAAATAAATATAAAATACTGCCCGTGTTGTCCAACAGAGAAATGTTTCTATTGTTATTATTATTTAGTTTTGTTAAGAATACATAAAAGAGCCCTGTAAAAAAATATATATATATACATATATATATATACATATGAAAAAAAGTAACAATCCTAGTAAAATATGATGTCTAAGTTGCATTTGTTTGACTTTTTTAATTTTGTAAACAATTAATGGACATACTGTATGTATGTATATGTATTGTAATTCACATAGTACAGACACAGACTAGCACTATTTCACTATTCATCACATCTGTGGAACATAAATGACTTAGGGACGGCTGGATGGCTGTACACTGTGGAATAAGGAACATCAACGAATTTTGGATTGCTTACTTTTATTAAATAAATTCTATTTAGACTTATTATATGAAAAATTTAATCTCTTTCGTATTTTTGGTCGTCCTGAAAAGGACGTTTGGTTTCGATTTGCGTAAAATTCGTAATTTAAGCCTTCTTCTCGGTCTTCTTGGGCAACAGTACTGCTTGGATATTAGGTAACACACCGCCCTGGGCAATAGTGACGCCTGAGAGAAGTTTATTCAATTCCTCATCGTTGCGGATGGCCAATTGCAAGTGGCGAGGGATAATTCTGGTCTTCTTGTTGTCGCGGGCTGCATTACCAGCCAACTCCAAAACTTCAGCGGCCAAGTATTCCATAACAGCAGCCAAGTAAACCGGAGCACCGGCACCAACACGCTCTGCATAGTTGCCCTTGCGAAGAAGGCGATGAATACGACCAACGGGAAACTGTAGGCCAGCGCGATTTGAACGCGACTTTGCCTTTCCCTTAACTTTTCCACCTTTACCACGGCCAGACATTATTTACTATATTCTTTTTTCACTTTTTCACCACAAAAACAACTATCGAATACTCATTAAACAACATGCCTACCTATTTATACTTTTGTAGCTAGCCACTTTTTCAGGTAAAGAGGGTGAGTTTTATTGTGCCTTAACATGAAAACGTTGTTCGAAAAGATCCTATAAATGTCAATGATTTGTCTGGTTTCTGACAAATTTGAAACATTTGTGAAGTGAGTTAAAGTGAAGTTGATCAATAATAATGCCGCCTAAAACGAGTGGAAAGGCAGCCAAAAAGGCTGGCAAGGCCCAGAAGAACATTACCAAGATGATAAGAAGAAGAAGCGCAAGAGGAAGGAAAGTTATGCCATCTACATCTACAAAGTGCTGAAGCAGGTCCATCCTGACACTGGAATCTCGTCGAAAGCAATGAGCATCATGAACAGCTTTGTGAACGACATTTTTGAGCGTATTGCTGCTGAGGCCTCTCGTTTGGCTCACTACAACAAACGTTCAACGATTACCAGTCGGGAAATCCAAACTGCAGTGCGTCTTCTTTTGCCTGGAGAGTTGGCCAAGCACGCTGTCAGTGAAGGAACAAAGGCAGTTACCAAGTACACTAGCTCCAAGTAAATCATAGCTGGATGTATGCAGAACATCCGAAAACAAAAGCAAAAGGCCCTTTTCAGGGCCACAAATCTTTTCCAAAGAATATGAAATATTTACATTCATTCTTATTTTATTAAAACATACAAGTATTTGTTTGCTTGATGCTAACTCCAAGAAAAATATTACATATCGCTCCAGATTCATGTTACCATTCATATTACCCTGACTATCCTTTTCATGAGTTTATCATAAGGAAAACGTAGCTACACATAATTTCAAATAAACAGAAGGGAACATAGAATGTTCATATTGTATGTAAATAACTTTTGCTTCCCTAATAAGCCCTCGCCTTCTAAACGTTTTATTTCATTTCATTTCATTTGCGTAGATAAAAAAAGGTACGTTTATGAAAATATTATTTCTCTTGGAAATATGTAATAGTAGTCCTGAAAAGGACTTTGTTTAATTGCAAATTTCATAGTTTTGAAATTCGTTTATACTCTGTCGAGTACATTTCGATGTGAAATGTGAAATTATTTCTTTGTTGCAGACGCAGTTTTTGCTTTTGGTTTCTTTACAGCAGTTTTTTTCGGTGCTGCAGAGACAACCTTTTTAGGCGTAGCAGTTGTAGTTTTAGGTTTCGGAGTCTTTGGCTTTGCTGTGCCTGACTTTGCCTTTGCTGTTGTGGGCTTAGCTTTAATGGTTCCTACTTTCTTTGCATCTTTAGCCTTCGCCTTCTCTGCTTTCTTTTTCTCGGTACTTTTTTTGGTCACCACAGCCTTCGAAACCTTTTTATCAGCGGCACCTTTAACTTTTTTGGTGGCTGACACACTTTTCTTTTTAGCAGCTGCCGATGAAGTTACCTTCTTGGATTTCTTCTCGATAGACGACACCTTTGGCTTGGGCTCCTTCTTGGAGGATGCAGACAGCTTAAACGAACCAGATGCACCCTTGCCTTTTGTTTGGATCAACTTTCCATTTGCCACTGAATTCTTCAGATACTTCTTAATGAAAGGAGCTAGTTTTTGGGCATCGCACTTGTAAGTGGCACTGATATATTTCTTAATAGCCAAAAGCGATGAGCCTCCACGTTCCTTCAGATTTTGTATGGATGCATCCACCATCTGTTGAGTTGGTGGGTGTGATGGAGGAACCGCTGCTTTCTTCGCCTTCGATGCTGATGCAGATGCTGGCTTTTTAGTAGCCACCTTCTTCTCAGCTGAAGCTGTTTGAGGAGTCACTGGCGACGCCGATACTGCAACTGCGGAATCAGACATTATTTTTCTTCACTTTACTCTTCACTGATAAAACAAATGAAACGAAACGTTTTTTTTTATTCGGAATTCATCAGCTGTGCCATTGAATTTGGTCACCCGTTTGAATGAGAATCGAGGAGGAAGGCTAAGCGAGAATGTTTGTGCCATCGAACGCACGCTACGTAAAAGATGACAATGACCATTTTATTAATTTGTCTTTTTGAACATTTTGCATTTGGTTTTCAAACTAAGTGTATATTAGAATATATTATTAAATGTTTGAAAAATTGGAATACAAAGTTTTTAATTACTTTTTTATGGTCTCATGATTTTTTATGGACCCTCAAAGTTTGACTTTGTATGATAGCAAAATAAGTTATCTTGGAAAAAATACATTTTTAATTAAATAACAATACAAATATTAATTTTTTAAGTTGAAATATAATAATTCATTATTTTCTTATTTACATACAATCATTTGTATGAGTCTACCATATAATTTTATATATTAAATCTGATTTCAACTAAACCATTTACTATTAAAAACAGTCATGCATTTGAGTCAACGCAATACAAAAATGGCTTGGAAAAATAAAATCTCCCTTTTAATATTGAAAATATATTCATAAATTTAATATTATAATAAAAATGTCTTCTTTTCTTCACTAACATCGCACATATAACCATTTTATACCATTTAAATCATATTTATTTCAAATTACATTTGAGATACTCTTAACTTGCTCCAAGAAATATCTATGTTAAATTTATTTTTCATTTAAATCATTTTCATTTAATAACAGGAATGCACAAAATATACAAAATGTTTACAAACTAATATAGAATTATCCTCAATAGAATATGTATATATATATATTTTTTTTGCTTACATCAAATCTATAGTTATTTTAAGTATTTTTAATATCACATTCGAGTAATATATGTACTTATTTTGCACCAAGAAATACTTCAGCATAAACGAATATTCATTTATCTATGTATGTTATTTTAGTAATATACAAATTGACTAACAACTAATATAATTTTATTCTTAATAATAAATGTTTATGTTTATTAACAGAATGACAAATATCAGAATACTTGTTGTTTCTCTTCATTACACCAAACATACATACATATACTGATATTCATATTCGAGATCAATTTAAAATTTATATATGTATATACATAGTTTTTGTGCCAAGAAATTTATTTATTCAATAAATAAATTTTCAGTTCCATCTCTCCAATTATAAGAATATAATTACAATTAGTTTGCATAATAGTAGTCGATTGACTTATTATTATATAATCTCTTTAATAATCCCTAAACTGAAAAATGGTTGTCAAATAGGAATAGTGAAAATAGGAATCTCTTTGTTATAAATATTGTGGTCCTGAAAAGGACCGATTTGTGGGATGTAGTTTGTAATATATACAAGGCTGTTTGGCGAAGCAATTTAAGCACGCTCGCCACGGATACGCCGGGCCAGTTGAATGTCCTTGGGCATGATGGTGACACGCTTAGCATGGATGGCGCACAAGTTTGTATCTTCAAATAGGCCAACCAAGTAGGCTTCGCTAGCTTCCTGCAGAGCCATCACAGCTGAGCTCTGGAAACGAAGATCAGTCTTGAAATCTTGAGCGATTTCACGCACTAAACGCTGGAACGGCAACTTGCGAATAAGCAATTCTGTGCTCTTCTGGTAGCGACGAATTTCACGCAGAGCAACAGTGCCAGGGCGATAGCGATGAGGTTTCTTCACGCCACCAGTAGCTGGCGCACTTTTACGTGCTGCCTTAGTAGCCAACTGTTTACGAGGAGCTTTGCCTCCAGTCGATTTACGAGCAGTTTGCTTTGTGCGAGCCATTTCTTTTTTCTTCTCTGATAATTCTCACAATTCACTATCACTGTTAACAACGGAATAATTCCCGACAGAGGTAGGCATCGTCTTATATAGAAAAATGGTGGTGCGTTAGAAAGAGAACGCGTTAAATGCTTGCTCTCTTGCTCTCTTACACTCGTACACTGCTATTGGAAATGTTGCAAGGGTGGTGTGCGAGCGGGATGCAAGTATTTGTTTGCTCACTCGTGTTTTCAGGTTTTTTGGTATAAATAGAAGTGACTTCTCCGTTTGGTGTTAGTTTATTTCTGGCATTCGTGAAGTGAATATTAAATAAAAAATAAAAAGTGAAAAATGACTGGTCGTGGTAAAGGTGGCAAAGGCTTGGGTAAAGGAGGTGCAAAGCGTCATCGCAAAGTGTTGCGTGATAACATCCAGGGTATCACGAAGCCAGCTATCCGTCGTTTAGCTCGTCGTGGTGGCGTAAAGCGAATTTCTGGACTTATCTATGAAGAAACGCGTGGCGTTCTCAAAGTCTTCTTGGAAAATGTTATTCGCGATGCTGTCACATACACTGAACATGCAAAGAGGAAGACCGTCTGTTCTGCATCCAGAACATATAACAAATTTACACTGTATCGTTTATATATATATCATAACAAACTTAAACTTTATTGAATATATATAAAATACACCAATGTTTTGTCTATTTAATGTTTTGCGTTTAATTTTATATCTTGAACTGCCGCTCTTCGGCTCATTTTCAAGACTAAAGTATCGACGTATCGAAGCTGGAAACCCAGGGCTGCGATCCCTCGATAGCTAACAGGGCTGCAAAACAACAATTGGGTTTGGAATGATCTAGTTCACAACATCCCGCCCACCGTAAAACTACGTGGGAGTTTTACCAATAACATCAAGAATAGCTAATTTAGATACGGGACGCTTTAAGATACCAGTTGCTGTTTTCACCTCCGCTATACGTATGACTCCATCCTTTGCTGAAAAGGTGTTGATTACGATTCCTTTCTTAAAACTGCCTCTCAGCTGATTGTCTTCACATATTAACACAACGTCCCCTATTTGTATAGGGTTTCTCTTCATGTTCCACTTCGTGCGTCTTGTCAGAGTTGGCAAATACTCTCTAATCCACTGCTTCCAAAATTTGTTTTTCAGTTCTTGGGAAATCCGATATTGTTTTCGATGTGGATAATTGCTGATATCTCCAGGTGTCTGAGTAGAGTTCGATTGGTTCAATAGAAAATGATTCGGCGTCAATGGCTGCGGATCGTCAATGTCGACTGCTACATGTGTTAGTGGTCTGCTGTTAATGATATTTTCTGCTTCAATAAGTAAGCTTCTCAAAGTTTCAACATGTGGTGCCTGCTCCTTTAAAGTCACCGCCAATACTCGTTTGGTTGATTGAACTAAACGTTCCCAACAGCCACCAGAGCTTGGATTTGCTGGACAATTAAACTCCCATTGAATGCCTTTATTGGCCAATTCTGACTGGATATTTTCAAAGTCGAATATGTCTTTAACATTTCGTATCTCATTATCAGCCCCCACAAAGTTGGTTCCCATATCTGACCGAATGCGTACGGGAATGCCTCGCCTATTTACGAAGTTTCGTATACATAATATACATGCATCTGTAGACAGATTTTCGGCTAACTCCAAGTGAACCGCTCTTACTGTCAAACATGTGAACAACGCGACCCATCTTTTTTCCCGATGCCGTCCCACAGTTACCATCACTGGTCCAAAGTAATCCAGTCCCGTATATGAAAACGGTCGCATGTAAGGTGTCACACGATCTATTGGTAGCTGCCCCATATACGGCGATATCGGCTTTGCATTTCTATTTTTACAGTATTGACAGTTCTTCTTAGCTTGTCTGACTGCACTACGTAAGCATGGGATCCAAAAATTTTGTCTAACTTCTGCAATAATCAATTCATTATTTTGATGATGAAAACGTTTGTGATATTGTTGTATAATTAATTTTGTAATCAAATTATCTTTTGGTAAAATTATGGGTTCTCGTGTACTTTTCGAAACTGCTGTAGCGTACCCAATTCTTCCGTGTACAATTATAAGTCCCTGATCATTAAGTGTGGGAGTTAATGAGTGTATATCGCTTTTCTTTGATACTGTTCCATGCTTCTGTAAGTCGTCTATTTCCTGGGTGAAATTCTGTTGTTGTGCCATTTTGCACAATATGACCTCTGCTTTCTGTAGTTCGATTGATGACAGTTCCTTTGTTGAGTTTTTTACTTTATGTTTACGTAGTTGATTTATGAATCTTACTATCCAACCTACAGTACGTTTCAAACGCATATAGTTTGAGAAACGCTGTATATCGATCACAGGAGTTATCGATATCGTTAATATATGCTTACGAAGTTCTATTGCTTCCTCGTTTGTATAATCTGTTTTCTGCGCTGGCCAAAGTGATTCATCTTGTTGTAGAAATGTGGGACCTGATGTCCACAGCCCATTCGGCACGTAGTTCAAAGTTTTGTGTGCCCTCGTAGCAATATCAGCGACATTCATGTTGGTTGGAACCCACCGCCAGCTGTCTTTATCAGTAGTTTCCAGGATTTCGCCTATTCGATGAGCCACGAATGGTTTATACTGTCGTTGATCAGAGTTAATCCATGACAAAACCGTCTCAGAGTCTGTCCACAATACTGATCGTCGTATGCTAATGTCGTGACACTCCATAATTGAGCTTCTGAGTCTCGTTCCTAGTACTGCAGCTTGTAATTCGAGTCTAGGTATCGATAAGTGTTTTAAAGGAGCACATCTCGATTTTCCTGCAACAAATATGACATTAATGTGATTCTTTACCATTATTCTCCAATAAGCAACTGCAGCAAATGCCTGCTCACTTGCATCTACAAATATATGTAACTCCACATTAATTCCTTTAGTTAGAAAATAAGGCGAATAGCATCTTTCTATTTTAAAATCTTTTACTTTTTCGATTTGCAGCATCCATTGCTTAAATCGAATAAATAACTCTTCAGGCAATAAATCATTCCAATCTATTCCAACTCGCCACACTGCTTGCATCAAGTTTTTTCCATATATTGTTAGATCTGCTAACATTCCAAACGGATCATATACTGACATTACTAGACTGAGCAACTGTCGTTTAGATGGGCACTTAATCCCTCTAACGATGTCTTTATCGACCTTGTTCAGCTTCAAGTCGAATACAAATTTGTCCTTTGCGCTGTCCCAATGCATGCCCAAAATTTTATCGATGACTTCAGCGTCCATGTTAACAGTTTGTCTTTTCGACCAGTCGGTATCCTTGTTTAGCTTTGCTTGTACTTCCGTTGAATTTGACACAAAGCCCCTCAGTTCGAAATGCGCCAATTTGTGCACTCGACATACCTCTTTACTTATCTCATGTGCTTGCTCTTTAGATTGGAAGCTAGCCACATAATCGTCCACGTAGTGTTTGAAGTGTATTGCATCGATCACTTCATTTCTGTATTTTACAGCATGATACGCATTTAAGTTTTTTACGTATTGTGCACAGCACGGTGAGCAAGAAGCTCCGAATATCATAACCTTCATTTTATAGGTTTCAACGTCACCATTCGAGCTAGGCCTCCATAAAAATCTCAATGAATCCTGATCTTCCTCTCGTACCGATACCTGAAGAAACATTTCTTTTATGTCAGCGCATACTCCAATCTTACCCTGTCGAAATTTAAATAAAATCTTCGTCAATGGCGGGTTTTCATCCGATCCTTTTAACAGTTTGGAATTCAATGACACTCCGTTAACCATTGCAGCAGCATCAAATACAAGTCTTATCTTGTTTGGTTTATTTACATTGCTTACAGCGAAATGTGGTAGGTACCATGTTCTTGTACCAACCTTTTTTGCATCTTCGATTGACATTTTTACCGCATACCCCTTTTTGACAAATTCCATAAGTGCGGCATCATACTCCGCGAATTTCCCGTTACGCTCCAATTTGTATTCTACTGCTTTTAACCTTTTTAATGCTGCGTTATAGCTATCCGGAAAATGTACATCATCTTCAGACCATATAAGTCCAGTTTCGTAAGCTCCTTCAATCTGCTTTGTAGTTTCCATCAATATTTTTCGAGCACGCTGATCATATACAGATTCCAAGGGCTTTCCGATGGGTTTTACTCCAAAATTTTCTGTTGAAAAATAGTCAGACATAAGTTTATGCAATTCTGACTCCTCCGTATTTTCATTAACATGTGTATGAAATACGACTGACATCAATGGAGACGAGACTTGTTTCTGTGATCCCAGTGACCCATATACAAGCCATCCTAATTTCGTTTTTGCTGCTAATAAGTTACTATCCAAATTGATGCTTCTCAATGTAGATCCCAGATGACAATTATTTATGCCAATTAACATTGTAGGATCTGCATTCATATATCCGTCCAATGGGATATTTCTTAGTTGTCTGTATTTATTTTTTAATTCTTGTAGATCTACCGTCTGTAGTGGTAGTTTCAAGTCTGGAACTGTGTTTGCTTTAAGACTCATCCATTTTCCATTCCCACCTGGGTTTCTTACTCTCAAGTTACAGCTCATTGTCTTTACATTAGACGCATGACTACCAATCCAGTTGAGCGTAAGATCAGACATTTTTTGATTCACGCCTAACTGACACGCTAGCTTCTCATTTACGAGTGATGCTGAAGATCCCTCGTCTATAAACGCATATGTCTTCGTTATCAAATTATTTGGACCAATGACCTCAACTGGCAAAACCTTAAATAACAATCTTGAGACTCCATTGTCAAGCTTATTTATGGCTGCCTCTGCCGTGTTATTTTTTGAAGTCCCATTCTGCATGTCATAATGCAGTGACTTATGGTGTAGTTTTGTACAACCATCCTGACCACAACTATGTTTCTTTTTGCATGTCGTCAAACTGTGTCCTCTGTTCAAACATCCGAAGCAAACTCTCAATCGTTTCACCATTGTCCACCTCTCCTTCGTGCTTGCTTTCTCAAACTTGTCGCATTTTGGTAGCGTGTGATCTCCCTCACACTGATAGCACTTTATCGGAAAATTGACATGTCTCTCTGACTGTTCAGTAGTTTGATATACTCTCTGAGTATTGTTTCGACCATTCCTAGACTGTGGCCTTTGACTACTTGTCATTGTTGCTGCTCGCGCTACCGATCTTGCCACGATACTGAGCCAATTAGTGAAGTGTCTCAGGTCTGCATATGGACGAATACCTGCTGCGTAATCTACCCACTGGATCCGCTTCGTCATTGGCAACTTCTCAACGAGTTGTTCCAAAAGTACTGGATTGTGCAAATGCTGGATTGCATTCGCCGATTGTAGAAATACTACCAAATTCTCAACTTTAGACGAAAAAGGTACTAATTGCTCCAAATTATTCTCGTTGACCGGACGAATCTCACCAATCACCTCTAATTGGCTTTTTATGAGTAACTCTGGTCGCCCATACGTAAATTGGAGACGCTCTATAATGCGTTCCACATTTATTGGATTAATCAGAAGTCCTTTTACTTCTTCTTTGGCCGATCCCTTCAAGCTCTTCTGCAATCTGAGCAAGTTTTCCAAATTAGAGTATCCATACGCTGCAGAAGATTCCCTAAACATTGTAACAAATACGGGCCAATCTTCAGCATTTCCTCTAAACTCTGGCAAATCAATTAACTTATACAGTGGTGAACCATGTGACATACTCATAGGTGTTCTATTCTGTTCATTTCTATTATATATTCTACGGCCCTGTGCAGCCAAATCTATCTGATCGCAACCCTGGAATCCCTCATGCCCCGATACGTTACCATACATGCCGACTGCAACAAACGATTCATCTGTATTGGGGACTCCACTTCTAGTACCAACGCCATAGGTTCCATAAGTAGTTGGACCATTTCCATGCGAGACGCCATACACGCCTCCTTGATTGGGTATACCGAAGCTCACGTTGCCACCAGTTGGCGCCGCTTGCTGCCCTGTTTCAATTCCAGATTCTCTTCTTAGCATATCCTGGTTGTCACATAAGTCACCCTGTGTGACTCTTTGACCATCCAATTTGGTCACAAGTGCTGCTTCATGTGAGACGCCATACACGCCTCCAGTATACGCATCCTTCTTGCCATTGCTTTTGCCACGATCGTCATTTGTGCTGAGTCCAAGGGTATTGCCAGAACCAATGCCTTCGTTTGCTGATACCACCTCGTGTGTGTCCAGTTTCGGTGTAGGCGTGACGTTTACATTTGATGCGGTCTCTAAGCCACCAGCATCCATTATAGCAATCATTGGGCCGCCCTTTGCTGCTCCAACTAGTCCATCGCCTTCACAAACTGTCGCCTGCGAAGCTTGTAGTTCCTCTATGCTCTTCTTCATGTTATTTATCTGTTCAGCTTGACTATGCTGCATCGTAGACACTTGCGTAGTTAATTGCTTTATTTGTTCCAATAAGATTCCAATCAAATCGTTATCATCATTATCTTTTTCTTTATTAATAACCATATCATTATTATTCGAATCCATTTCCGAAAATTCATTTAACTTTTCATTTGTTTTCTTATTTTCTTTCTTCTGTTTCTTCGCACTTCTTAAAACTGACATCTTGATTTGTTATATATGTACATGCATATACACTCGAAGCGTAGAAATACCAATGCAGACATTCATGTACGTATGTATGTATCACTGCATTGCGCCGAATTTCACAATTCCATGTAATTGCGATTCACATGCATATAAGACGGTTGCTAAGCCAATACAGACACACATGTACATATATATGTGTGTATCACTGCATTGCGCCGAATTTCACAATTCCATGTAATTGCGATCAACATATCCAAAGAGCGCCAATATCATGATAAAATTAAAACTATTCTGCATCCAGAACATATAACAAATTTACACTGTATCGTTTATATATATATCATAACAAACTTAAACTTTATTGAATATATATAAAATACACCAATGTTTTGTCTATTTAATGTTTTGCGTTTAATTTTATATCTTGAACTGCCGCTCTTCGGCTCATTTTCAAGACTAAAGTATCGACGTATCGAAGCTGGAAACCCAGGGCTGCGATCCCTCGATAGCTAACAGGGCTGCAAAACAACAATTGGGTTTGGAATGATCTAGTTCACAACACCGTCACAGCCATGGATGTTGTCTATGCGCTGAAGAGGCAAGGTCGTACTCTGTACGGTTTTGGCGGTTAAGAGAGAACGAGTATACAATAAGCAACTTAAATTCGCACCAATCGGTCCTTTTCAGGACCACAAACACATTTCCTTAAAAGAGCTGGAAAATATAAAATTCAATATTCGTTGTGTGTGCCAAACTATAGGCTATAGCTACGAAAATGTAGCTAAGGGAAAAAATAGAATAATAAAATATTAAGAACAAAGTCGAAGGCAAATAAATAAATATAAAATACTGCCCGTGTTGTCCAACAGAGAAATGTTTCTATTGTTATTATTATTTAGTTTTGTTAAGAATACATAAAAGAGCCCTGTAAAAAAATATATATATATACATATATATATATACATATGAAAAAAAGTAACAATCCTAGTAAAATATGATGTCTAAGTTGCATTTGTTTGACTTTTTTAATTTTGTAAACAATTAATGGACATACTGTATGTATGTATATGTATTGTAATTCACATAGTACAGACACAGACTAGCACTATTTCACTATTCATCACATCTGTGGAACATAAATGACTTAGGGACGGCTGGATGGCTGTACACTGTGGAATAAGGAACATCAACGAATTTTGGATTGCTTACTTTTATTAAATAAATTCTATTTAGACTTATTATATGAAAAATTTAATCTCTTTCGTATTTTTGGTCGTCCTGAAAAGGACGTTTGGTTTCGATTTGCGTAAAATTCGTAATTTAAGCCTTCTTCTCGGTCTTCTTGGGCAACAGTACTGCTTGGATATTAGGTAACACACCGCCCTGGGCAATAGTGACGCCTGAGAGAAGTTTATTCAATTCCTCATCGTTGCGGATGGCCAATTGCAAGTGGCGAGGGATAATTCTGGTCTTCTTGTTGTCGCGGGCTGCATTACCAGCCAACTCCAAAACTTCAGCGGCCAAGTATTCCATAACAGCAGCCAAGTAAACCGGAGCACCGGCACCAACACGCTCTGCATAGTTGCCCTTGCGAAGAAGGCGATGAATACGACCAACGGGAAACTGTAGGCCAGCGCGATTTGAACGCGACTTTGCCTTTCCCTTAACTTTTCCACCTTTACCACGGCCAGACATTATTTACTATATTCTTTTTTCACTTTTTCACCACAAAAACAACTATCGAATACTCATTAAACAACATGCCTACCTATTTATACTTTTGTAGCTAGCCACTTTTTCAGGTAAAGAGGGTGAGTTTTATTGTGCCTTAACATGAAAACGTTGTTCGAAAAGATCCTATAAATGTCAATGATTTGTCTGGTTTCTGACAAATTTGAAACATTTGTGAAGTGAGTTAAAGTGAAGTTGATCAATAATAATGCCGCCTAAAACGAGTGGAAAGGCAGCCAAAAAGGCTGGCAAGGCCCAGAAGAACATTACCAAGATGATAAGAAGAAGAAGCGCAAGAGGAAGGAAAGTTATGCCATCTACATCTACAAAGTGCTGAAGCAGGTCCATCCTGACACTGGAATCTCGTCGAAAGCAATGAGCATCATGAACAGCTTTGTGAACGACATTTTTGAGCGTATTGCTGCTGAGGCCTCTCGTTTGGCTCACTACAACAAACGTTCAACGATTACCAGTCGGGAAATCCAAACTGCAGTGCGTCTTCTTTTGCCTGGAGAGTTGGCCAAGCACGCTGTCAGTGAAGGAACAAAGGCAGTTACCAAGTACACTAGCTCCAAGTAAATCATAGCTGGATGTATGCAGAACATCCGAAAACAAAAGCAAAAGGCCCTTTTCAGGGCCACAAATCTTTTCCAAAGAATATGAAATATTTACATTCATTCTTATTTTATTAAAACATACAAGTATTTGTTTGCTTGATGCTAACTCCAAGAAAAATATTACATATCGCTCCAGATTCATGTTACCATTCATATTACCCTGACTATCCTTTTCATGAGTTTATCATAAGGAAAACGTAGCTACACATAATTTCAAATAAACAGAAGGGAACATAGAATGTTCATATTGTATGTAAATAACTTTTGCTTCCCTAATAAGCCCTCGCCTTCTAAACGTTTTATTTCATTTCATTTCATTTGCGTAGATAAAAAAAGGTACGTTTATGAAAATATTATTTCTCTTGGAAATATGTAATAGTAGTCCTGAAAAGGACTTTGTTTAATTGCAAATTTCATAGTTTTGAAATTCGTTTATACTCTGTCGAGTACATTTCGATGTGAAATGTGAAATTATTTCTTTGTTGCAGACGCAGTTTTTGCTTTTGGTTTCTTTACAGCAGTTTTTTTCGGTGCTGCAGAGACAACCTTTTTAGGCGTAGCAGTTGTAGTTTTAGGTTTCGGAGTCTTTGGCTTTGCTGTGCCTGACTTTGCCTTTGCTGTTGTGGGCTTAGCTTTAATGGTTCCTACTTTCTTTGCATCTTTAGCCTTCGCCTTCTCTGCTTTCTTTTTCTCGGTACTTTTTTTGGTCACCACAGCCTTCGAAACCTTTTTATCAGCGGCACCTTTAACTTTTTTGGTGGCTGACACACTTTTCTTTTTAGCAGCTGCCGATGAAGTTACCTTCTTGGATTTCTTCTCGATAGACGACACCTTTGGCTTGGGCTCCTTCTTGGAGGATGCAGACAGCTTAAACGAACCAGATGCACCCTTGCCTTTTGTTTGGATCAACTTTCCATTTGCCACTGAATTCTTCAGATACTTCTTAATGAAAGGAGCTAGTTTTTGGGCATCGCACTTGTAAGTGGCACTGATATATTTCTTAATAGCCAAAAGCGATGAGCCTCCACGTTCCTTCAGATTTTGTATGGATGCATCCACCATCTGTTGAGTTGGTGGGTGTGATGGAGGAACCGCTGCTTTCTTCGCCTTCGATGCTGATGCAGATGCTGGCTTTTTAGTAGCCACCTTCTTCTCAGCTGAAGCTGTTTGAGGAGTCACTGGCGACGCCGATACTGCAACTGCGGAATCAGACATTATTTTTCTTCACTTTACTCTTCACTGATAAAACAAATGAAACGAAACGTTTTTTTTTATTCGGAATTCATCAGCTGTGCCATTGAATTTGGTCACCCGTTTGAATGAGAATCGAGGAGGAAGGCTAAGCGAGAATGTTTGTGCCATCGAACGCACGCTACGTAAAAGATGACAATGACCATTTTATTAATTTGTCTTTTTGAACATTTTGCATTTGGTTTTCAAACTAAGTGTATATTAGAATATATTATTAAATGTTTGAAAAATTGGAATACAAAGTTTTTAATTACTTTTTTATGGTCTCATGATTTTTTATGGACCCTCAAAGTTTGACTTTGTATGATAGCAAAATAAGTTATCTTGGAAAAAATACATTTTTAATTAAATAACAATACAAATATTAATTTTTTAAGTTGAAATATAATAATTCATTATTTTCTTATTTACATACAATCATTTGTATGAGTCTACCATATAATTTTATATATTAAATCTGATTTCAACTAAACCATTTACTATTAAAAACAGTCATGCATTTGAGTCAACGCAATACAAAAATGGCTTGGAAAAATAAAATCTCCCTTTTAATATTGAAAATATATTCATAAATTTAATATTATAATAAAAATGTCTTCTTTTCTTCACTAACATCGCACATATAACCATTTTATACCATTTAAATCATATTTATTTCAAATTACATTTGAGATACTCTTAACTTGCTCCAAGAAATATCTATGTTAAATTTATTTTTCATTTAAATCATTTTCATTTAATAACAGGAATGCACAAAATATACAAAATGTTTACAAACTAATATAGAATTATCCTCAATAGAATATGTATATATATATATTTTTTTTGCTTACATCAAATCTATAGTTATTTTAAGTATTTTTAATATCACATTCGAGTAATATATGTACTTATTTTGCACCAAGAAATACTTCAGCATAAACGAATATTCATTTATCTATGTATGTTATTTTAGTAATATACAAATTGACTAACAACTAATATAATTTTATTCTTAATAATAAATGTTTATGTTTATTAACAGAATGACAAATATCAGAATACTTGTTGTTTCTCTTCATTACACCAAACATACATACATATACTGATATTCATATTCGAGATCAATTTAAAATTTATATATGTATATACATAGTTTTTGTGCCAAGAAATTTATTTATTCAATAAATAAATTTTCAGTTCCATCTCTCCAATTATAAGAATATAATTACAATTAGTTTGCATAATAGTAGTCGATTGACTTATTATTATATAATCTCTTTAATAATCCCTAAACTGAAAAATGGTTGTCAAATAGGAATAGTGAAAATAGGAATCTCTTTGTTATAAATATTGTGGTCCTGAAAAGGACCGATTTGTGGGATGTAGTTTGTAATATATACAAGGCTGTTTGGCGAAGCAATTTAAGCACGCTCGCCACGGATACGCCGGGCCAGTTGAATGTCCTTGGGCATGATGGTGACACGCTTAGCATGGATGGCGCACAAGTTTGTATCTTCAAATAGGCCAACCAAGTAGGCTTCGCTAGCTTCCTGCAGAGCCATCACAGCTGAGCTCTGGAAACGAAGATCAGTCTTGAAATCTTGAGCGATTTCACGCACTAAACGCTGGAACGGCAACTTGCGAATAAGCAATTCTGTGCTCTTCTGGTAGCGACGAATTTCACGCAGAGCAACAGTGCCAGGGCGATAGCGATGAGGTTTCTTCACGCCACCAGTAGCTGGCGCACTTTTACGTGCTGCCTTAGTAGCCAACTGTTTACGAGGAGCTTTGCCTCCAGTCGATTTACGAGCAGTTTGCTTTGTGCGAGCCATTTCTTTTTTCTTCTCTGATAATTCTCACAACTCACTATCACTGTTAACAACGGAATAATTCCCGACAGAGGTAGGCATCGTCTTATATAGAAAAATGGTGGTGCGTTAGAAAGAGAACGCGTTAAATGCTTGCTCTCTTGCTCTCTTACACTCGTACACTGCTATTGGAAATGTTGCAAGGGTGGTGTGCGAGCGGGATGCAAGTATTTGTTTGCTCACTCGTGTTTTCAGGTTTTTTGGTATAAATAGAAGTGACTTCTCCGTTTGGTGTTAGTTTATTTCTGGCATTCGAGAAGTGAATATTAAATAAAAAATAAAAAGTGAAAAATGACTGGTCGTGGTAAAGGTGGCAAAGGCTTGGGTAAAGGAGGTGCAAAGCGTCATCGCAAAGTGTTGCGTGATAACATCCAGGGTATCACGAAGCCAGCTATCCGTCGTTTAGCTCGTCGTGGTGGCGTAAAGCGAATTTCTGGACTTATCTATGAAGAAACGCGTGGCGTTCTCAAAGTCTTCTTGGAAAATGTTATTCGCGATGCTGTCACATACACTGAACATGCAAAGAGGAAGACCGTCACAGCCATGGATGTTGTCTATGCGCTGAAGAGGCAAGGTCGTACTCTGTACGGTTTTGGCGGTTAAGAGAGAACGAGTATACAATAAGCAACTTAAATTCGCACCAATCGGTCCTTTTCAGGACCACAAACACATTTCCTTAAAAGAGCTGGAAAATATAAAATTCAATATTCGTTGTGTGTGCCAAACTATAGGCTATAGCTACGAAAATGTAGCTAAGGGAAAAAATAGAATAATAAAATATTAAGAACAAAGTCGAAGGCAAATAAATAAATATAAAATACTGCCCGTGTTGTCCAACAGAGAAATGTTTCTATTGTTATTATTATTTAGTTTTGTTAAGAATACATAAAAGAGCCCTGTAAAAAAATATATATATATACATATATATATATACATATGAAAAAAAGTAACAATCCTAGTAAAATATGATGTCTAAGTTGCATTTGTTTGACTTTTTTAATTTTGTAAACAATTAATGGACATACTGTATGTATGTATATGTATTGTAATTCACATAGTACAGACACAGACTAGCACTATTTCACTATTCATCACATCTGTGGAACATAAATGACTTAGGGACGGCTGGATGGCTGTACACTGTGGAATAAGGAACATCAACGAATTTTGGATTGCTTACTTTTATTAAATAAATTCTATTTAGACTTATTATATGAAAAATTTAATCTCTTTCGTATTTTTGGTCGTCCTGAAAAGGACGTTTGGTTTCGATTTGCGTAAAATTCGTAATTTAAGCCTTCTTCTCGGTCTTCTTGGGCAACAGTACTGCTTGGATATTAGGTAACACACCGCCCTGGGCAATAGTGACGCCTGAGAGAAGTTTATTCAATTCCTCATCGTTGCGGATAGCCAATTGCAAGTGGCGAGGGATAATTCTGGTCTTCTTGTTGTCGCGGGCTGCATTACCAGCCAACTCCAAAACTTCAGCGGCCAAGTATTCCATAACAGCAGCCAAGTAAACCGGAGCACCGGCACCAACACGCTCTGCATAGTTGCCCTTGCGAAGAAGGCGATGAATACGACCAACGGGAAACTGTAGGCCAGCGCGATTTGAACGCGACTTTGCCTTTCCCTTAACTTTTCCACCTTTACCACGGCCAGACATTATTTACTATATTCTTTTTTCACTTTTTCACCACAAAAACAACTATCGAATACTCATTAAACAACATGCCTACCTATTTATACTTTTGTAGCTAGCCACTTTTTCAGGTAAAGAGGGTGAGTTTTATTGTGCCTTAACATGAAAACGTTGTTCGAAAAGATCCTATAAATGTCAATGATTTGTCTGGTTTCTGACAAATTTGAAACATTTGTGAAGTGAGTTAAAGTGAAGTTGATCAATAATAATGCCGCCTAAAACGAGTGGAAAGGCAGCCAAAAAGGCTGGCAAGGCCCAGAAGAACATTACCAAGAATGATAAGAAGAAGAAGCGCAAGAGGAAGGAAAGTTATGCCATCTACATCTACAAAGTGCTGAAGCAGGTCCATCCTGACACTGGAATCTCGTCGAAAGCAATGAGCATCATGAACAGCTTTGTGAACGACATTTTTGAGCGTATTGCTGCTGAGGCCTCTCGTTTGGCTCACTACAACAAACGTTCAACGATTACCAGTCGGGAAATCCAAACTGCAGTGCGTCTTCTTTTGCCTGGAGAGTTGGCCAAGCACGCTGTCAGTGAAGGAACAAAGGCAGTTACCAAGTACACTAGCTCCAAGTAAATCATAGCTGGATGTATGCAGAACATCCGAAAACAAAAGCAAAAGGCCCTTTTCAGGGCCACAAATCTTTTCCAAAGAATATGAAATATTTACATTCATTCTTATTTTATTAAAACATACAAGTATTTGTTTGCTTGATGCTAACTCCAAGAAAAATATTACATATCGCTCCAGATTCATGTTACCATTCATATTACCCTGACTATCCTTTTCATGAGTTTATCATAAGGAAAACGTAGCTACACATAATTTCAAATAAACAGAAGGGAACATAGAATGTTCATATTGTATGTAAATAACTTTTGCTTCCCTAATAAGCCCTCGCCTTCTAAACGTTTTATTTCATTTCATTTCATTTCATTTGCGTAGATAAAAAAAGGTACGTTTATGAAAATATTATTTCTCTTGGAAATATGTAATAGTAGTCCTGAAAAGGACTTTGTTTAATTGCAAATTTCATAGTTTTGAAATTCGTTTATACTCTGTCGAGTACATTTCGATGTGAAATGTGAAATTATTTCTTTGTTGCAGACGCAGTTTTTGCTTTTGGTTTCTTTACAGCAGTTTTTTTCGGTGCTGCAGAGACAACCTTTTTAGGCGTAGCAGTTGTAGTTTTAGGTTTCGGAGTCTTTGGCTTTGCTGTGCCTGACTTTGCCTTTGCTGTTGTGGGCTTAGCTTTAATGGTTCCTACTTTCTTTGCATCTTTAGCCTTCGCCTTCTCTGCTTTCTTTTTCTCGGTACTTTTTTTGGTCACCACAGCCTTCGAAACCTTTTTATCAGCGGCACCTTTAACTTTTTTGGTGGCTGACACACTTTTCTTTTTAGCAGCTGCCGATGAAGTTACCTTCTTGGATTTCTTCTCGATAGACGACACCTTTGGCTTGGGCTCCTTCTTGGAGGATGCAGACAGCTTAAACGAACCAGATGCACCCTTGCCTTTTGTTTGGATCAACTTTCCATTTGCCACTGAATTCTTCAGATACTTCTTAATGAAAGGAGCTAGTTTTTGGGCATCGCACTTGTAAGTGGCACTGATATATTTCTTAATAGCCAAAAGCGATGAGCCTCCACGTTCCTTCAGATTTTTTATGGATGCATCCACCATCTGTTGAGTTGGTGGGTGTGATGGAGGAACCGCTGCTTTCTTCGCCTTCGATGCTGATGCAGATGCTGGCTTTTTAGTAGCCACCTTCTTCTCAGCTGAAGCTGTTTGAGGAGTCACTGGCGACGCCGATACTGCAACTGCGGAATCAGACATTATTTTTCTTCACTTTACTCTTCACTGATAAAACAAATGAAACGAAACGTTTTTTTTTATTCGGAATTCATCAGCTGTGCCATTGAATTTGGTCACCCGTTTGAATGAGAATCGAGGAGGAAGGCTAAGCGAGAATGTTTGTGCCATCGAACGCACGCTACGTAAAAGATGACAATGACCATTTTATTAATTTGTCTTTTTGAACATTTTGCATTTGGTTTTCAAACTAAGTGTATATTAGAATATATTATTAAATGTTTGAAAAATTGGAATACAAAGTTTTTAATTACTTTTTTATGGTCTCATGATTTTTTATGGACCCTCAAAGTTTGACTTTGTATGATAGCAAAATAAGTTATCTTGGAAAAAATACATTTTTAATTAAATAACAATACAAATATTAATTTTTTAAGTTGAAATATAATAATTCATTATTTTCTTATTTACATACAATCATTTGTATGAGTCTACCATATAATTTTATATATTAAATCTGATTTCAACTAAACCATTTACTATTAAAAACAGTCATGCATTTGAGTCAACGCAATACAAAAATGGCTTGGAAAAATAAAATCTCCCTTTTAATATTGAAAATATATTCATAAATTTAATATTATAATAAAAATGTCTTCTTTTCTTCACTAACATCGCACATATAACCATTTTATACCATTTAAATCATATTTATTTCAAATTACATTTGAGATACTCTTAACTTGCTCCAAGAAATATCTATGTTAAATTTATTTTTCATTTAAATCATTTTCTTTTAATAACAGGAATGCACAAAATATACAAAATGTTTACAAACTAATATAGAATTATCCTCAATAGAATATGTATATATATATATTTTTTTACTTACATCAAATCTATAGTTATTTTAAGTATTTTTAATATCACATTCGAGTAATATATGTACTTATTTTGCACCAAGAAATACTTCAGCATAAACGAATATTCATTTATCTATGTATGTTATTTTAGTAATATACAAATTGACTAACAACTAATATAATTTTATTCTTAATAATAAATGTTTATGTTTATTAACAGAATGACAAATATCAGAATACTTGTTGTTTCTCTTCATTACACCAAACATACATACATATACTGATATTCATATTCGAGATCAATTTAAAATTTATATATGTATATACATACATAGTTTTTGTGCCAAGAAATTTATTTATTCAATAAATAAATTTTCAGTTCCATCTCTCCAATTATAAGAATATAATTACAATTAGTTTGCATAATAGTAGTCGATTGACTTATTATTATATAATCTCTTTAATAATCCCTAAACTGAAAAATGGTTGTCAAATAGGAATAGTGAAAATAGGAATCTCTTTGTTATAAATATTGTGGTCCTGAAAAGGACCGATTTGTGGGATGTAGTTTGTAATATATACAAGGCAATTTAAGCACGCTCGCCACGGATACGCCGGGCCAGTTGAATGTCCTTGGGCATGATGGTGACACGCTTAGCATGGATGGCGCACAAGTTTGTATCTTCAAATAGGCCAACCAAGTAGGCTTCGCTAGCTTCCTGCAGAGCCATCACAGCTGAGCTCTGGAAACGAAGATCAGTCTTGAAATCTTGAGCGATTTCACGCACTAAACGCTGGAACGGCAACTTGCGAATAAGCAATTCTGTGCTCTTCTGGTAGCGACGAATTTCACGCAGAGCAACAGTGCCAGGGCGATAGCGATGAGGTTTCTTCACGCCACCAGTAGCTGGCGCACTTTTACGTGCTGCCTTAGTAGCCAACTGTTTACGAGGAGCTTTGCCTCCAGTCGATTTACGAGCAGTTTGCTTTGTGCGAGCCATTTCTTTTTTCTTCTCTGATAATTCTCACAATTCACTATCACTGTTAACAACGGAATAATTCCCGACAGAGGTAGGCATCGTCTTATATAGAAAAATGGTGGTGCGTTAGAAAGAGAACGCGTTAAATGCTTGCTCTCTTGCTCTCTTACACTCGTACACTGCTATTGGAAATGTTGCAAGGGTGGTGTGCGAGCGGGATGCAAGTATTTGTTTGCTCACTCGTGTTTTCAGGTTTTTTGGTATAAATAGAAGTGACTTCTCCGTTTGGTGTTAGTTTATTTCTGGCATTCGTGAAGTGAATATTAAATAAAAAATAAAAAGTGAAAAATGACTGGTCGTGGTAAAGGTGGCAAAGGCTTGGGTAAAGGAGGTGCAAAGCGTCATCGCAAAGTGTTGCGTGATAACATCCAGGGTATCACGAAGCCAGCTATCCGTCGTTTAGCTCGTCGTGGTGGCGTAAAGCGAATTTCTGGACTTATCTATGAAGAAACGCGTGGCGTTCTCAAAGTCTTCTTGGAAAATGTTATTCGCGATGCTGTCACATACACTGAACATGCAAAGAGGAAGACAGTCACAGCCATGGATGTTGTCTATGCGCTGAAGAGGCAAGGTCGTACTCTGTACGGTTTTGGCGGTTAAGAGAGAACGAGTATACAATAAGCAACTTAAATTCGCACCAATCGGTCCTTTTCAGGACCACAAACACATTTCCTTAAAAGAGCTGGAAAATATAAAATTCAATATTCGTTGTGTGTGCCAAACTATAGGCTATAGCTACGAAAATGTAGCTAAGGGAAAAAATAGAATAATAAAATATTAAGAACAAAGTCGAAGGCAAATAAATAAATATAAAATACTGCCCGTGTTGTCCAACTGAGAAATGTTTCTATTGTTATTATTATTTAGTTTTGTTAAGAATACATAAAAGAGCCCTGTAGAAAAAAATAGAATAATAAAATATTAAGAACAAAGTCGAAGGCAAATAAATAAATATAAAATACTGCCCGTGTTGTCCAACTGAGAAATGTTTCTATTGTTATTATTATTTAGTTTTGTTAAGAATACATAAAAGAGCCCTGTAGAAAAAAAATATGAAAAAAAAGTAACAATCCTAGTAAAATATGATGTCTAAGTTGCATTTGTTTGACTTTTTTAATTTTGTAAACAATTAATGGACATACTGTATGTATGTATATGTATTGTAATTCACATAGTACAGACACAGACTAGCACTATTTCACTATTCATCACATCTGTGGAACATAAATGACTTAGGGACGGCTGGATGGCTGTACACTGTGGAATAAGGAACATCAACGAATTTTGGATTGCTTACTTTTATTAAATAAATTCTATTTAGACTTATTATATGAAAAATTTAATCTCTTTCGTATTTTTGGTCGTCCTGAAAAGGACGTTTGGTTTCGATTTGCGTAAAATTCGTAATTTAAGCCTTCTTTTCGGTCTTCTTGGGCAACAGTACTGCTTGGATATTAGGTAACACACCGCCCTGGGCAATAGTGACGCCTGAGAGAAGTTTATTCAATTCCTCATCGTTGCGGATGGCCAATTGCAAGTGGCGAGGGATAATTCTGGTCTTCTTGTTGTCGCGGGCTGCATTACCAGCCAACTCCAAAACTTCAGCGGCCAAGTATTCCATAACAGCAGCCAAGTAAACCGGAGCACCGGCACCAACACGCTCTGCATAGTTGCCCTTGCGAAGAAGGCGATGAATACGACCAACGGGAAACTGTAGGCCAGCGCGATTTGAACGCGACTTTGCCTTTCCCTTAACTTTTCCACCTTTACCACGGCCAGACATTATTTACTATATTCTTTTTTCACTTTTTCACCACAAAAACAACTATCGAATACTCATTAAACAACATGCCTACCTATTTATACTTTTGTAGCTAGCCACTTTTTCAGGTAAAGAGGGTGAGTTTTATTGTGCCTTAACATGAAAACGTTGTTCAAAAAGATCCTATAAATGTCAATGATTTGTCTGGTTTCTGACAAATTTGAAACATTTGTGAAGTGAGTTAAAGTGAAGTTGATCAATAATAATGCCGCCTAAAACGAGTGGAAAGGCAGCCAAAAAGGCTGGCAAGGCCCAGAAGAACATTACCAAGAATGATAAGAAGAAGAAGCGCAAGAGGAAGGAAAGTTATGCCATCTACATCTACAAAGTGCTGAAGCAGGTCCATCCTGACACTGGAATCTCGTCGAAAGCAATGAGCATCATGAACAGCTTTGTGAACGACATTTTTGAGCGTATTGCTGCTGAGGCCTCTCGTTTGGCTCACTACAACAAACGTTCAACGATTACCAGTCGGGAAATCCAAACTGCAGTGCGTCTTCTTTTGCCTGGAGAGTTGGCCAAGCACGCTGTCAGTGAAGGAACAAAGGCAGTTACCAAGTACACTAGCTCCAAGTAAATCATAGCTGGATGTATGCAGAACATCCGAAAACAAAAGCAAAAGGCCCTTTTCAGGGCCACAAATCTTTTCCAAAGAATATGAAATATTTACATTCATTCTTATTTTATTAAAACATACAAGTATTTGTTTGCTTGATGCCAACTCCAAGAAAAATATTACATATCGCTCCAGATTCATGTTACCATTCATATTACCCTGACTATCCTTTTCATGAGTTTATCATAAGGAAAACGTAGCTGCACATTATTTCAAATAAACAGAAGAGAACATAGAATGTTCATATTGTATGTAAATAACTTTTGCTTCCCTAATAAGCCCTCGCCTTCTAAACGTTTTATTTCATTTCATTTCATTTGTGTAGATAAAAAAAGGTACGTTTATGAAAATATTATTTCTCTTGGAAATATGTAATAGTAGTCCTGAAAAGGACTTTGTTTAATTGCAAATTTCATAGTTTTGAAATTCGTTTATACTCTGTCGAGTACATTTCGATGTGAAATGTGAAATTATTTCTTTGTTGCAGACGCAGTTTTTGCTTTTGGTTTCTTTACAGCAGTTTTTTTCGGTGCTGCAGAGACAACCTTTTTAGGCGTAGCAGTTGTAGTTTTAGGTTTCGGAGTCTTTGGCTTTGCTGTGCCTGACTTTGCCTTTGCTGTTGTGGGCTTAGCTTTAATGGTTCCTACTTTCTTTGCATCTTTAGCCTTTGCCTTCTCTGCTTTCTTTTTCTCGGTACTTTTTTTGGTCACCACAGCCTTCGAAACCTTTTTATCAGCGGCACCTTTAACTTTTTTGGTGGCTGACACACTTTTCTTTTTAGCAGCTGCCGATGAAGTTACCTTCTTGGATTTCTTCTCGATAGACGACACCTTTGGCTTGGGTTCCTTCTTGGAGGATGCAGACAGCTTAAACGAACCAGATGCACCCTTGCCTTTTGTTTGGATCAACTTTCCATTTGCCACTGAATTCTTCAGATACTTCTTAATGAAAGGAGCTAGTTTTTGGGCATCGCACTTGTAAGTGGCACTGATATATTTCTTAATAGCCAAAAGCGATGAGCCTCCACGTTCCTTCAGATTTTTTATGGATGCATCCACCATCTGTTGAGTTGGTGGGTGTGATGGAGGAACCGCTGCTTTCTTCGCCTTCGATGCTGATGCAGATGCTGGCTTTTTAGTAGCCACCTTCTTCTCAGCTGAAGCTGTTTGAGGAGTCACTGGCGACGCCGATACTGCAACTGCGGAATCAGACATTATTTTTCTTCACTTTACTCTTCACTGATAAAACAAATGAAACGAAACGTTTTTTTTTTATTCGGAATTCATCAGCTGTGCCATTGAATTTGGTCACCCGTTTGAATGAGAATCGAGGAGGAAGGCTAAGCGAGAATGTTTGTGCCATCGAACGCACGCTACGTAAAAGATGACAATGACCATTTTATTAATTTGTCTTTTTGAACATTTTACATTTGGTTTTCAAACTAAGTGTATATTAGAATATATTATTAAATGTTTGAAAAATTGGAATACAAAGTTTTTAATTACTTTTTTATGGTCTCATGATTTTTTATGGACCCTCAAAGTTTGACTTTGTATGATAGCAAAATAAGTTATCTTGGAAAAAATACATTTTTAATTAAATAACAATACAAATATTAATTTTTTAAGTTGAAATATAATAATTCATTATTTTCTTATTTACATACAATCATTTGTATGAGTCTACCATATAATTTTATATATTAAATCTGATTTCAACTAAACCATTTACTATTAAAAACAGTCATGCATTTGAGTCAACGCAATACAAAAATGGCTTGGAAAAATAAAATCTCCCTTTTAATATTGAAAATATATTCATAAATTTAATATTATAATAAAAATGTCTTCTTTTCTTCACTAACATCGCACATATAACCATTTTATACCATTTAAATCATATTTATTTCAAATTACATTTGAGATACTCTTAACTTGCTCCAAGAAATATCTATGTTAAATTTATTTTTCATTTAAATCATTTTCTTTTAATAACAGGAATGCACAAAATATACAAAATGTTTACAAACTAATATAGAATTATCCTCAATAGAATATGTATATATATATATTTTTTTACTTACATCAAATCTATAGTTATTTTAAGTATTTTTAATATCACATTCGAGTAATATATGTACTTATTTTGCACCAAGAAATACTTCAGCATAAACGAATATTCATTTATCTATGTATGTTATTTTAGTAATATACAAATTGACTAACAACTAATATAATTTTATTCTTAATAATAAATGTTTATGTTTATTAACAGAATGACAAATATCAGAAAACTTGTTGTTTCTCTTCATTACACCAAATATACATACATATACTGATATTCATATTCGAGATCAATTTAAAATTTATATATGTATATACATAGTTTTTGTGCCAAGAAATTTATTTATTCAATAAATAAATTTTCAGTTCCATCTCTCCAATTATAAGAATATAATTACAATTAGTTTGCATAATAGTAGTCGATTGACTTATTATTATATAATCTCTTTAATAATCCCTAAACTGAAAAATGGTTGTCAAATAGGAATAGTGAAAATAGGAATCTCTTTGTTATAAATATTGTGGTCCTGAAAAGGACCGATTTGTGGGATGTAGTTTGTAATATATACAAGGCAATTTAAGCACGCTCGCCACGGATACGCCGGGCCAGTTGAATGTCCTTGGGCATGATGGTGACACGCTTAGCATGGATGGCGCACAAGTTTGTATCTTCAAATAGGCCAACCAAGTAGGCTTCGCTAGCTTCCTGCAGAGCCATCACAGCTGAGCTCTGGAAACGAAGATCAGTCTTGAAATCTTGAGCGATTTCACGCACTAAACGCTGGAACGGCAACTTGCGAATAAGCAATTCTGTGCTCTTCTGGTAGCGACGAATTTCACGCAGAGCAACAGTGCCAGGGCGATAGCGATGAGGTTTCTTCACGCCACCAGTAGCTGGCGCACTTTTACGTGCTGCCTTAGTAGCCAACTGTTTACGAGGAGCTTTGCCTCCAGTCGATTTACGAGCAGTTTGCTTTGTGCGAGCCATTTCTTTTTTCTTCTCTGATAATTCTCACAACTCACTATCACTGTTAACAACGGAATAATTCCCGACAGAGGTAGGCATCGTCTTATATAGAAAAATGGTGGTGCGTTAGAAAGAGAACGCGTTAAATGCTTGCTCTCTTGCTCTCTTACACTCGTACACTGCTATTGGAAATGTTGCAAGGGTGGTGTGCGAGCGGGATGCAAGTATTTGTTTGCTCACTCGTGTTTTCAGGTTTTTTGGTATAAATAGAAGTGACTTCTCCGTTTGGTGTTAGTTTATTTCTGGCATTCGTGAAGTGAATATTAAATAAAAAATAAAAAGTGAAAAATGACTGGTCGTGGTAAAGGTGGCAAAGGCTTGGGTAAAGGAGGTGCAAAGCGTCATCGCAAAGTGTTGCGTGATAACATCCAGGGTATCACGAAGCCAGCTATCCGTCGTTTAGCTCGTCGTGGTGGCGTAAAGCGAATTTCTGGACTTATCTATGAAGAAACGCGTGGCGTTCTCAAAGTCTTCTTGGAAAATGTTATTCGCGATGCTGTCACATACACTGAACATGCAAAGAGGAAGACAGTCACAGCCATGGATGTTGTCTATGCGCTGAAGAGGCAAGGTCGTACTCTGTACGGTTTTGGCGGTTAAGAGAGAACGAGTATACAATAAGCAACTTAAATTCGCACCAATCGGTCCTTTTCAGGACCACAAACACATTTCCTTAAAAGAGCTGGAAAATATAAAATTCAATATTCGTTGTGTGTGCCAAACTATAGGCTATAGCTACGAAAATGTAGCTAAGGGAAAAAATAGAATAATAAAATATTAAGAACAAAGTCGAAGGCAAATAAATAAATATAAAATACTGCCCGTGTTGTCCAACTGAGAAATGTTTCTATTGTTATTATTATTTAGTTTTGTTAAGAATACATAAAAGAGCCCTGTAGAAAAAAATAGAATAATAAAATATTAAGAACAAAGTCGAAGGCAAATAAATAAATATAAAATACTGCCCGTGTTGTCCAACTGAGAAATGTTTCTATTGTTATTATTATTTAGTTTTGTTAAGAATACATAAAAGAGCCCTGTAGAAAAAAAAAATATGAAAAAAAAGTAACAATCCTAGTAAAATATGATGTCTAAGTTGCATTTGTTTGACTTTTTTAATTTTGTAAACAATTAATGGACATACTGTATGTATGTATATGTATTGTAATTCACATAGTACAGACACAGACTAGCACTATTTCACTATTCATCACATCTGTGGAACATAAATGACTTAGGGACGGCTGGATGGCTGTACACTGTGGAATAAGGAACATCAACGAATTTTGGATTGCTTACTTTTATTAAATAAATTCTATTTAGACTTATTATATGAAAAATTTAATCTCTTTCGTATTTTTGGTCGTCCTGAAAAGGACGTTTGGTTTCGATTTGCGTAAAATTCGTAATTTAAGCCTTCTTTTCGGTCTTCTTGGGCAACAGTACTGCTTGGATATTAGGTAACACACCGCCCTGGGCAATAGTGACGCCTGAGAGAAGTTTATTCAATTCCTCATCGTTGCGGATGGCCAATTGCAAGTGGCGAGGGATAATTCTGGTCTTCTTGTTGTCGCGGGCTGCATTACCAGCCAACTCCAAAACTTCAGCGGCCAAGTATTCCATAACAGCAGCCAAGTAAACCGGAGCACCGGCACCAACACGCTCTGCATAGTTGCCCTTGCGAAGAAGGCGATGAATACGACCAACGGGAAACTGTAGGCCAGCGCGATTTGAACGCGACTTTGCCTTTCCCTTAACTTTTCCACCTTTACCACGGCCAGACATTATTTACTATATTCTTTTTTCACTTTTTCACCACAAAAACAACTATCGAATACTCATTAAACAACATGCCTACCTATTTATACTTTTGTAGCTAGCCACTTTTTCAGGTAAAGAGGGTGAGTTTTATTGTGCCTTAACATGAAAACGTTGTTCGAAAAGATCCTATAAATGTCAATGATTTGTCTGGTTTCTGACAAATTTGAAACATTTGTGAAGTGAGTTAAAGTGAAGTTGATCAATAATAATGCCGCCTAAAACGAGTGGAAAGGCAGCCAAAAAGGCTGGCAAGGCCCAGAAGAACATTACCAAGAATGATAAGAAGAAGAAGCGCAAGAGGAAGGAAAGTTATGCCATCTACATCTACAAAGTGCTGAAGCAGGTCCATCCTGACACTGGAATCTCGTCGAAAGCAATGAGCATCATGAACAGCTTTGTGAACGACATTTTTGAGCGTATTGCTGCTGAGGCCTCTCGTTTGGCTCACTACAACAAACGTTCAACGATTACCAGTCGGGAAATCCAAACTGCAGTGCGTCTTCTTTTGCCTGGAGAGTTGGCCAAGCACGCTGTCAGTGAAGGAACAAAGGCAGTTACCAAGTACACTAGCTCCAAGTAAATCATAGCTGGATGTATGCAGAACATCCGAAAACAAAAGCAAAAGGCCCTTTTCAGGGCCACAAATCTTTTCCAAAGAATATGAAATATTTACATTCATTCTTATTTTATTAAAACATACAAGTATTTGTTTGCTTGATGCCAACTCCAAGAAAAATATTACATATCGCTCCAGATTCATGTTACCATTCATATTACCCTGACTATCCTTTTCATGAGTTTATCATAAGGAAAACGTAGCTGCACATTATTTCAAATAAACAGAAGAGAACATAGAATGTTCATATTGTATGTAAATAACTTTTGCTTCCCTAATAAGCCCTCGCCTTCTAAACGTTTTATTTCATTTCATTTCATTTGTGTAGATAAAAAAAGGTACGTTTATGAAAATATTATTTCTCTTGGAAATATGTAATAGTAGTCCTGAAAAGGACTTTGTTTAATTGCAAATTTCATAGTTTTGAAATTCGTTTATACTCTGTCGAGTACATTTCGATGTGAAATGTGAAATTATTTCTTTGTTGCAGACGCAGTTTTTGCTTTTGGTTTCTTTACAGCAGTTTTTTTCGGTGCTGCAGAGACAACCTTTTTAGGCGTAGCAGTTGTAGTTTTAGGTTTCGGAGTCTTTGGCTTTGCTGTGCCTGACTTTGCCTTTGCTGTTGTGGGCTTAGCTTTAATGGTTCCTACTTTCTTTGCATCTTTAGCCTTCGCCTTCTCTGCTTTCTTTTTCTCGGTACTTTTTTTGGTCACCACAGCCTTCGAAACCTTTTTATCAGCGGCACCTTTAACTTTTTTGGTGGCTGACACACTTTTCTTTTTAGCAGCTGCCGATGAAGTTACCTTCTTGGATTTCTTCTCGATAGACGACACCTTTGGCTTGGGCTCCTTCTTGGAGGATGCAGACAGCTTAAACGAACCAGATGCACCCTTGCCTTTTGTTTGGATCAACTTTCCATTTGCCACTGAATTCTTCAGATACTTCTTAATGAAAGGAGCTAGTTTTTGGGCATCGCACTTGTAAGTGGCACTGATATATTTCTTAATAGCCAAAAGCGATGAGCCTCCACGTTCCTTCAGATTTTTTATGGATGCATCCACCATCTGTTGAGTTGGTGGGTGTGATGGAGGAACCGCTGCTTTCTTCGCCTTCGATGCTGATGCAGATGCTGGCTTTTTAGTAGCCACCTTCTTCTCAGCTGAAGCTGTTTGAGGAGTCACTGGCGACGCCGATACTGCAACTGCGGAATCAGACATTATTTTTCTTCACTTTACTCTTCACTGATAAAACAAATGAAACGAAACGTTTTTTTTTATTCGGAATTCATCAGCTGTGCCATTGAATTTGGTCACCCGTTTGAATGAGAATCGAGGAGGAAGGCTAAGCGAGAATGTTTGTGCCATCGAACGCACGCTACGTAAAAGATGACAATGACCATTTTATTAATTTGTCTTTTTGAACATTTTACATTTGGTTTTCAAACTAAGTGTATATTAGAATATATTATTAAATGTTTGAAAAATTGGAATACAAAGTTTTTAATTACTTTTTTATGGTCTCATGATTTTTTATGGACCCTCAAAGTTTGACTTTGTATGATAGCAAAATAAGTTATCTTGGAAAAAATACATTTTTAATTAAATAACAATACAAATATTAATTTTTTAAGTTGAAATATAATAATTCATTATTTTCTTATTTACATACAATCATTTGTATGAGTCTACCATATAATTTTATATATTAAATCTGATTTCAACTAAACCATTTACTATGAAAAACAGTCATGCATTTGAGTCAACGCAATACAAAAATGGCTTGGAAAAATAAAATCTCCCTTTTAATATTGAAAATATATTCATAAATTTAATATTATAATAAAAATGTCTTCTTTTCTTCACTAACATCGCACATATAACCATTTTATACCATTTAAATCATATTTATTTCAAATTACATTTGAGATACTCTTAACTTGCTCCAAGAAATATCTATGTTAAATTTATTTTTCATTTAAATCATTTTCTTTTAATAACAGGAATGCACAAAATATACAAAATGTTTACAAACTAATATAGAATTATCCTCAATAGAATATGTATATATATATATTTTTTTACTTACATCAAATCTATAGTTATTTTAAGTATTTTTAATATCACATTCGAGTAATATATGTACTTATTTTGCACCAAGAAATACTTCAGCATAAACGAATATTCATTTATCTATGTATGTTATTTTAGTAATATACAAATTGACTAACAACTAATATAATTTTATTCTTAATAATAAATGTTTATGTTTATGTTTATTAAGAGAATGACAAATATCAGAAAACTTGTTGTTTCTCTTCATTACACCAAACATACATACATATACTGATATTCATATTCGAGATCAATTTAAAATTTATATACATATGTATATAAATAGTTTTTGTGCAAAAAATTTATTTATTCAATAAATAAACTTTCAGTTCCATCTCTCGAATTATAAGAATATAATTACAATTAGTTTGCATAATAGTAGTCGATTGACTTATTTTTATATAATTTCTATACTGAAAATGAAAAATTGTTGTCAAATAGGAATAGTGAAAATAGGAATCTCTTTGTTATAAATATTGTGGTCCTGAAAAGGACCGATTTGTGGGATGTAGTTTGTAATATATACAAGGCAATTTAAGCACGCTCGCCACGGATACGCCGGGCCAGTTGAATGTCCTTGGGCATGATGGTGACACGCTTAGCATGGATGGCGCACAAGTTTGTATCTTCAAATAGGCCAACCAAGTAGGCTTCGCTAGCTTCCTGCAGAGCCATCACAGCTGAGCTCTGGAAACGAAGATCAGTCTTGAAATCTTGAGCGATTTCACGCACTAAACGCTGGAACGGCAACTTGCGAATAAGCAATTCTGTGCTCTTCTGGTAGCGACGAATTTCACGCAGAGCAACAGTGCCAGGGCGATAGCGATGAGGTTTCTTCACGCCACCAGTAGCTGGCGCACTTTTACGTGCTGCCTTAGTAGCCAACTGTTTACGAGGAGCTTTGCCTCCAGTCGATTTACGAGCAGTTTGCTTTGTGCGAGCCATTTCTTTTTTCTTCTCTGATAATTCTCACAATTCACTATCACTGTTAACAACGGAATAATTCCCGACAGAGGTAGGCATCGTCTTATATAGAAAAATGGTGGTGCGTTAGAAAGAGAACGCGTTAAATGCTTGCTCTCTTGCTCTCTTACACTCGTACACTGCTATTGGAAATGTTGCAAGGGTGGTGTGCGAGCGGGATGCAAGTATTTGTTTGCTCACTCGTGTTTTCAGGTTTTTTGGTATAAATAGAAGTGACTTCTCCGTTTGGTGTTAGTTTATTTCTGGCATTCGTGAAGTGAATATTAAATAAAAAATAAAAAGTGAAAAATGACTGGTCGTGGTAAAGGTGGCAAAGGCTTGGGTAAAGGAGGTGCAAAGCGTCATCGCAAAGTGTTGCGTGATAACATCCAGGGTATCACGAAGCCAGCTATCCGTCGTTTAGCTCGTCGTGGTGGCGTAAAGCGAATTTCTGGACTTATCTATGAAGAAACGCGTGGCGTTCTCAAAGTCTTCTTGGAAAATGTTATTCGCGATGCTGTCACATACACTGAACATGCAAAGAGGAAGACAGTCACAGCCATGGATGTTGTCTATGCGCTGAAGAGGCAAGGTCGTACTCTGTACGGTTTTGGCGGTTAAGAGAGAACGAGTATACAATAAGCAACTTAAATTCGCACCAATCGGTCCTTTTCAGGACCACAAACACATTTCCTTAAAAGAGCTGGAAAATATAAAATTCAATATTCGTTGTGTGTGCCAAACTATAGGCTATAGCTACGAAAATGTAGCTAAGGGAAAAAATAGAATAATAAAATATTAAGAACAAAGTCGAAGGCAAATAAATAAATATAAAATACTGCCCGTGTTGTCCAACTGAGAAATGTTTCTATTGTTATTATTATTTAGTTTTGTTAAGAATACATAAAAGAGCCCTGTAGAAAAAAATAGAATAATAAAATATTAAGAACAAAGTCGAAGGCAAATAAATAAATATAAAATACTGCCCGTGTTGTCCAACTGAGAAATGTTTCTATTGTTATTATTATTTAGTTTTGTTAAGAATACATAAAAGAGCCCTGTAGAAAAAAAAAATATGAAAAAAAAGTAACAATCCTAGTAAAATATGATGTCTAAGTTGCATTTGTTTGACTTTTTTAATTTTGTAAACAATTAATGGACATACTGTATGTATGTATATGTATTGTAATTCACATAGTACAGACACAGACTAGCACTATTTCACTATTCATCACATCTGTGGAACATAAATGACTTAGGGACGGCTGGATGGCTGTACACTGTGGAATAAGGAACATCAACGAATTTTGGATTGCTTACTTTTATTAAATAAATTCTATTTAGACTTATTATATGAAAAATTTAATCTCTTTCGTATTTTTGGTCGTCCTGAAAAGGACGTTTGGTTTCGATTTGCGTAAAATTCGTAATTTAAGCCTTCTTTTCGGTCTTCTTGGGCAACAGTACTGCTTGGATATTAGGTAACACACCGCCCTGGGCAATAGTGACGCCTGAGAGAAGTTTATTCAATTCCTCATCGTTGCGGATGGCCAATTGCAAGTGGCGAGGGATAATTCTGGTCTTCTTGTTGTCGCGGGCTGCATTACCAGCCAACTCCAAAACTTCAGCGGCCAAGTATTCCATAACAGCAGCCAAGTAAACCGGAGCACCGGCACCAACACGCTCTGCATAGTTGCCCTTGCGAAGAAGGCGATGAATACGACCAACGGGAAACTGTAGGCCAGCGCGATTTGAACGCGACTTTGCCTTTCCCTTAACTTTTCCACCTTTACCACGGCCAGACATTATTTACTATATTCTTTTTTCACTTTTTCACCACAAAAACAACTATCGAATACTCATTAAACAACATGCCTACCTATTTATACTTTTGTAGCTAGCCACTTTTTCAGGTAAAGAGGGTGAGTTTTATTGTGCCTTAACATGAAAACGTTGTTCGAAAAGATCCTATAAATGTCAATGATTTGTCTGGTTTCTGACAAATTTGAAACATTTGTGAAGTGAGTTAAAGTGAAGTTGATCAATAATAATGCCGCCTAAAACGAGTGGAAAGGCAGCCAAAAAGGCTGGCAAGGCCCAGAAGAACATTACCAAGAATGATAAGAAGAAGAAGCGCAAGAGGAAGGAAAGTTATGCCATCTACATCTACAAAGTGCTGAAGCAGGTCCATCCTGACACTGGAATCTCGTCGAAAGCAATGAGCATCATGAACAGCTTTGTGAACGACATTTTTGAGCGTATTGCTGCTGAGGCCTCTCGTTTGGCTCACTACAACAAACGTTCAACGATTACCAGTCGGGAAATCCAAACTGCAGTGCGTCTTCTTTTGCCTGGAGAGTTGGCCAAGCACGCTGTCAGTGAAGGAACAAAGGCAGTTACCAAGTACACTAGCTCCAAGTAAATCATAGCTGGATGTATGCAGAACATCCGAAAACAAAAGCAAAAGGCCCTTTTCAGGGCCACAAATCTTTTCCAAAGAATATGAAATATTTACATTCATTCTTATTTTATTAAAACATACAAGTATTTGTTTGCTTGATGCCAACTCCAAGAAAAATATTACATATCGCTCCAGATTCATGTTACCATTCATATTACCCTGACTATCCTTTTCATGAGTTTATCATAAGGAAAACGTAGCTGCACATTATTTCAAATAAACAGAAGAGAACATAGAATGTTCATATTGTATGTAAATAACTTTTGCTTCCCTAATAAGCCCTCGCCTTCTAAACGTTTTATTTCATTTCATTTCATTTGTGTAGATAAAAAAAGGTACGTTTATGAAAATATTATTTCTCTTGGAAATATGTAATAGTAGTCCTGAAAAGGACTTTGTTTAATTGCAAATTTCATAGTTTTGAAATTCGTTTATACTCTGTCGAGTACATTTCGATGTGAAATGTGAAATTATTTCTTTGTTGCAGACGCAGTTTTTGCTTTTGGTTTCTTTACAGCAGTTTTTTTCGGTGCTGCAGAGACAACCTTTTTAGGCGTAGCAGTTGTAGTTTTAGGTTTCGGAGTCTTTGGCTTTGCTGTGCCTGACTTTGCCTTTGCTGTTGTGGGCTTAGCTTTAATGGTTCCTACTTTCTTTGCATCTTTAGCCTTTGCCTTCTCTGCTTTCTTTTTCTCGGTACTTTTTTTGGTCACCACAGCCTTCGAAACCTTTTTATCAGCGGCACCTTTAACTTTTTTGGTGGCTGACACACTTTTCTTTTTAGCAGCTGCCGATGAAGTTACCTTCTTGGATTTCTTCTCGATAGACGACACCTTTGGCTTGGGTTCCTTCTTGGAGGATGCAGACAGCTTAAACGAACCAGATGCACCCTTGCCTTTTGTTTGGATCAACTTTCCATTTGCCACTGAATTCTTCAGATACTTCTTAATGAAAGGAGCTAGTTTTTGGGCATCGCACTTGTAAGTGGCACTGATATATTTCTTAATAGCCAAAAGCGATGAGCCTCCACGTTCCTTCAGATTTTTTATGGATGCATCCACCATCTGTTGAGTTGGTGGGTGTGATGGAGGAACCGCTGCTTTCTTCGCCTTCGATGCTGATGCAGATGCTGGCTTTTTAGTAGCCACCTTCTTCTCAGCTGAAGCTGTTTGAGGAGTCACTGGCGACGCCGATACTGCAACTGCGGAATCAGACATTATTTTTCTTCACTTTACTCTCCACTGATAAAACAAATGAAACGAAACGTTTTTTTTTTATTCGGAATTCATCAGCTGTGCCATTGAATTTGGTCACCCGTTTGAATGAGAATCGAGGAGGAAGGCTAAGCGAGAATGTTTGTGCCATCGAACGCACGCTACGTAAAAGATGACAATGACCATTTTATTAATTTGTCTTTTTGAACATTTTACATTTGGTTTTCAAACTAAGTGTATATTAGAATATATTATTAAATGTTTGAAAAATTGGAATACAAAGTTTTTAATTACTTTTTTATGGTCTCATGATTTTTTATGGACCCTCAAAGTTTGACTTTGTATGATAGCAAAATAAGTTATCTTGGAAAAAATACATTTTTAATTAAATAACAATACAAATATTAATTTTTTAAGTTGAAATATAATAATTCATTATTTTCTTATTTACATACAATCATTTGTATGAGTCTACCATATAATTTTATATATTAAATCTGATTTCAACTAAACCATTTACTATGAAAAACAGTCATGCATTTGAGTCAACGCAATACAAAAATGGCTTGGAAAAATAAAATCTCCCTTTTAATATTGAAAATATATTCATAAATTTAATATTATAATAAAAATGTCTTCTTTTCTTCACTAACATCGCACATATAACCATTTTATACCATTTAAATCATATTTATTTCAAATTACATTTGAGATACTCTTAACTTGCTCCAAGAAATATCTATGTTAAATTTATTTTTCATTTAAATCATTTTCTTTTAATAACAGGAATGCACAAAATATACAAAATGTTTACAAACTAATATAG